>CM060426.1:125572975-126115989 GCA_030545235.1 Helianthus tuberosus | reverse complement strand
CACCGAGATGGGCCTTGTTGTCGCATCCGCACGGGGGTGCGACCATTCGCACGGGGGTGCGTCGCCGAGATGGACCTTGTTGTCGCATCCGCACGGGGGTGCGACCATTAGCACGGGGGTGCATCACCGAGATGAGCTTTTTGTCGCATCCGCACGGGGGTGCCACCAGTCGCACGGGGGTGCGACTTGCCCAGGTCAGAATTTTCCACAGAATGTTCGCAGTTCAGCCGTGTCGCCCGGAAAATCCTCGTTTTCACTATCATCTTGTCTGGTATGTTGTTTTAGGCCTGTAAACAAAAGTATACTTGATTAAGTATCCGAATGACGGTTTTACGGCCGAAAACGCATAAAATGGGGATAAAATGGGGGACTAAAATATGTATAAATTAGTGAATATCAAATCTCCCCACACTTGAACCTTGCTTGTCCTCAAGCAAGCTAAAATAAAATGCAATAAAAGATAGAAACTGACAAGAACGATAATTTACAAACTATTTATTGAAACAACTACAAACGGTTAGCCGGTTTTTCGAAAGACAACATCAAATGAATCAAACCAAACAAGCATATGCAAATATATAGCGATAACCAAAAAGCCGTGACTCACTTTCAATTGACTTAACATGCTAATCTTCACACAACTCACAATGTTCACACACACTCGGTTTTATTTGTGAAAATACATAAAATGTGTATGTGCAAACACTCAATGCCTCGTCAATGAAATGTGTAATATCATAAGCTTGTCATAAGATCTCGTCTCCACCAACTAACATGCGAAAAAGTGTAAATCAAGAGGTCTTTACGGGTTGTAACGTTAGGCTTGGGCGAAGGGTATGGAAATGGATATTTAAAGTGGCGAAAACGGTTAAAACTCGGTAGTAGCGTTTAACTAGCAACAAACAATACAACTATACAAACAAATGCCTTAAAAAGGCGACTATTGCGCAATCGAGCTAATCAACGATATTTTAACATTTAAGCATTCAAAATTGCTCGATTTTCGTCGACATCACCCTATTTTTGGGTGTTTTATTTTCTGTTTTTTTTACAAGAAACTAGATATATAAACAATAAACTACAACAAACGCTAGTTAAAAGATTATTTTGACCGAGTTTTAACACTAAAAAGGTTTAAAACATAAAAAGGCTAAATTTGGCTAAGTGGGCGATAATGTGGGTAAACAAAGGTAAACGGGAAGGCTCGACATGGTTAATCCTAAAGGGTAATATAAGGGTTTACGGGAAGCACAACACAAAGAACAAGGTTTACAACAAAGGGTTAATCTAAGTGCCTCTATCACTTCTACACAATTCCGCAAGTTCATGGTCTTAACAAGCATACTAGTGACAAGTTCTAAATTACACATAACATCCGGCTCACTCCTATATCCGAAATGAACAAATATATAACAATATCAAGGCTCAAATATGCTCACGTAACGGAATGAATGGGTAAAAGTGTGAAAACTATCATGCAAGTCTTTCTTTGTTTGTCACGCTTTCCGGTTTCCTTTTTCAAAAATATTTTGCTTGTCGAGTTTTTATCAAGTCCGAAGCTTTTTAAAACACAACCAACCGGTTTATTTACTAAAATATATACAAAATACATGTATTTTTAAATGATTTTTCTGATTTTCTAATTTTTTTATAGAGGACAAACAAAGTTAACAAAGTTAACCCCCTCCCCACACTTGAACTTCGCATGGTCCCCAATGCGAGACCCGAAATATAGAGAAAAGGATAATAGTACTCCGCTCAAGATGATGTTAATGCAACGAGACTTCCGAAGCTGTATCTGCCACGTGCTCCGGTCCAATATTTGATACCCAAAGCCTGCAAGTATGTCACATGTGCACCAAAACAGAACATAAACAGAAAAAACAAAAATAAACCATAACGTACATAAATATAAGACTAACATCTAAACAAATATAAGACATAAAGTAAATTGTCTGAAAATAAAATACAATCCGAGGGTGTTTGAAATAGTAGCCAATATGAACACCCGATAAATACACTACTAAAAGATAGAACTTTTTTTTTTATAAAAAAATGCCCCTGACCATGCGCACGGGAGTGCGGATTTTCGCACGGGCGTGCGGATCCGATGTCGACCCATTCTAGCACGTTGACCTCGGTAATGCACGGGGGTGCGACTCGAGGTGCAGGCCAGCCCGAAATCGCATGGGCGTGCGACCCATGGCACGGCCGTGCGAGTTCTGCAGACATGTCTGTTAACTGCAGAATGCAGTTTCAGCGTCCGAATCGACCATTTTTCGCCATTTTTACCATTCGCACGCTGTTATAACATTATTTCAACCTAGACCCTACGCTCGGCACGTTTAAAAACTGTACAAACTAACGAAATCTACCAAACACACCTAAATTACTCTAAAACTATAAAAGCACAAAGAAGGACGATTTTACCCTTATAGCGCCAAAGACGCTCCTGCTACATTTTTAATCACCGAGTCAGTAGCGTAGACTCATGCTAAATTTTTGTCGGCGAGTCGATAGCAAGACTCATGCTAAATTTTTGTCGGCGAGTCGATAGCAAGACTCATGTCCCCACACTTGTGATGTGTGCGGGGCGTGGAGTTCGATAACCTCCACCGCCGACTCGATCGGCCCGGTAACGTAAAGCTTCAAGCGGTGCCCATTCACTTTGAAAATAACGCCGTCCGCGTTCTCTATTGCAACAGTCCCATAAGAAAATACATCTTTTACTGTGTATGGTCTTGTCCAACGTGAATGAAGTTTTCCTGGAAATAGGCGCAACCAATTTTTTTTTTTCATCTTTTTTTTTTTTGCTGAAAAGAAACAGAATATTATTTAAAATGGGCTGAAAATTTTATAAAAATCCGAAAATGGGCCCGAAATTTTATAAAAATCAACATAATAAAAATAATCGAATCGGCTAGTATAAAAATGATTTTTAGGAGCCGACAACTCAAAGAATAAATAAATAATAAATCAGGATTCGAACAAATAAATGGACAAAAAATTACAAGTGTACAAAAGAATCACGAAAACGTATAAATCGAATTAAAAACAAGAAATATTAACAAATAAATAATCAAGAAAATATTCACAAATATTAACAAGTATATACACCGATAAAACAATGACTCGGGTCGAGCTAAACGAGACAATGTGGCTTGAATCCGGGTGAAAGCAGAAGCCTCCGGAGACTGAAAATCGCCTGAATTGCTCTCCAAAATTCCAGAGTTACGAGCATAATGTTTCTGCAAGTTTTTTATATAATTTCGATTTCGCACGGTCATGCGTCCTGTTGCACGACCGTGCACTTTTTGCATTATTGGAGGTATGGTGCACCATACCGCATGACGTCATCAGATCTTGACCAGATTCGATCTCGCACGGGCGTGCCATGTGGTGCACGGGTGTGCATCACCGAGATGGGCCATGTTGTCGCATCCGCACGGGGGTGCGACCATTCGCACGGGGGTGCGTCACCGAGATGGGCCTTGTTGTCGCATCCGCACGGGGGTGCGTCGCCGAGATGGACCTTGTTGTCGCATCCGCACGGGGGTGCGACCATTAGCACGGGGGTGCATCACCGAGATGAGCTTTTTGTCGCATCCGCACGGGGGTGCCACCAGTCGCACGGGGGTGCGACTTGCCCAGGTTAGAATTTTCCACAGAATGTTCGCAGTTCAGCCGTTTCGCCCGGAAAATCCTCGTTTTCACTATCATCTTGTCTGGTATGTTGTTTTAGGCCTGTAAACAAAAGTATACTTGATTAAGTATCCGAATGACGGTTTTACGGCCGAAAACGCATAAAATGGGGATAAAATGGGGGACTAAAATATGTATAAATTAGTGAATATCAAATCTCCCCACACTTGAACCTTGCTTGTCTTCAAGCAAGCTAAAATAAAATGCAATAAAAGATAGAAACTGACAAGAACGATAATTTACAAACTATTTATTGAAACAACTACAAACGGTTAGCCGGTTTTTCGAAAGACAACATCAAATGAATCAAACCAAACAAGCATATGCAAATATATAGCGATAACCAAAAAGCCGTGACTCACTTTCAATTGACTTAACATGCTAATCTTCACACAACTCACAATGTTCACACACACTCGGTTTTATTTGTGAAAATACATAAAATGTGTATGTGCAAACACTCAATGCCTCGTCAATGAAATGTGTAATATCATAAGCTTGTCATAAGATCTCGTCTCCACCAACTAACATGCGAAAAAGTGTAAATCAAGAGGTCTTTACGGGTTGTAACGTTAGGCTTGGGCGAAGGGTATGGAAATGGATATTTAAAGTGGCGAAAACGGTTAAAACTCGGTAGTAGCGTTTAACTAGCAACAAACAATACAACTATACAAACAAATGCCTTAAAAAGGCGACTATTGCGCAATCGAGCTAATCAACGATATTTTAACATTTAAGCATTCAAAATTGCTCGATTTTCGTCGACATCACCCTATTTTTGGGTGTTTTATTTTCTGTTTTTTTTTACAAGAAACTAGATAGATAAACAATAAACTACAACAAACGCTAGTTAAACGATTATTTTGACCGAGTTTTAACACTAAAAAGGTTTAAAACATAAAAAGGCTAAATTTGGCTAAGTGGGCGATAATGTGGGTAAACAAAGGTAAACGGGAAGGCTCGACATGGTTAATCCTAAAGGGTAATATAAGGGTTTACGGGAAGCACAACACAAAGAACAAGGTTTACAACAAAGGGTTAATCTAAGTGCCTCTATCACTTCTACACAATTCCGCAAGTTCATGGTCTTAACAAGCATACTAGTGACAAGTTCTAAATTACAGATAACATCCGGCTCACTCCTATATCCGAAATGAACAAATATATAACAATATCAAGGCTCAAATATGCTCACGTAACGGAAGGAATGGGTAAAAGTGTGAAAACTATCATGCAAGTCTTTCTTTGTTTGTCACGCTTTCCGGTTTCCTTTTTCAAAAATATTTTGCTTGTCGAGTTTTTATCAAGTCCGAAGCTTTTTAAAACACAACCAACCGGTTTATTTACTAAAATATATACAAAATACATGTATTTTTAAATGATTTTTCTGATTTTCTAATTTTTTTATAGAGGACAAACAAAGTTAACAAAGTTAACAAAGTTAACCCCCTCCCCACACTTGAACTTCGCATGGTCCCCAATGCGAGACCCGAAATATAGAGAAAAGGATAATAGTACTCCGCTCAAGATGATGTTAATGCAACGAGACTTCCGAAGCTGTATCTGCCACGTGCTCCGGTCCAATATTTGATACCCAAAGCCTGCAAGTATGTCACATGTGCACCAAAACAGAACATAAACAGAAAAAACAAAAATAAACCATAACGTACATAAATATAAGACTAACATCTAAACAAATATAAGACATAAAGTAAATTGTCTGAAAATAAAATACAATCCGAGGGTGTTTGAAATAGTAGCCAATATGAACACCCGATAAATACACTACTAAAAGATAGAACTTTTTTTTTTATAAAAAAATGCCCCTGACCATGCGCACGGGAGTGCGGATTTTCGCACGGGCGTGCGGATCCGATGTCGACCCATTCTAGCACGTTGACCTCGGTAATGCACGGGGGTGCGACTCGAGGTGCAGGCCAGCCCGAAATCGCATGGGCGTGCGACCCATGGCACGGCCGTGCGAGTTCTGCAGACATGTCTGTTAACTGCAGAATGCAGTTTCAGCGTCCGAATCGACCATTTTTCGCCATTTTTACCATTCGCACGCTGTTATAACATTATTTCAACCTAGACCCTACGCTCGGCACGTTTAAAAACTGTACAAACTAACGAAATCTACCAAACACACCTAAATTACTCTAAAACTATAAAAGCACAAAGAAGGACGATTTTACCCTTATAGCGCCAAAGACGCTCCTACTACATTTTTAATCACCGAGTCAGTAGCGTAGACTCATGCTAAATTTTTGTCGGCGAGTCGATAGCAAGACTCATGCTAAATTTTTGTCGGCGAGTCGATAGCAAGACTCATGTCCCCACACTTGTGATGTGTGCGGGGCGTGGAGTTCGATAACCTCCACCGCCGACTCGATTGGCCCGGTAACGTAAAGCTTCAAGCGGTGCCCATTCACTTTGAAAATAACGCCGTCCGCGTTCTCTATTGCAACAGTCCCATAAGAAAATACATCTTTTACTGTGTATGGTCTTGTCCAACGTGAATGAAGTTTTCCTGGAAATAGGCGCAACCAATTTTTTTTTTCATCTTTTTTTTTTTTGCTGAAAAGAAACAGAATATTATTTAAAATGGGCTGAAAATTTTATAAAAATCCGAAAATGGGCCCGAAATTTTATAAAAATCAACATAATAAAAATAATCGAATCGGCTAGTATAAAAATGATTTTTAGGAGCCGACAACTCAAAGAATAAATAAATAATAAATCAGGATTCGAACAAATAAATGGACAAAAAATTACAAGTGTACAAAAGAATCACGAAAACGTATAAATCGAATTAAAAGCAAGAAATATTAACAAATAAATAATCAAGAAAATATTCACAAATATTAACAAGTATATACACCGATAAAACAATGACTCGGGTCGAGCTAAACGAGACAATGTGGCTTGAATCCGGGTGAAAGCAGAAGCCTCCGGAGACTGAAAATCGCCTGAATTGCTCTCCAAAATTCCAGAGTTACGAGCATAATGTTTCTGCAAGTTTTTTATATAATTTCGATTTCGCACGGTCATGCGTCCTGTTGCACGACCGTGCACTTTTTGCATTATTGGAGGTATGGTGCACCATACCGCATGACGTCATCAGATCTTGACCAGATTCGATCTCGCACGGGCGTGCCATGTGGTGCACGGGTGTGCATCACCGAGATGGGCCATGTTGTCGCATCCGCACGGGGGTGCGACCATTCGCACGGGGGTGCGTCACCGAGATGGGCCTTGTTGTCGCATCCGCACGGGGGTGCGACCATTCGCACGGGGGTGCGTCGCCGAGATGGACCTTGTTGTCGCATCCGCACGGGGGTGCGACCATTAGCACGGGGGTGCATCACCGAGATGAGCTTTTTGTCGCATCCGCACGGGGGTGCCACCAGTCGCACGGGGGTGCGACTTGCCCAGGTTAGAATTTTCCACAGAATGTTCGCAGTTCAGCCGTTTCGCCCGGAAAATCCTCGTTTTCACTATCATCTTGTCTGGTATGTTGTTTTAGGCCTGTAAACAAAAGTATACTTGATTAAGTATCCGAATGACGGTTTTACGGCCGAAAACGCATAAAATGGGGATAAAATGGGGGACTAAAATATGTATAAATTAGTGAATATCAAATCTCCCCACACTTGAACCTTGCTTGTCCTCAAGCAAGCTAAAATAAAATGCAATAAAAGATAGAAACTGACAAGAACGATAATTTACAAACTATTTATTGAAACAACTACAAACGGTTAGCCGGTTTTTCGAAAGACAACATCAAATGAATCAAACCAAACAAGCATATGCAAATATATAGCGATAACAAAAAAGCCGTGACTCACTTTCAATTGACTTAACATGCTAATCTTCACACAACTCACAATGTTCACACACACTCGGTTTTATTTGTGAAAATACATAAAATGTGTATGTGCAAACACTCAATGCCTTGTCAATGAAATGTTTAATATCATAAGCTTGTCATAAGATCTCGTCTCCACCAACTAACATGCGAAAAAGTGTAAATCAAGAGGTCTTTACGGGTTGTAACGTTAGGCTTGGGCGAAGGGTATGGAAATGGATATTTCAAGTGGCGAAAACGGTTAAAACTCGGTAGTAGCGTTTAACTAGCAACAAACAATACAACTATACAAACAAATGCCTTAAAAAGGCGACTATTGCGCAATCGAGCTAATCAACGATATTTTAACATTTAAGCATTCAAAATTGCTCGATTTTCGTCGACATCACCCTATTTTTGGGTGTTTTATTTTCTGTTTTTTTTTTTTTACAAGAAACTAGATAGATAAACAATAAACTACAACAAACGCTAGTTAAACGATTATTTTGACCGAGTTTTAACACTAAAAAGGTTTAAAACATAAAAAGGCTAAATTTGGCTAAGTGGGCGATAATGTGGGTAAACAAAGGTAAACGGGAAGGCTCGACATGGTTAACAAAGTTAACAAAGTTAACCCTTCCCCACACTTGAACTTCGCATGGTCCCCAATGCGAGACCCGAAATATAGAGAAAAGGATAATAGTACTCCGCTCAAGATGATGTTAATGCAACGAGACTTCCGAAGCTGTATCTGCCACGTGCTCCGGTCCAATATTTGATACCCAAAGCCTGCAAGTATGTCACATGTGCACCAAAACAGAACATAAACAGAAAAAACAAAAATAAACCATAACGTACATAAATATAAGACTAACATCTAAACAAATATAAGACATAAAGTAAATTGTCTGAAAATAAAATACAATCCGAGGGTGTTTGAAATAGTAGCCAATATGAACACCCGATAAATACACTACTAAAAGATAGAACTTTTTTTTTTATAAAAAAATGCCCCTGACCATGCGCACGGGAGTGCGGATTTTCGCACGGGCGTGCGGATCCGATGTCGACCCATTCTAGCACGTTGACCTCGGTAATGCACGGGGGTGCGACTCGAGGTGCAGGCCAGCCCGAAATCGCATGGGCGTGCGACCCATGGCACGGCCGTGCGAGTTCTGCAGACATGTCTGTTAACTGCAGAATGCAGTTTCAGCGTCCGAATCGACCATTTTTCGCCATTTTTACCATTCGCACGCTGTTATAACATTATTTCAACCTAGACCCTACGCTCGGCACGTTTAAAAACTGTACAAACTAACGAAATCTACCAAACACACCTAAATTACTCTAAAACTATAAAAACACAAAGAAGGACGATTTTACCCTTATAGCGCCAAAGACGCTCCTACTACATTTTTAATCACCGAGTCAGTAGCGTAGACTCATGCTAAATTTTTGTCGGCGAGTCGATAGCAAGACTCATGCTAAATTTTTGTCGGCGAGTCGATAGCAAGACTCATGTCCCCACACTTGTGATGTGTGCGGGGCGTGGAGTTCGATAACCTCCACCGCCGACTCGATCGGCCCGGTAACGTAAAGCTTCAAGCGGTGCCCATTCACTTTGAAAATAACGCCGTCCGCGTTCTCTATTGCAACAGTCCCATAAGAAAATACATCTTTTACTGTGTATGGTCTTGTCCAACGTGAATGAAGTTTTCCTGGAAATAGGCGCAACCAATTTTTTTTTTCATCTTTTTTTTTTTTGCTGAAAAGAAACAGAATATTATTTAAAATGGGCTGAAAATTTTATAAAAATCCGAAAATGGGCCCGAAATTTTATAAAAATCAACATAATAAAAATAATCGAATCGGCTAGTATAAAAATGATTTTTTGGAGCCGACAACTCAAAGAATAAATAAATAATAAATTAGGATTCGAACAAATAAATGGACAAAAAATTACAAGTGTACAAAAGAATCACGAAAACGTATAAATCGAATTAAAAGCAAGAAATATTAACAAATAAATAATCAAGAAAATATTCACAAATATTAACAAGTATATACACCGATAAAACAATGACTCGGGTCGAGCTAAACGAGACAATGTGGCTTGAATCCGGGTGAAAGCAGAAGCCTCCGGAGACTAAAAATCGCCTGAATTGCTCTCCAAAATTCCAGAGTTACGAGCATAATGTTTCTGCAAGTTTTTTATATAATTTCGATTTCGCACGGTCATGCGTCCTGTTGCACGACCGTGCACTTTTTGCATTATTGGAGGTATGGTGCACCATACCGCATGACGTCATCAGATCTTGACCAGATTCGATCTCGCACGGGCGTGCCATGTGGTGCACGGGTGTGCATCACCGAGATGGGCCATGTTGTCGCATCCGCACGGGGGTGCGACCATTCGCACGGGGGTGCGTCACCGAGATGGGCCTTGTTGTCGCATCCGCACGGGGGTGCGACCATTCGCACGGGGGTGCGTCGCCGAGATGGACCTTGTTGTCGCATCCGCACGGGGGTGCGACCATTAGCACGGGGGTGCATCACCGAGATGAGCTTTTTGTCGCATCCGCACGGGGGTGCCACCAGTCGCACGGGGGTGCGACTTGCCCAGGTTAGAATTTTCCACAGAATGTTCGCAGTTCAGCCGTTTCGCCCGGAAAATCCTCGTTTTCACTATCATCTTGTCTGGTATGTTGTTTTAGGCCTGTAAACAAAAGTATACTTGATTAAGTATCCGAATGACGGTTTTACGGCCGAAAACGCATAAAATGGGGATAAAATGGGGGACTAAAATATGTATAAATTAGTGAATATCAAATCTCCCCACACTTGAACCTTGCTTGTCCTCAAGCAAGCTAAAATAAAATGCAATAAAAGATAGAAACTGACAAGAACGATAATTTACAAACTATTTATTGAAACAACTACAAACGGTTAGCCGGTTTTTCGAAAGACAACATCAAATGAATCAAACCAAACAAGCATATGCAAATATATAGCGATAACCAAAAAGCCGTGACTCACTTTCAATTGACTTAACATGCTAATCTTCACACAACTCACAATGTTCACACACACTCGGTTTTATTTGTGAAAATACATAAAATGTGTATGTGCAAACACTCAATGCCTCGTCAATGAAATGTGTAATATCATAAGCTTGTCATAAGATCTCGTCTCCACCAACTAACATGCGAAAAAGTGTAAATCAAGAGGTCTTTACGGGTTGTAACGTTAGGCTTGGGCGAAGGGTATGGAAATGGATATTTCAAGTGGCGAAAACGGTTAAAACTCGGTAGTAGCGTTTAACTAGCAACAAACAATACAACTATACAAACAAATGCCTTAAAAAGGCGACTATTGCGCAATCGAGCTAATCAACGATATTTTAACATTTAAGCATTCAAAATTGCTCGATTTTCGTCGACATCACCCTATTTTTGGGTGTTTTATTTTCTGTTTTTTTTTACAAGAAACTAGATAGATAAACAATAAACTACAACAAACGCTAGTTAAACGATTATTTTGACCGAGTTTTAACACTAAAAAGGTTTAAAACATAAAAAGGCTAAATTTGGCTAAGTGGGCGATAATGTGGGTAAACAAAGGTAAACGGGAAGGCTCGACATGGTTAATCCTAAAGGGTAATATAAGGGTTTACGGGAAGCACAACACAAAGAACAAGGTTTACAACAAAGGGTTAATCTAAGTGCCTCTATCACTTCTACACAATTCCGCAAGTTCATGGTCTTAACAAGCATACTAGTGACAAGTTCTAAATTACACATAACATCCGGCTCACTCCTATATCCGAAATGAACAAATACATAACAATATCAAGGCTCAAATATGCTCACGTAACGGAAGGAATGGGTAAAAGTGTGAAAACTATCATGCAAGTCTTTCTTTGTTTGTCACGCTTTCCGGTTTCCTTTTTCAAAAATATTTTGCTTGTCGAGTTTTTATCAAGTCCGAAGCTTTTTAAAACACAACCAACCGGTTTATTTACTAAAATATATACAAAATACAGGTATTTTTAAATGATTTTTCTGATTTTCTAATTTTTTTATAGAGGACAAACAAAGTTAACAAAGTTAACCCCCTCCCCACACTTGAACTTCGCATGGTCCCCAATGCGAGACCCGAAATATAGAGAAAAGGATAATAGTACTCCGCTCAAGATGATGTTAATGCAACGAGACTTCCGAAGCTGTATCTGCCACGTGCTCCGGTCCAATATTTGATACCCAAAGCCTGCAAGTATGTCACATGTGCACCTAAACAGAACATAAATAGAAAAAACAAAAATAAACCATAACGTACATAAATATAAGACTAACATCTAAACAAATATAAGACATAAAGTAAATTGTCTGAAAATAAAATACAATCCGAGGGTGTTTGAAATAGTAGCCAATATGAACACCCGATAAATACACTACTAAAAGATAGAACTTTTTTTTTTATAAAAAAATGCCCCTGACCATGCGCACGGGAGTGCGGATTTTCGCACGGGCGTGCGGATCCGATGTCGACCCATTCTAGCACGTTGACCTCGGTAATGCACGGGGGTGCGACTCGAGGTGCAGGCCAGCCCGAAATCGCATGGGCGTGCGACCCATGGCACGGCCGTGCGAGTTCTGCAGACATGTCTGTTAACTGCAGAATGCAGTTTCAGCGTCCGAATCGACCATTTTTCGCCATTTTTACCATTCGCACGCTGTTATAACATTATTTCAACCTAGACCCTACGCTCGGCACGTTTAAAAACTGTACAAACTAACGAAATCTACCAAACACACCTAAATTACTCTAAAACTATAAAAGCACAAAGAAGGACGATTTTACCCTTATAGCGCCAAAGACGCTCCTACTACATTTTTAATCACCGAGTCAGTAGCGTAGACTCATGCTAAATTTTTGTCGGCGAGTCGATAGCAAGACTCATGCTAAATTTTTGTCGGCGAGTCGATAGCAAGACTCATGTCCCCACACTTGTGATGTGTGCGGGGCGTGGAGTTCGATAACCTCCACCGCCGACTCGATCGGCCCGGTAACGTAAAGCTTCAAGCGGTGCCCATTCACTTTGAAAATAACGCCGTCCGCGTTCTCTATTGCAACAGTCCCATAAGAAAATACATCTTTTACTGTGTATGGTCTTGTCCAACGTGAATGAAGTTTTCCTGGAAATAGGCGCAACCAATTTTTTTTTTTCATCTTTTTTTTTTTGCTGAAAAGAAACAGAATATTATTTAAAATGGGCTGAAAATTTTATAAAAATCCGAAAATGGGCCCGAAATTTTATAAAAATCAACATAATAAAAATAATCGAATCGGCTAGTATAAAAATGATTTTTAGGAGCCGACAACTCAAAGAATAAATAAATAATAAATCAGGATTCGAACAAATAAATGGACAAAAAATTACAAGTGTACAAAAGAATCACGAAAACGTATAAATCGAATTAAAAGCAAGAAATATTAACAAATAAATAATCAAAAAAATATTCACAAATATTAACAAGTATATACACCGATAAAACAATGACTCGGGTCGAGCTAAACGAGACAATGTGGCTTGAATCCGGGTGAAAGCAGAAGCCTCCGGAGACTGAAAATCGCCTGAATTGCTCTCCAAAATTCCAGAGTTACGAGCATAATGTTTCTGCAAGTTTTTTATATAATTTCGATTTCGCACGGTCATGCGTCCTGTTGCACGACCGTGCACTTTTTGCATTATTGGAGGTATGGTGCACCATACCGCATGACGTCATCAGATCTTGACCAGATTCGATCTCGCACGGGCGTGCCATGTGGTGCACGGGTGTGCATCACCGAGATGGGCCATGTTGTCGCATCCGCACGGGGGTGCGACCATTCGCACGGGGGTGCGTCACCGAGATGGGCCTTGTTGTCGCATCCGCACGGGGGTGCGACCATTCGCACGGGGGTGCGTCGCCGAGATGGACCTTGTTGTCGCATCCGCACGGGGGTGCGACCATTAGCACGGGGGTGCATCACCGAGATGAGCTTTTTGTCGCATCCGCACGGGGGTGCCACCAGTCGCACGGGGGTGCGACTTGCCCAGGTTAGAATTTTCCACAGAATGTTCGCAGTTCAGCCGTTTCGCCCGGAAAATCCTCGTTTTCACTATCATCTTGTCTGGTATGTTGTTTTAGGCCTGTAAACAAAAGTATACTTGATTAAGTATCCGAATGACGGTTTTACGGCCGAAAACGCATAAAATGGGGATAAAATGGGGGACTAAAATATGTATAAATTAGTGAATATCAAATCTCCCCACACTTGAACCTTGCTTGTCCTCAAGCAAGCTAAAATAAAATGCAATAAAAGATAGAAACTGACAAGAACGATAATTTACAAACTATTTATTGAAACAACTACAAACGGTTAGCCGGTTTTTCGAAAGACAACATCAAATGAATCAAACCAAACAAGCATATGCAAATATATAGCGATAACCAAAAAGCCGTGACTCACTTTCAATTGACTTAACATGCTAATCTTCACACAACTCACAATGTTCACACACACTCGGTTTTATTTGTGAAAATACATAAAATGTGTATGTGCAAACACTCAATGCCTTGTCAATGAAATGTTTAATATCATAAGCTTGTCATAAGATCTCGTCTCCACCAACTAACATGCGAAAAAGTGTAAATCAAGAGGTCTTTACGGGTTGTAACGTTAGGCTTGGGCGAAGGGTATGGAAATGGATATTTCAAGTGGCGAAAACGGTTAAAACTCGGTAGTAGCGTTTAACTAGCAACAAACAATACAACTATACAAACAAATGACTTAAAAAGGCGACTATTGCGCAATCGAGCTAATCAACGATATTTTAACATTTAAGCATTCAAAATTGCTCGATTTTCGTCGACATCACCCTATTTTTGGGTGTTTTATTTTCTGTTTTTTTTTTTTTACAAGAAACTAGATAGATAAACAATAAACTACAACAAACGCTTGTTAAACGATTATTTTGACCGAGTTTTAACACTAAAAAGGTTTAAAACATAAAAAGGCTAAATTTGGCTAAGTGGGCGATAATGTGGGTAAACAAAGGTAAACGGGAAGGCTCGACATGGTTAATCCTAAAGGGTAATATAAGGGTTTACGGGAAGCACAACACAAAGAACAAGGTTTACAACAAAGGGTTAATCTAAGTGCCTCTATCACTTCTACACAATTCTGCAAGTTCATGGTCTTAACAAGCATACTAGTGACAAGTTCTAAATTACACATAACATCCGGCTCACTCCTATATCCGAAATGAACAAATATATAACAATATCAAGGCTCAAATACGCTCACGTAACGGAAGGAATGGGTAAAAGTGTGAAAACTATCATGCAAGTCTTTCTTTGTTTGTCACGCTTTCCGGTTTCCTTTTTCAAAAATATTTTGCTTGTCGAGTTTTTATCAAGTCCGAAGCTTTTTAAAACACAACCAACCGGTTTATTTACTAAAATATATACAAAATACATGTAATTTTAAATGATTTTTCTGATTTTCTAATTTTTTTATAGAGGAAAAACAAAGTTAACCCCCTCCCCACACTTGAACTTCGCATTGTCCCCAATGCGAGACCCGAAATATAGAGAAAAGGATAATAGTACTCCCCTCAAGATGATGTTAATGCAACGAGACTTCCGAAGCTGTATCTGCCACGTGCTCCGGTCCAATATTTGATACCCAAAGCCTGCAAGTATGTCACATGTGCACCAAAACAGAACATAAACAGAAAAAACAAAAATAAACCATAACGTACATAAATATAAGACTAACATCTAAACAAATATAAGACATAAAGTAAATTGTCTGAATATAAAATACAATCCGAGGGTGTTTGAAATAGTAGCCAATATGAACACCCGATAAATACACTACTAAAAGATAGAACTTTTTTTTTTTATAAAAAATGCCCCTGACCATGCGCACGGGAGTGCGGATTTTCGCACGGGCGTGCGGATCCGATGTCGACCCATTCTAGCACGTTGACCTCGGTAATGCATGGGGGTGCGACCCGAGGTGCAGGCCAGCCCGAAATCGCATGGGCGTGCGACCCATGGCACGGCCGTGCGAGTTCTGCAGACATGTCTGTTAACTGCAGAATGCAGTTTCAGCGTCCGAATCGACCATTTTTCGCCATTTTTACCATTCGCACGCTGTTATACCATTATTTCAACCTAGACCCTACGCTCGGCACGTTTAAAAACTGTACAAACTAACGAAATCTACCAAACACACCTAAATTACTCTAAAACTATAAAAGCACAAAGAAGGACGATTTTACCCTTATAGCGCCAAAGACGCTCCTACTACATTTTTAATCACCGAGTCAGTAGCGTAGACTCATGCTAAATTTTTGTCGGCGAGTCGATAGCAAGACTCATGCTAAATTTTTGTCGGCGAGTCGATAGCAAGACTCATGTCCCCACACTTGTGATGTGTGCGGGGCGTGGAGTTCGATAACCTCCACCGCCGACTCGATCGGCCCGGTAACGTAAAGCTTCAAGCGGTGCCCATTCACTTTGAAAATAACGCCGTCCGCGTTCTCTATTGCAACAGTCCCATAAGAAAATACATCTTTTACTGTGTATGGTCTTGTCCAACGTGAATGAAGTTTTCCTGGAAATAGGCGCAACCAATTTTTTTTTTTCATCTTTTTTTTTTGCTGAAAAGAAACAGAATATTATTTAAAATGGGCTGAAAATTTTATAAAAACCCGAAAATGGGCCCGAAATTTTATAAAAATCAACATAATAAAAATAATCAAATCGGCTAGTATAAAAATGATTTTTAGGAGCCGACAACTCAAAGATTAAATAAATAATAAATCAGGATTCGAACAAATAAATGGACAAAAATTTACAAGTGTACAAAAGAATCACGAAAACGTATAAATCGAATTAAAAGCAGGAAATATTAACAAATAAATAATCAAGAAAATATTCACAAATATTAACAAGTATATACACCGATAAAACAATGACTCGGGTCGAGCTAAACGAGACAATGTGGCTTGAATCCGGGTGAAAGCAGAAGCCTCCGGAGACTGAAAATCGCCTGAATTGCTCTCCAAAATTCCAGAGTTACGAGCATAATGTTTCTGCAAGTTTTTTATATAATTTCGATTTCGCACGGTCATGCGTCCTGTTGCACGACCGTGCACTTTTTGCATTATTGGAGGTATGGTGCACCATACCGCATGACGTCATCAGATCTTGACCAGATTCGATCTCGCACGGGCGTTCCATGTGGTGCATGGGTGTGCATCACCGAGATGGGCCATGTTGTCGCATCCGCACGGGGGTGCGACCATTCGCACGGGGGTGCGTCACCGAGATGGGCCTTGTTGTCGCATCCGCACGGGGGTGCGACCATTCGCACGGGGGTGCGTCACCGAGATGGGCCTTGTTGTCGCATCCGCACGGGGGTGCGTCACCGAGATGGACCTTGTTGTCGCATCCACACGGGGGTGCAACCATTCGCACGGGGGTGCATCACCGAGATGAGCTTTGTTGTCGCATCCGCAAGGGGGTGCCACCAGTCGCACGGGGGTGCGACTTGCCCAGGTCAGAATTTTCCACAGAATGTTCGCAGTTCAGCCGTTTCGCCCGGAAAATCCTCGTTTTCACTATCATCTTGTCTGGTATGTTGTTTTAGGCCTGTAAACAAAAGTATACTTGATTAAGTATCCGAATGACGGTTTTACGGCCGAAAACGCATAAAATGGGGATAAAATGGGGGACTAAAATATGTATAACTATCAGAAAACTCTAGGTTTGATTGGGTTTAACACTAATACGTATTCCACTCTGTTAAACTAAATGTTTAACTATCAGAAAACTCTGCACCCTACACTTACAATCAAACAAGATAACTAATTATCAGAAGATTCAGAACTATAAAGTAGATGCTTAGTTATCAGAAGGCATAGAATCAGGAGGCTTGTTTAATCAAAGACTATATGCTAACAATGTAAGTCATTCTCTTTTTATCAATAATGTTTTACAATACCCAAATTGTTTTCAAAAGTTATAATTACAGGGATTAAGTCTTGGTTATCTTGAATCACTGGCAAGTGGGGTATTGTGCACATTACTAATTACTCACGGTTAGGTTCACCAACCTAACAGTGATAATCATCACTACTTGGGTGAAAGGACCCAATATTGGTATGACCATCGTCACCAGGGTGTGACACGGCGCCAGATAAAAATAAGATAGTAGCCATTGTAATCGCTCTTATGCTGTAATTTATAACAAAGTGTCGTTTTGTAAAAAAATAATGAACTCACCAGTATTTCCTGCTGAGAAAACCTTTTTAAAACGCGTTTTAGGTGATTACAGTAGATTGGAATAAGAGTGATGATACGACACCAAAAGGCTTAAAGAAGTGGCTTATTTTATCAATTGAATTAACTTAAGCAAACATGGTTTCATATGTTCGGGTTTATCCCATAGTAAAGCTACCTTTGTAAAACATGGGTTTATTCCCATCTATTTAATAAATAAAATCCGGTGTTTCTAAACTCTGATATTTTTCCTAACTCACGGTCCTGATGAAATTTCCACTGCAATGTTTTTAAAATAACCACCGGTACCACTTGACTGTTCATGGCTTCCGTCCAGGGTGTGGTCGGGGGTCGTGACAGAGGTGGTATCAGAGCCACTGGTTTAAGCAATTGGGTGTTGTAATAATACCTAAGCTTAAACGAAAGAGTTAGGAAATTGTTATTAATTGGTAGCAACAAGGATAGTATTTAGACTTGAACTTAAGGAAGATGCCATAGTATAAGCTTCGAGATAAGCTAATTACTTGTGTAGATAAAGTGTGATGGGTGTTGGTATGCCATGAGGATGATGATTAGAACGTTGCAAGTACGGTAAATAAGCAATAACACTTGGCCACTGTTATTTCTTGTTTATTGGTACTACTGGGTTCTAGAATATGATCCATCATCTGAATACTAATTACCTTGTTCTTTAATAAAAGCTCTAATAAAAGATTCATTATCATGAATTGAGAAGATTCTATTTATGGGAAATACAAATTACCTCTCCGGCGAGAACCGGGTAAGATGGGGTTACCTCTCCTGCGAGAACCGGGTAAGATGGGGTATATAATATGTCAAACAAGTGACAGAATTCCCAAAATAGTATCATGACCTGATATCTGACTTGTTTTTCGAAATATGAATCTTTTAAATACATTAACCTTATGCAAGGTTTGTATATTACAATATGTGAAATATATGATTATATAGATATGTATATTTATAAGGAAATCCAAAAACCATAAGGATTGATAATTTAAAATACATCACGAGCCTGTGTGTCAATAATAATTCCAGAATTTTTATCAGGAATCTCTTGTATACATCTATAATTCCGATATCGAACATTATTTCGTTTGATCATCTGTCTCTTAACTCGTGCGACAAGAAGTATATGAACCCTTCATGTTGGGATGCCATCGAAAATATAAGAATTCCCTTTGCCTTACCTTAGATTATTAACGCATTAGGAAACCTGAAGTTAAAGTTGTGCTAGACACTAAACGTCTCAAAACCTACGCTAATGAAAATAATTCTACTTTCTTTAAAAACTCTTGCGAAGATAATAGTGACCACGACTAGATGCACTTACAAAAACTCTTCACCTATAATCCTACTAAGATTACCAGTAACAAAAGAATTGCTGCAACAATACATGGGCTTAAAGGACTGAAGTATCATAACCATTAGTATATGTGTTAAGAAAAATGAAGTAATGTATGCTTCAAAATTTAGACATTTAGATAGTGAGACCCGAGCTTCAAAACACACGGTCAAAACATGTAAGACCCTAATACGTATTTGACAAAAAGTCGCAGCGGAAATTCGTGCCATAAAATTTCTTTCATTACAAACGTTTTGACTTACTTGAAAGTTCGTTTTAATATGCATCTTTTACAAAAATAAAGTATAAGTCCTGTTTACTAAAGTACATACTCAATTATTCCCATACAATCTATCTTGTGACTCGATCCTTGATCTCTATTCCTTGTGATAACCGCCCATGATTCGTACAACCTGCACTCACCACATACATTCATAACATTAGTACACAATACATAAACAAGATTCAATCTCGTACACTTCCCATTTCGTTATCCTTCTAACTTTAAGCATTTCATCTGCGTATCCATATCCTGGTGAGGCTTCAATAATGTACCTGCATTACTTTTCATTCTCAAGGCACACTATTAATAACGTATTACTCGACGTATCTAAATCATGCATACATACATTCTTACGTGCATACATACACATCTACATACGTACATACCTTCCTATATCTCTACATACATGCATACACTCATACGTACCTTCATATATACCAAAATACACATCTACATACGCACATACATTACTACGTCTCTACATACATACATATACATATACGTATCTTCACATATACATAAATACACATCTACATACGTACATACATTACTACGTCTCTACATACGTACATATACACATACGTATCTTCATATATACTTAAATACACGAATACATATGTACGTACACTCTTACGTACATGTTCAGGATCTTACATACCTCTTATATATCCATACATTAATTACATGGTACTTAGACTTAGATTTATAGCCCATAAACGTCAAAGGAACGATCAAAATCATGTTTGGGAGGCCCGCCGTGGTCCACGGATAACAAACCGAAGCCTACTATACTCAAATCAACTTAGACAACAATTTTCAGGTTTTTGAACATGGGGAGGCCGTCGGCGACGGCCCTTGCAATTGCCCGTAGCCCAAAACTTCCGTAGATAGCCAAATAATCCGTCAGCCAAAAAGTGACTTTCTTGAGCCCGTCGGCGACGCCCTCTAGATTTTGCATTTTTCTGCAGTTCCGTTTCGTCGTCCGTACGCACTAAAACGCGCATAACTTTTAAACCGTTTACCCGTTTAACCTCCCGTTTCTTCCTACATGCTCGTAAATTCACATTCTATCATATGAACTTGAAATCCAACATCCAGTTTAAGGAAAATATTCACTTAAAGCTCTCAGCTTTATATACCCGCTTTCACTTATTCGACCCGTTCATGTTTTCGTCAAACTACTCATTTGTTTTAACCTAAAACTTACATAAACGTTATAACTATAATACTTTTACATTATCTGGGTTTGTACTTGGGATTTATGCACCCGATACCCGGTATGCGTTAAACCTATTCATGTCATTCATTTATACGAAAGCAAACTTTGTTAATACAATTTCAAATGCGAAATTGTTTGTCCATTAACCATGACTCACAACCGAGTCTTTAGACTATTAATCCGCGTCTCCGATTCTTGGTTAGCGTACTTATGTACAATTCTACCCATACCTGGTTATAGTACCGTAATCAATTACTTATACAACCCTTCCGGTATAGTAATAAAACCACATTTTGACCCATTCGGCCTACTTAACATAAATCATCAATTTCATACAACCCTTCCTTATTTGACTTCAATTATCATGCCTAATTAACTAGAACATAACCTTACTTAACAAACTAAGAAGTGATTCGGAAATCACTTACCTTGTGCATCCGTGTCCGTATCCACTTCCTTGCCTCCTCTTGACCCGTTAGCCTTTCATGCTTGAGTCCATCTTGATATGATTCCTCTACTTTCATGCCACCAATTCACATTCTCGTTAGCATACACAATTGTACATGTTAAAGATCATATCAATTGCATATTTCACATTTGACTTTCATTAGTCAATTATAACAAGCATAAGACATATACCCACTTTCACATACTTTCAAACTCATATAATTCAACATGTCATTCCATGTAATGCGTATTGATGTAACATGTACCATACGAGTTTCTAATATCCTATCTTTTCAAAAACAAGTTAACTTATGCTTCCTATGTGTAGTTGACTTTCAGAAGTCAACGGTTTATCATATGAACTTCCGACTTATCCACATATATCCGTAACATCATTTATGCTATATCAATGACACTATATACATATCTTATTCACGATGCAAATATGCTTACAATCATATGATCACCTAGTGATATTAAACACAACGTACAAGTCCTTAATGCATAGTCTTGACCAAGACATACATTCAACCCGAATTCTTGTACAAGTTCCATCTAAAGCACATTCTTCAAGTTAGTATACTACTAATTACATCATTACCTCATCTCATTCATAAATATCAAGCCATTTCATACAATCTCACATCTTAACTTCACTTAGACATTTCATCATACACTTGGTGTGCGTACCACCTTTTAAGCATAATGTACAACTAATTCATGCATAATCTTCTAAATTCATACATAGTTCATCAAATCCTTCTACTAATCAACATGTAGTATTTAAAATTAAACATCAACATATTATCATCACATTTTATTCAATTCATCTAACAACAATTCATCATACCCACATAATACATCGATCTTTCAACAAGAATTGGACATAGGTGGTGATTCAAGTCATCATCCTCACAATAACAAACGAGTTTCACCCCTAAACATCAAATTAACACAAACCATACATAACCTATGTTCTATATGATGATTCTAACCCTTATACATGATCAATTTCATATTAACTCACGGATTAGAACATAACCCACTTCACACATGATCACTAATCTTAGATTTAAGACATACCTTACGATCCCCTTGTGAAGGTGATCACTAATTCATGTTCGGTTGTGAATTTGGGACTCGATTCACCCTTCAATTTGGTGATTTACATGAGTTAGGGTTTTGAGCTCTCAAGGAGCTCCTGGCTCCTTCTCGAACACGCACCAGATGTGTGTGTTTGTGTGTGTGTTTGGTTTGTTAATTAAAACATAACTTTTTCCTTGTTCATCTATGGTCCCTCTAGTTTGTTCCCTTGTGTGTTTTGCTAAACATTTGACTAGGTATAATAACCTAGTTATTACACTCCATTTTATTAAACATGGGGTCACACTAGCAAATTTAGTAATTCAAGTTTTAGGGCGTTACAAAACATATGCCATGAAATGGAGAGAACTGACAGAAAGGAAATTATGTCTGCTTCATAAAAAGGAACAAATAGAAACGATGACTCCTGAGGGTTTGCAAGCCAACCGGAGAAGTAACCACAAGGAGGCAAGACAGACCAGCCGACAAAGTTCGTCTATGTAAGGAAAACTACGAGCTATGCACGGGGGGTAAGACATAGCATATATGATCTCGGAATTCATTAACACTAGAAGCATGGAACTGAAAGATATTCCGACCGACATGTTCCCAGATGATCTACTTAGACTATCACCTGATCATGAGAAGAAACTTAGAATTCATCTGAGACTCGAAACAACACCACTTGTTATATCACAAAGTTAAGACTAAGGGAGTAGTTGATGCTTTAAGTCATAAGTTTCATAAGAAGCTGAAACAAGTACGTGCTCTTAGATTAAAGTACGAATAGATTTAATGAAACAATTAAATAATATCCAAGAACACAGCAACCAAAAATGATGCTGAAGGATTACAAAGAAATAATGAAGGAATCAGAAAAAGGAATTAATGGAATTTAGAGATTCCATAAGAAAAGAATTTGGGTACTAATCAAGGAAACCTATGAGAAGAAATTCTCGAAGGAGCTCATAAAACTAAGTATTTGTTGCATCGTGTAAGTGATATGAGGTATCAAGAGTTTTATCAGAATTACTGATAGATAGCAAGTTATGCCTCTAAGTATTTAATCTGTTAGCAAGTTAAAGTTGAACGTTAGAAACCTTTAGGTTGACTTCAATGATTAGAAGTGTCAGTATGGAAAGGGGATTGATAACAAATGGATATTGTTACCAAATTACCCAACATAAGAAAATGTAACGACACAATCAGGGAGATTGTGGATCGATTAACCAAGTCTGCTCAATCCCTACCAATAAAGGAAACCCTTTAGTATAAGACACTTAGTTAAGTTATATGAGGACGAAATAGTCTCATTACATAGAATCCCGTTATCTATTGCATCAAATCAAGATAGTCACGTTACTTCTCATTTCTGGGGAAATTTTAACCCGACTTATTTTGAGCAGTATGAAGGAACACTACAAACATAGAAAGACATGCTAAGTGCATGCGCGATAAATAGGACTATCATTTATCACTTATAAGATTCTCCAATAATCGGTCTACAAGTACTAGTGTTAACCGTTTAAAACACTTTATGGATGATAGTATCATCCAGTATGTTAGACATACATATGAGAAAAGCAACTATCAGGCCATGAGATCGCCAAACCATTGAAATTTAAATCAGAGAAAGCATATCACCAAAAGTCTCTCTGTATTTGGAAAGGAAAGTTAAGTCCAAGGAATGTCAAACCATTAAAGTAACTAAGTAAAGTGGACCAGTAGCTTATCAGCTAAAATGGCAAGTATACATGATACATTTCATGAAATACTTAGAAATCTTTAGTTATACCTCCTCAAAATATAGAAGTAAATGCAAGACCGTATCAGTCGATCATGAGAATTCCAAAAACATGCAAGATTAGCTCTGGTCAGGGTGAAGTAGGACTTAAAGCGTGGACAAGAATATACTTGGGTATTGAAAATAAGACGGAAGTATCCTTACTTGTTCCAGTAAATCTCGAGGACGAGATTTTAATTAAGGTGGGGAGGATGTAAGGACCTGCAAAAATGTCCTAAAATACTTCGTAAGTGGAAACCCGGACCCCTAAAACCCTAATCCTTATGAAAAATCAAGAAATTCAAATTTATCCATCTGTCGCGGGCCGCGTAAGAATTAGGCAAGGCTTACGCGGGGCACGACAGCCTTGCAACTCTCCGGATAAGCTTAAGGGACACGTGTCGTCCACGTGTCAAGACCACCGATGACTCAGCAAACCCTACTGCCGCCTTTATGTCCTCGCGGGCCGCGAAGGATCCCCCTTCCAGTTTACGCGGGCCGCGAGAGACCTAAATTGCAGCTATAAATTGGACGAAGTTTAGGCATTTCAAACTGCTCAATTCTTTTCTTTCCTTCAGCTTTTATTATAGCAAATAATAGCTCGAGATTATACCTTCTAAATCCCGAAACTCTGCCCGTATTAGGGTAATAACTCTAATCACTAGTACGATACTTTATCCGATCGATTAAAACCGATCCAATGGATGTTTAAGTGCTGCCAATATCTGGCTATACTTTGTCATTCATTGTGAGGGTTTCGATCTCGTGATTATCGTTAAAGTTGAATTGAGTTAATACACTAATACGAGTTCCATTGTATCTAGAAATTAAAACTCATAAAGTTGTTAAGATAGAATACTTAACAGGAAAGTAAACTTAGCAATTAAGAAAACTCAATAGCTAAGAAAACTTAACAGTTAAGCAAGCTGAGTAGGGTGATTAATCTGCTAATTAAGCTAAGTAATCGACTAAGCAAATTATAAAAGTTAAGATAAATTAATCAGTTAAGTAGTTAAGTCAGTTAATTAATTAATCCGTTAAGTAAGATAAATTAAGCTAAGCAAGATTAATTAAGCTAAGCAGGATTAATTAAGCTAAGCAGGTTTAATTAAGCTAGGCATGATTAATTAAGCTAAGCAAGATTAATTAAGCTAAGCAAGATTAATTAAGCTAAGTAAGATTAATTAATCAGCTAAGTAAGTTAATTAGTTAAATGGCTAAGTGAACTTAATGGTTAAGGAAACTTAATGGTTAAGGAAACTTAATGATTAAGTAAACTTAGTAGTTAAGACAACTTAACAGTTAAGTAAACTTAGTAGTTAAGAAACCTTAATGATTAAGAAAACTTAATGGTTAAGTAAACTTAATGGTTATATAAAACTTAACAGTTAAGTAAGCTAAGTAAGTTAATAAGCTAATTAAGTTAATTAAATACTCGGCTAAGTAAATTACTTAATTAAACAGTTAGGAAAAATTAATCGGTTAAACAGCTAAGTGGGATAATTCGTTAAAAAGCCAAGTAAACTTGATAGCTAAAACAATTAAGTAAACTTAATAGATAAGTAAACTTAATAGGTAAGAAAACTTAATCAGTAAGAAAAACTTAATAAATAAAGGAAACTTAATAATTAAGAAAACTTCCTAGCTAAGAAAGGAACATGCCTTACCTATTAATAGGAGCCTAGGATTTCATTCTTCCTTGCTCATTTCTTTTCTTCTTCTCTTTATACGTTGGTGTTATAACCAGTAATCACCGATGCAATATTCTGTCCGATCGATTCAGCAACCAACTAACGAATGCCAAAGTGCTGTCTAAATAAGACTATACTTTGTGAATTTCGTTCTGAAACGAATGCCAAAGTGCTGTCTAAATAACACTATACTTTGTGAATTTCGTTCTGAAACGAATGCCAGAGTGCTGTCTAAATAAGACTATACTTTGTGAATTTCGTTAAGGTTCTGATCTCGTGACCATCGCTAGGTTTGATTGGGTTTAACACTAATACGTATTCCACTCTGTTAAACTAAATGTTTAATTACCAGAAAACTCTGCACCCTACACTTACAATCAAACAAGATAACTAATCATCAGAAGATTCAGAACTATAAAGTAGATGCTTAGTTATCAGAAGGCATAGAATCAGGAGGCTTGTTTAATCAAAGATTATATGCTAACAAGGTGAGTCGTTCTCTTTTTATCAATAATGTTTTACAATACCGAAATTGTTTTCAAAAGTTATAATTACAGGGATTAAGTCTTGGTTATCTTTAATCACTGGCAAGTGGGGTATTATGCACATTACTAATTTCTCACGGTTAGGATCACCAACCTAACAGCGATAATCATCACTACTTGGGTGAAAGGACCCAATAGTTGTATGACCATCGTCACCAGGGTGTGACACGGCGCCAGATAAAAATAAGATAGTAGCCATTGTAATCGCTCTTATGCTGTAATTTATAACAAAGTGTCGTTTTGTACAAAAATGAATGAACTCACCAGTATTTCCTGCTGACAAAACCTTTTTAAAACGCGTTTCAGTTGATTACAGTAGATTGGAATAAGAGTGATGATACGGCACCAAAAGGCTTAAAGAAGTGGCTTATTTTATCAATTGAATTAAATTAAGCAAACATGGTTTCATATGTTCGGGTTTATCCCATAGTAAAGCTACCTTTGTAAAACATGGGTTTATTCCATCTATTTAATAAATAAAATCCGGTGTTTCTAAACTCTGATATTTTTCCTAACTCACGGTCCTGATGAAATTTCCGCTGCAATGTTTTTAAAATAACCACCGGTACCACTTGACTATTCATGGCTTCCGTCCAGGGTGTGGTCGGGGGTCGTGAAAATATGTTTGGTAAAACACGTATGCTTGTTCGAGAGAGGTAAACTGCATTCCAACCACAGGTGTAGCTGATGCTTCAACCTCCGGAATATAAAGCCTTTCATCTACATAATCAAATAAAAAAAAAAAGAAAACACATGCGATTTATCGAACTCGTAACATGCGATATATTAAAACTCCAAAATTTCATCATAAGAACAACGAAACGTGCGAATTGTTGGACTCATAACATGCGAATATGACCATTTTGATAATATGTTTTACACATGCGATTTATGATATCATAACATGCGAAATCAGCATTTAGAATAAACATCACATGCGAATTGTCAGACTAATAACATGTGAACTTATACAATTTGCTTTCATATCAATTATCCTCTAATGAACATTCAAAACCTTCAAATCAGTTATAATAATACAACATCATTACTACGATTAAACAAAACACATCTGCGAACAATTTAAACATCTGAATTAACAAAAATTACCATTCGAACACTCATTTACACCACTTGTATTTGTATTTGCATTTGGATTTGCAGAATCAGGATTTAAAACATCGTCAACCGTAACTCTCTGATACACAGATAATTGAACCTGATCACCGACCGACCGAGCGTCTTCAAACTCAACATCTGTGTTTCGTCCGGTGCTACTATGTGGATCCATTGAAAACAACAATTGATTCAAACCCTAACGCAGAACAACGAAACTGCAATGTATTGTTTGAGAATTACGAAAAATTTGAAACTGATACGAATCATAATTACCGGGATAGTGGTGTAACGAACTTCTTGCTGATTGAATGAATAGACTAATTTGCCCTCAGCTGATTGAAATGCATAAATACGGTTGTGACACGTGTCTTGTATTCATGTATAATTATGTAGTAGATAGATAATTTATAGTTTGTTGTTCGTGTTTGCCTTTTAACAGTTTTATTTAAGCTACAGTAAGATCTGGTATGGTCAATTTCCTTAAGCCCATAACACCCTTTTCATCTTAAATATTCACTCATGTGTTCTTTTGAGGATTCGATCATTAATAGCATATGGACTTGGAACTGTACACCTGCAGTGATTTGCAGGCCGGTTGTTGAGATATAAAAAGGGATTATCCGAAAAGGAAGGTTTATAACAAGAACACTATTTAAAGCCAAAGGCATTACAAAGCAAAGACAAATACACAACCATATATGTTATCTTCGAACAAAACACTGTTCTTTATTTTATTTTAATTTATTTGCGTCTTTAAACAACCAAGACATCCCCATATATCCTCACTGCACCCTGCAAAAAGAAATAAAAAAGTAACAATATGTAAGATATAAACAGGTAGATGTGCCATTTACAAACCAAATTAAAAGAAGAGTTAACTCTTATTTTCGTCCTTCTGGTTTGTTCAATTATGGCAGTCTAGACCAAATTTCAAATTTGTAACATTTCCGTCCATGACATTCTTGAAACATGTCAGTTCCGTGCAAAAAACCTTGAAATTTGGCATGGACTGGCATAATTTGGACAAACCACAAGAACGGAAATGGAATTTAACTCTATCAAATATAGACGGAAGTGACAAATTTCAAAAATGTCTAGGACGGAAATGGTTTAAATTTAAAATTTGGCCTAAACTGGCCTAATTGAACAAACCACGGAGACGAAAATGACAGTTATCTCTAAAAAGAAGTTTAAATAGAACCACGTAATATTTAAAGTTTGAACATACTTGGAGCAATCGGTGCCAGGGCTGATCTTGTAAGGGATGCTGACACCACACTTGCCCGGGAGGCTGGCCGCATTGCCTGCATTGATGCCGGAGATGGAAGAGTAAGCACTCTTTAAGCAACCACATGCAGCCTGGCGATCAGGGGTTGTTTTTGCAGCGCTATTGAGTGATTTTACCCCACTGCAGCATGCCGGTGGCACAACACCACCTTTGGTTAGGTAGCCAATGCATGGTGCTAAGCTGCTGGATACCTGACCGCAGCTAAGAGCCTCGGCATAGGGTGCAGCCACCACCATGCAAGTCACTACTGCACATAAAACCACCATTGCCATCTTTGCCATTTTAAAAGTACTCTAGTTGAAGATGTAGGAAACAGTTGCTTGGTTGTGTATGTTTGTAAGGTTGTTGGTGCTAGAAAATGTTGTCCAAGGTTATAATTTATAGGGGTGTTTGTGTACGAACGAATTAAAGGAGGGGGGTCGGGTTGGAACTTGGTAGTTGGAAGTTGGTTTTTACATTATTGATCTTCACCAAGTGTAAGCTTAAGGTTACTCTATTGGTCTAATCATAATAATGGAGTGCGATTTTAATTAGAGTGCCACCAAACTAACTCTGCCAACACCGACAATGTTTAAAATTTTGATCAACAATTTAAATTCGGCTCAATTCTCTATTAAAATTGGAGGGGATTATTCGTGAGATAAAAATGGTAGGTTTTTTTTGGCTGAACTCTAGATCGAAAGATAGTGTGATTAGTTGGGAAGAGTGGTGTAAGTTTACTTTCATGTAAGATTGTGTTGTTTGTCTGTTTGTTTGCCGCCCCTTCTTGGGGTTTTGGCGTTTGGTGTTAATGAAGTTCTCTTTTCAAAAAAAAAAAAAAGCGTCCACACTAGAAGTTGAAATATATATATTGTACTAGAGAAATTCAAAGTCATTATCTTAACTCCTTAAGTGTCTTTGCTCATGGACATTTTTGGGTTTTAATTTGATACTAAACTAATAACTTTAAACTAGAAAAGTTTTTCATTGGTAACAGTTAGCGACACTTAATTTTGACTCAGTTAAACCATATGTACAAAGATTAACTCGTGTAAGACAATAAAACACATGTAGCGACGCTATATTATTTAATTCATGTGGGCTTTTTTATAACCCTTAGACAATAGAACACGTGTAGAATGCAGTGTGGGTGAACTGAATCATCCAATAGGAGACAAACATGTTAACAAATATGTACAAAGAAACGCAATAATAGCACACTGAAGTTGAAAAAAGAAATTATTTCACAAAAATATGTTAAGACCATCGCAATAATAGCACACTGAAGTTGAAAAGAGAAGTTATTAAGCGAGCTGCCTAAGTGGCATGAAGGTGTCTAGCGGGAACACCACACCATGCGGTAACACGGCTTTCTAGCCTCGTCAAGGTGACGAAACCACAAGAGAAGAATGGACAAAGAAGGAACAAAGGCTTCCCAACCTAACTAAGGATGAAAGATTGATGTTGCAACGACGAGAACACGAGTGAAACATGCCACACCTTCTATATGCCCCCGTACATTATGGACGAGAGGCGTGCAAGAGACCATAACACAAGGCCTATCAAATTTACAATAAAATTGCCTATCAAATGTACAATAAAACTGCATAAAAAGTGTAATAATAGGCACGCTGAAAATGGAAAAAAAAAACATTATGCACGTAATTACTGTCCACGTCTTCAAAATGCATCTCTAGAAAGGAAACATGGTTTAAACTTATATTACACCATGCATTTTAGTACTGGAAATTATATATTTATTCATTAAATTAAGAAACCACACACATCCGTAGTTATAAGGCGACCCTCTTTTTTTTCGTTTTTTTTATGAAAATAGAAAACATTTAAATAAAGGCTATTGAAAAATAAAAACATAAATTAAAAAAATAAAACCATAAAAATAGAAAACAGTTAATATACATAAAACCTATCTCTAGCACCAACAAACCTAGGGCTGGCAATTTTGACACGAACACGATAACACGACACGAACCTACACGAAGTTAACAGGTTTCAGGTTTGATCTTAACAGGTTTCGTGTCTAAACAGGTCGACACGATTAGACCTCTTTATTTTTCGTGTCTAAACAGGTTAAAACCCGTTAACCTGTTAAGAACCCGTTAATGACATGCTAAGAATTTTAACTAAAAAATATAATAATATTTTTTTTCTCTATTGTAGATGGATATGGATTCTGATTCTATTAAAGTCGACCTAGAAAATAATAGCCCTATGAATTTGAATTTGGAAGATGATGAGTTTGACTCTGTGGAGGTAGAGGATAAAAATGATAATGGTGTTAAAAAAACCCTAAGGCTAAGAGACCACGAAAGGAAAGATCAGTTGTTTGGCATTAATTTACCTAACAACAAAACAGAGCTTAGGCGGAAATGTTCCATCAAAGTGCAACAAATGTGGTCATGTTCTCATGTTTGATAGTAAGCAATGTAGGGGAAATATTTCTAGAAATGTTGCTTGATAAAACTATATGAATGAGTTTATGTCAAATTGTCCATGCCTAATACGACTATAATTATTTGTGTGTAGGTTTGATTGTTTGTAATTGAAGATCTTGAGAAAGAAAGATACATGGGAACTTGAATGTTGAAACTATTTGCATGTTATGATTAGACGTTTATGGATTTGTTTTAAGTTTGTTAAGACATTATGTGTTTATGCATGTTTTATGACTTTTGTGAACCTTTGGCGAGTAAATTTTCACTAAACAGGTTCCATAATCGCTAATTTCAAATATGGAATAACAGGTCGTGTTCGTGTCTTAACATGCCGTATTGTCACACCCCAATATTTCCACGTATTTCCGGTGGGCCCGGTGGGGAGTATCGTGACGTAGTTGATATCATCATAGTCAGACAACACAATTTAAATGCACAGCGGAAGCAAAAGATAATTATATTACAACCGAATGAGAATATCAAAGTATTACAAACGGTATGTAAAGGATCCACAGGCGGATCAAAATAAAAGAAAACTGTTCAACAGACTTTAGGCATCTAGAACTTGCAAGATTCCCTATTAACGCCCTGAGCTCCCAGCCAATTACGTCCAGTACCTGCCACTTAACCTTTTTGGAAAATACGTCAGTTTACACTGGTAAATACATTTAACTGACTCATTTCGGAAAAGAGTTTGAAAATTGATTTGAATGCACGAGGCACAAACTTTTTATAACTTGGGACAATTTTATTAATAAAAATCTTGTATCCGATTTACATGTTTCTCCAACATTTAGGGCCGGTTATTTTACAAGCCGGTCAAGATTAATCGACACACCATAAATATAACTCACAAGAAGACACCCTTACGAGTGAGTATATCTTTTACATACGCAACAGGAGGTGTTATGCCTACACCTTGTGCTTAAGTTATGGCCATTCACTTTTTAAATGAGCCAAGGATATCCAGGACACGGTCATTAACCCCTAATGTTATTTGTTATCAATCAATACAGATTAAAACGGGATTATGCAATTTAATCATCTCCGATTAAAAGGTTTCTACACCCGACCAAGCGGTATTTTTATAATACCGTATCCCAAACCCGTATAAGGGAAAATCGGTGTTGTAAAAGTCGGATTCCAAGGCCGAGTACTCGGCGAGTACTCGGTCCTCGGAACCCCTCCGAGGGGACTTCCTCCTAGGCGGACTCAATTAGTCGGCCTCGGTCAAACTCGGTCAAACTCGGCGCCTGGTCGGCGCCTGGTCGGCGCCTAGTCGGACGTAGTTGGAAAGAGTCGGCCTAGTCGGTCTAGGCGGTCAACGTGGTTTGTTGACTTTTAACTAGTCAAAATCGGCCTACTCGGCCTTGTACTCGGACTACTCGGCCTTGTACTCGGACTACTCGGACTTGTATTCAGAATATTTGAACTTTAAACATGTTTCATTTTAAATTATACTCAGTTGACATGAATTATGCTTATTTTAACATATGTATAATATATAACAATTAATTTTCTTTATAGTTACCATGTCCGCGTACTCCCCGAGTACTCTCCGAGTACTCCAATTACTCCCAACTCCCCAGTCGGCCGACTAGAGACCGCCTAGCGACTTTTACAACACTAGGGAAAATAAGTTAAAAGTATTTGTCTGAGCTAGCAATGCAATTTATACTCAGTCGTATATTCTAATCAGCAAGCACAAGTACTTCTACTGGGGCTCTCAATTTGGAACGAAGGTTATATTAACCTATTAGATTCCTAACGGGTCTTATTTAAGTCACAACTTAGACCGGTTAGTTTTAAGGAAATGTTTACGGTTCAAACGCATGATTAAGCGAAGACCGGAATAGAATGTGATTTAGACCCGACAAGTTTGGAGACTTGTATAATATGGGTAAACTAAACATATTCTAGATTTTGAGGCAAAAATGATAAGGTTTGACCCGTTTTGGTCAATTTATGCAAAATAGTTACATAAACCGATCCGAACGCGAAATATACGTAACGGGTAACCATAAGAGTCATATACATGTTTCCTAAGTTAATATGCCTTAAATATGTTGTGATATCAGTAAGATACCTTCCGTTATGCCTAAAACGAATTTAAAACCAATTTATGCCCCAGAGGGGTATTTTGATCATTTTAAAGGTTATAAAAGAGTTCAAATATAAATGTGAATTTCGGGTCTGATGTAATCAGTAAAATACTTAATTTAATAAGTTATAACAGTAGGGTATCAAGTCTTATATTTATAAAATGGTCTTGATACATACTATGCGTTAAAAACGCTTAAAAATGCGATTTGGGGCCATTTCCGGGTTTTCAAAGGAGAGCTGATATTTTTATTATTCCAGAAGCCTCAAAATATTTTATTTATTATATTAGATCAGTAGAAAAAGGTTTGGGGTCAAAAGGATTTATAAAACTCATTTTATAGCCCGAAAGGGCAAAACCGGCAATACCGAAATAAGCTTAGAACTCTATGTTATGCTCAGCCTTAAAATAAATAAAAATCTTCAAAAATCCCAAAATATTATATTATATCAGTGGGTAAAAATTTTGGTAACAAAGATTGGGTTTAGATAGGGTTTACGCTAATTATGCCGTTTAATTAATAAAAGGCTTTCTAATTACGTTATTGATCATAACTCCTAATCTAGACCTCAATCTGATGTGAAATTTTAGGGACATGTTTATAAATCAGTAACAAAGATTATTGTCCTCTCACATTTCTAAAATTCTCGTTTTAAGGTCCAATGGGCATAATAGTCAACATTTAGGCATTTAACGGAAATATGCACATGAATCGGATAACTAATGAACGAAGTTGTATAATCACAGAGAGTTATACTTATATGAAACTTGGTCCTAATAAGGCTCTAAGGCATTTCTAAACCATGCTCAAACGGGTCAGAATTGAAAGTCAAAGCAGGAGTCAAACTATGCGACTTTCGATCCCGAACCGAGCCTAAACTGAAAATTGTCGAGTTGAACATGTTAGACATGTTCTTACATTAATTACCAAGTTATATCAATGACAAAACAGGTTGCATAGCTTCTACATTGCTAATTATGTGTTTATTTGCAAAATTGCTTCCTGTTGACTTTTTAAGATCAAGTTTGACCCGACAATTGATCTACTTAGAGTGAGAATCAGAGGGTGCCCTTTTAAGGGTTTATTGCCCACATAATTACCAACTCATAGGTACTTTCAATTTGTAATTTGACTAGACAAATTTAGATTAATGACGAAGTCAAATCTTAATTACGACGGTTTGACTTTACGCTAATTACTAATCAAAACTGAATTAGGGAAGGTTAAGAATACTTACCAAGGTCCTAAGCACGACTAATGATCACTAGGAATGAGTCTTGAGCGCCAAAATACTCCAGAAGTGAAGTTGTGAAGTTGCAAGTGAATGTGATCAAATGGTGCAGCATGTGGCTTCTTATATAGGAGGTTAGATTTACCAAGATCATGCCACAATAGTCTATGGGATGATTCCTGATCATCCCATGTGTCCCTAGGTCCTTCTAAATCATTAAACAAGCCCCTAGAATCAAGAAATGGCAAAATGAGGCGGTGTAACCGGCTGGAACAGGCAGCTGTGATGTTTCTGATGTTGGGACTTCCTTACGGACCATAAGGCTAAGGGTCTTACGGTCCGTAAGGACCAGTACAGCACATGCATACTTTCATTTGTTGACAGTTTTGGCCCCTGTATTTCCAAATGCCATTTCTGACACATCGAAGGCCCGTTAAACCAAATTTAAGGCTCTACTATGATGCCTAAACATAGGGAACATGAAACATGCTTAAAAACTTGCCGGATGTCGGTTCGTTTGGTTGTACGGTCGCGTCGTTCGGCTAATTACGACGAAACACGAACGGACGCGAAAAACAATCCAAATTACGCGACGAATGGAATTTTATCAAGCCAAACACTAAAATAAAATATTTTAGTGCTTACATAAATTTTTGGGTGCCCGGGTATATTCAGAATGTGAGATATGCACGAAAGTGCAAACTTGTGCACTTTTTGACACTTTTAGTCCCTGCATGACTTAAAAGTTTATTTTTGCGCACCAAACACCTCTAATCCTATAACTAAGCTATATAAGGGATAATTAGGGCATTTTTAACTTATGATCATATTCCAGAAGGTTCGATACTATACGAATTGATAGACTTTTGCAGTTTGACGTAAATAGTCTCTCTAATGCGCAAACTTGCGCATATCATCGTTTAATAGCATTGAAGCCTTATTTAATCCATATTAGGCATTCTTGAAAGTATTATTAAACATGACGATGCTTCGGGTTCGCTAAAAGGTCATTCAGATGTATAATTAAACATATTGACACTTTTAGCCCCTTATATTTGCAAAGTTGCGCGTAACGTCACTTAAAGGCACAAAAGCCTTGGACGGCCAATGGTTGGTGTTCCCGAGAGTATAATCAAATATCATGAAGCTCCCGACTTGTTAAAAGGTCACTCAGAGGTAAGAATTAACATGTTCACGCTTTTAACCCTTCGTTGCGCAAACTTTCAATTAATTACGCCACGGCTACACTCGATCGACAAGTGGCTCATTTATGAATATAATCATCGTGAGAGGTTATTCAGAAACTTATTTTAGGTATGCTAACTCTTTCAATCCTTTCATAATCAAAGTTTTTCAATTTTTCAAAAAATTAGTCCCTTAAATTCAACACTTGACTTCATTAGGGTTTATTACACGTGTCAATACACCATTGGACGTGATTTTACGAGGTGTTACACGTATTCGTGTCTTAACAGGTCGTGTTTGTATCTTAAACAGGTCATATGATATGTTGGTAACATTTTCGTGTCTTAACAGGTCATTTCGTGTAACCTGTTTATTAACAGGTTCGTGTTCGTGTTTGGAAAATCTAACACGATAAGATTTCGTGTCGTGTTTACATGTTTCGTGTTCGTGTCTTATCGTGTTCGTGTCTTAACAGATCGGGCTGACCTGAGATGCCTTGTATTTGATTTTCCCCAAAAACGTAACCCAAAAGCCTTGTATTTCATTTTCCCCATAAGCCCCAAAAAATCAACAAACCTCATCGGTAAACAACACCCGCAAATCATACCCACCGGACCGGCAACAATGTTACCACACGGGTGGCTGGGTCCTACACAAAAAAATGTATGATAATATTTTCATCAAATGTATACCGGCTTTTTCTTAAACCATGTATAGAATGTGAACACTATAACACGTGTAATAGGGATACGGAAGACGAAAATCAACCAAAGCATCATTTGGTAATGGGATCACTGTCGATGTTGTTTTGCCAGTATCGGTTCGGCAATAGTACGGACACTCAGTATATATTACAAAACGAATAATACTCATTTTTAATACAACTTCGTTTTCAATAAGAATTTATATTGAAACATTAATTAAAAAAGGTAAACATAAGTTCCTAACTCGATTTTTTAAAAACTTTAAAGAACTTATGGTAAATTGTATTAATTTTATAGTCAAAAAGAATAGCCATGAATCATCAAATTGCATTTTGTAGCCATGAGGAAAACACTCCAAGCATCACACATTTCTATAGGTTTGTACTTTGTCAAAATGTTACATTGAATATTGTGTTGGTTTTTATGTTAAGTTGAACACGTATATAAGTTTTCCTTATATTAATATACAAGTCACACTGTTAAAAAAATATATGGCAACAATTTGCAGCTTACATTGCATGTTTATAATACATGTTTTTTTTTCTCGATACAGCCATACAAATATGTATTGGGGAAGATGACTAGAAATAAATACTTTACTAGAAGCTTATAACTTGTCCAAATATCAGGGACGGACCTAGCATGTTACTAGGGGTAGCCCCCAATACCCCTTGACGCTCCGATGGTAGTGTAAATTTTGGAAAAATTCGATGTTTTTCAATTTCGTTAACCCTTTTATATGAAACGTTGCCCCTATAAGTATTATCTAGATCCGCCACTGCCAAATATATTGGTACAAAATACAATAAAATGTTTCTAGTGCTGAAGCTTGAACAAATATATAGGAAGAGAGGGGGGCGGGGTGTTAAAAAATATCGGGGGACCGGAATTTCTAGGCAAAATCAATTTAATGAACTCATGTTAATTTTTAGAGTTAACTGCCATTTCAGTCCATGTGGTTTGGTCACTTTGGCCATTTCCGTCCAAATTTAAAAAATGCGCCATTTTCCTCCCTGACATACTGGAAAGGTGCCATTTCAGTCCAAATTCTCATAACCCAGTTAAAGTCAGTTAGGTGAGTATATTTAATGAAGGGTATTTTAGTCCTTTTATAATTATTTTGTTTTCCCTTTATGTTTTTATTAACCAAAACCCCCCTCCCCTGTATAAAACCCCCCTTTTCCCTCCATTCTCATAACAGACCAACCCTAAATCCCAAATTCACCCGTCGATTAACCCCTTTCCCTCAACAATCTGTGTACAATCAACGATCAACAACAATGGATCATGAAGACGACAACGATCCAAACTGGTGGGTTCGAGGTGTTTACTCAAATTTCGACCCTGAAATCGCATATGGTAGGTTTACATTCGTCACTTTTTGGTTTTTGAATGATTGTTTTTCTTCATCATGTATAAATTAGGACTAATGTTGGTTGTATAATCGTTTCAGAACACCGACCTGATATGTTCACAATGCAAGTTCACCATGGAGGTGAACTCACTCTGTTCCCAGATATAACATACGAGGGGGGGGGGGGGACAATCGAATATGTTGATAAGGTGAATGCGGACTATTTCTCGCGAGTAATCATCAATGACATGATGATGGAACTTGGTTATATGGAAGAGAATCTGGATCTTTTAAAATACTATTTTAGGAATCCAGGTGAAGATATGGATTTTGGGTTAAGGCCAATAGGTACAGATGCTGATATTCTTAGGTTGATTATAGAGGCAACAGAGACTAAGCTTATAGAGTTATATGTTGAAAAGGTTCAAAAAGTGGATTTAGGAGACTTGACACAGGAACCATTAAATGTGGTCTTTCCTGAACAACATCAACAGCCTCAAAATGACCCTGATTTAGGAGATCTAACACAGGAACCAGGTTGTGGTGGTGATCAAAATCCAGTAGGTGGTGATGAAATTCTAGTAGGTGGTGATGAAATTCCAGTAGGTGGTGTTGGTAGTCCAGGAGGTGGTGATGGTAGTCCAGAAGGTGGTGGTGATAGTGAGGGCAGTGGTGTTGATAGTGAGGGCAGTGGTGATGATAATGAGGGCAGTGGTGATGGTAGCAGTGGTAAGGTCCAGTCTGAGGGAAGTGATTCTGAAGACCCTGAGTTCATTCCTGATGATGAGGTTAGTGAAGAGGATAGTGAGGGTATGAATGAACATGCCAGCAATAAGAAGGCAAATGCCACCAAAAGTGAAGCTTACAAGAAGGTGCAGACAGAGGAGGACGTAGATGATCCTGAGTTCATTGTTGATAAGGATAACTTAGTCATAGACTATGATGATGACATGGATGAATTTAGGGCTGCTGTGGACTTTGACATTAGTGAAGATGAGAACATACAAGAAGACCATTTAAATGAGGATGATTTGGTAGATGTTCAAGTAGATATAGATAACTTTGATAGTCAGAGTGACCCGGATGATGAAACAAAACTGCAGAGGGCCGTTAGGAGGATTAGGAGAAGCAGGAGGAAAAAGAAACCAACAGATGGTTGTCCCTTTTATGTAGGTCAACAGTTTTATGATAGGCAATCAATCAAACAGATGGTTGTCCCTTTCAAGTTTGTTATGTATAACTGTCCATTCTGTACAGGGAATACTACCTGCTATTAGCAAGGTCTTTCCTATGGCAAAGCATAGATACTGTATTCGGCATATACATGAAAATATGAAGGCTAATGCTAACTGGAGGGATGATAAGATAAATGGTCTATTCTGGAATGCTGCTTCTGCAACAACAGTTCCTTGGTTTGATCATGCAATGCAAGATATCAAGATGGTAGATAAGAAGCTGCATGACTGGTTGAGACAGATCCCAGTGAATCATTAGACCCGGTGTCAGTTTAGTGGTAAGGCTTAAGAATGTCATATATGTTAAGCTATTTACATAATTGTTTGTGGTTGCATAATAACTGATAGGTTTCCATTAAACATGTAGGCCAAAGTGTGACATTCTTCTAAACAACATTTGTGAAGTCTTCAATAGGCAGTTGATACATGCTAGGGATAAACCAATCATTACCAGTCTAGAGTGCATCAGGGAATACCTAATGAAGAGGAATGTTGTTGTACACAAGCTGATTGCAAAGAGCAAAGGTCCTCTAACCCCCTATGCAACTGAAGTCCTAGACAAGATCAAAGAAGAAGCTGCTGAGTACACTGTTATCTTTAACTGTATCTCCAAGTATCAAGTTAATGGGCCAAGAGACAACAAAGTAGTGAACTTGGTGGAGAAAAGTTGCACCTGCAGAAGATGGGACTTGACTGGCATCCCTTGCAAGCATGCAGTTGCTTGTATATGGAACTTGGCCCTACATGGCAAGGATGATGGTGTATTGGAGAAGTGGGTTGATAAATCATACTGGATGCAGACTTGGAAGGATGTGTATTCCCATGTAATTGATCCAGTAGATGGTCAAGACTTATGGACACCTTCCACATGCCCTACTAAGCTGCTTCCACCAAAGCACCACAAGCAAATAGGCAGGCCAAAAAAGAAAAGGAAGAAATCTGCTGTGGAAATCAGTGAGTTGACTCAACAGATGGAATCTAGTGGCAAGATGTCAAGAAAGGGTGAAACTATGGAATGCAGCAAGTGTAAAAGGAGGGGCCATAACAGGAGGAGTTGCAAGGGGACTGATGTTGAATAGGCATTGCTGGTGTTCAGTAGTTTGGTAGAAACATGTCCTGGTTATGTTGGTTGAAAATGTCTTTTGAATGTTTTGGTTAGCTGGTTGTTGTACACTGTTATGTAATTTGTCCAGGAACATGTCATGTCTTTTGCTTATGTCTGTTGGTACACTACCTAATCTGTGTTTGGAACATGTCTTATGGGGTTATGTTTTATGTCCAGGTTATGTCTTTCTGTTATGCATTCTGGTAAACTATGTAATATGCTGGTTATGTCTTCTGTTATGAGTTATGGTCAATTATGAAATCTGTTATGGTGCTATGTTTATTTATTATGTCCAGGTCTTGGGTAATGGTTATGTCCAGGTCTGATGTAATTGTCCAGGTGTTATGGTTATGTTTTATGTCCAAGGTTTTACCATAATGGTGATGTCTTTTGGTACATAAAGCATATTACATTGAATCGGACGCAACAATATTGCCTCGGACAATATTCATAACCATAAGGTAACACCAGTTGATTACATTGCCTCGGACAATATTCGGCAAGTGCATTAACCATAACAAAAAACATATTACATTGAATCGGACGCAACAATATTCGGCAAATGCATAACCATAACAAAAAGCATATTACAATGTATCGGACAATATTCGCCAACTGCTATTACATTAACGTCATAATATGTACATAATAACCCATTTTTACATCCACATTACATATCGAAGACACCACATTACATATCGAAGACACATACCAGCAAAACACAATTTATACCACTGCTTTAACATTAAACATTTCAGTGAAAAGCAACATATGAGATGAAAAAACCCAGCTAAACATTAACATCATCTTCAATCTCGTGTACTTCACTGCCATTCCTAAAGCTTGTTCTTGAAGTTGCCTAATTTCAGATGTCATCCTCAAAGCTTGTTCTTCATGGTCCCTAACTTGATAAGCCAAACCCGCAAAATGTCGAAATACTTCAACAGCCCTTTCACACGATGGACCCTCTGCCCAATCCATAAACCCGCAACCCCTATGTCGAGTAATGCAGCAGAAAAACTTCCTTCCAGGGTTTGCAGGGGTCCACGATGTCTTCACAATTGTTGGAGACCCACAATTAGCGCATACGACCATCGTTGAGGGGATGGATTGCTTCAATTTTGGGGAAGAAATGGGAAATTAGGGTTAGGGTTCTAAACAAGTTGCAGGTGGGGGTTTTATACAGGGGAGGGGGGTTTTGGTTAATAAAAACATAAAGGGAAAACAAAATAATTATAAAAGGACTAAAATACCCTTCATTAAATATACTCACCTAACTGACTTTAACTGGGTTATGAGAATTTGGACTGAAATGGCACCTTTCTAGTATGTCAGGGAGGAAAATGGCGCATTTTTGAAATTTGGACTGAAATGGCCAAAGTGACCAAACCACAGGGACTGAAATGGCAGTTAACTCTAATTTTTATTATGTAGTAAAAAAGTACACTAAATTAAATCTGAGGTGTTCCAGTTAAGTTACCGACTTGAACAGTGGGAGATGCCGCTATATGGCGGAAACTAAGGATCATGTTTTCGCTTTGTGCCTTGTTGCTAGAAGTGTTTGGTGGTAGGTGTTCGTATGGGTTAGGATATATTCCGGTGCCTAATTCCATGAATACTCTCGCCAGCATTTGTGAGGTGATCTCCTCTAGTCCAGGTTCCAAGAGATGGAAGAATCATGTTCACATGATGGCCATTGCGACCGTTTGGAGAATATGGCTTGCTAGAAATGAGAAGACTTTCCAAGATAAGTTTGTTCCGGTAAAGAAGACGATGGAACTTATACAGGAAGACGCATATTTATGGGTGTGCAACTGATCAAAGATCCCAGCTCCTTTTTGGGTTAATTGGTCCGATTTTGATGTTGTCGCTATGTTGTAATTGCCTTTGTTTTGTTCGGTTGTTGTTTTTGTATGTCTTCCGAGTTATTTTCTTGCTAGACTCTATAGAAGTTTTCGCCATTAAAATAAAATGAAAGAGTGAATCCTAATTAAGAAATGGTCCAAAAAGTAAACATGGGTAAAGTTCTTGTACAAATAATCTTAACATACTAAACATACAAATTGAAGGAAAACTCAAAAAGACAATATGGCATTTTTGTAATTATCAATAACTATCAAATTTACTCTACAAATATACCTAAAAAACCTAAAAAAAACCCTAACCCCCCCCCCCCCCTTCCCAAAAAAAAACCTAAACCCCCCCCCCCCCACCCCCAAAAAACCTAAACCCCCCACCCCCCAAAAACCTAACACCCCCCACCCAAGCTAAAATGCTAAAAACTAAACCCTCAAAAAACCTAAAAAATAAAAAAAACACACAAATTATTATTTTTTTAACATTTTTTATTAAAAATCGCTACTTTTAGTAGCAGCAAAAAAAATATATATATTTTTTTTTTGCTAACAAAATGTAGCGATTTTTTAATAAAAAAATGTTAAAAAAAATTGTGCTTTTTAGGTATTTTTGGTTGAGTTCATATTTGTACAGTAACTTTGATAGTTGGTGGTAATTACAAAAATGTCACCTTGTCTTTTTGAGTTTTCCTTCAACTTGTATGTTTAGTATGTTAAGATTATTTGTATTTGATCTTTTGCCTAGTAAACATTTCATCCTCTAGTGTGGACGCTTTAATTTCTATACACGGCTCTTACCTTATTTTAATAAGAGAATTCAGCCGAATGTAAATTATTGATCAAAATTTCAAAAATTGCCGACATTGTCAGAGTCAGTTTGTTGGCGATCTAATAAAACCACACTCCATTATTATGACAAGATCAAATACAATCTAATAAAACCATAGCTTACACCTGGTGAAGATCAATAATGTTAAAACCAACTTCCAACTACCAAGTTCCAAACCGACCCCCCGCCTTTAATTCGTTCATACACAAACATCCCTATAAATTGCAATCTTGGACAAAATTTTCTAGCACCAACAACCTTACAAACGTATAGAGCAAAGCTACTCTTTCCTACATCTTTAACTAGTATCCAAAAATGGCAAAGATGGCAATGATGGTTTTATGTGCAGTAGTGACTTGCATGGTGCTGGCTGCACCCTATGCAGAGGCTCTTACCTGTGGTCAGGTATCCAGCAGCTTAGCACCATGCATTCCCTACCTAACCAAAGGTGGTGCTGTGCCACCAGCATGTTGCAATGGGGTAAAAGGGCTCAACAACGCTGCTAAAACAACCCCTGATCGTCAGGCTGCATGTGGCTGCTTGAAGAGTGCTTACAATTCCATCTCTGGCATCAATGCAGGCAATGCCGCCAGCCTCCCGGGCAAGTGTGGTGTCAGCATCCCTTACAAGATCAGCCCGGGCACTGATTGCTCCAAGTATGTACAAACTTCAAATATTGTGTTCTTCTATTTAAACTTCTATTATTTTGGATCACTTATTGTGTACACATATTACTTGTTTATATCTTACATATTGTGATTTTCTTTTTCCTTTTTGTCTATTTGCAGGGTGCAGTGAGGATAAATGGCATGTCTTGGAATTTTGAGAGGCAAATAAACTATAATAAAAATAAAGAACACTGTTTTGTTCGAAGGTAACATATATGGTTGTGTATGTTTCTTTGGTTTGTAATGCCTTTGGCATAAAATAGTGTTCTTGTTATAAACCTTTCTTTTTGCGTAATCGTTTTTAATTTTTTACTATACCTCAACACCAGGGGCGGATGTAGTATGTTAAGACCGGGTTCCCAGGAACCCAGTCTTTTCGGAAAAAAACGTTTTTTTGTAGTGTAAATCTTGTATGATTTGGAAAAAAAACGTTTTTTTTGTAGTGTAAACCTTTTATGATTTGGAAAAAGGAACCCAGTGATTTCTCCGGCTGGATCCGCCACTGCTCAACACCGGCCTGCAAATCAACTGCATGTGTACAGTCCCAAGTCCATATCATGTTAATAGTGATCTAATCCTCAATAACGTTGAATATGCGAGTGGACAAGGGTGTAAATTCATGTTATATCCTACCATCCAGCTACATCAACATACTAATCTATACGGGTAAGGATCCACTAAAAAGTGGGTTTTGCCTAAGTAGCCTAATAAGTATTGTGATGATGACATGTGACACTCCTAATAAATAGGAATGATGGGCATTTTGGTTGTTATAAATAGGAGTGAAAATGATATGTGACACTCCTTTTGTTTTTAAAAAATACAACAAAAAATATAGCATAAAAAATGTAGTACAAAAAAATAATACACAAAAAAATCTAGTAAAAAAAATATAGCACGAAAAAATTCACCAAAAAAATGTAGTACAAAAAAATCCAACACAAAAAATTGAGAAAAAAAAAAATTAAGACAAAAAAATTCAGCACAAAAAATTTAGCACAAAAATATAGTACAAAAATCTAGCACAAAAATGTTATACAACATAGAAATACAACATATTTTAGTGGGTTTTTTTAGTCTTCATATTTTATATAGGAATATGGTACTCAAATTAAAGATAAAAAGACGCTCGATTTTACGGTGAAATTTTTATGAAAAAATAATGTCGAATAAAATAGTTATGAACGTTTAAAAAATAAGGGTGGAATATGCATGTGGAGAAAGAAAGTCCGTAAATAGGATTTTCCCAAGACACACTTCCACTCATCCTTTCTCATACATTTTCATATTAACCATTGATTTGAAAAATGAATGATTAAGATTTATTCTCATCCTACTTAAGTAAAATAAACTTTTTATTTCATCTTACCTAATATCCATACTACACTACAATATATATATATATATATATAATGAATTTTAGATGGGCAAAATTGTAAATTCCTAGTGTAAGCCAATTTAATTACCAATTTAAATGATTGAAATTTGATGAAGTATGGCTGTTAATTATTATTATTATTATTATTATTATTATTATTATTATTATTATTATTATTATTATATCAAAATACATTTGTTTGGGATAAAAAAAGTAATTTTTACATGACATGAAGACGATATTAAGACGCGAGATATCAAGACGATACGATATACTTGGTTATAAAGTGAAGATTGAAACTTAATACGCGAGTTACTAAGATGCGATATATTAAGACGATACGATATATTGATTATAAAGTGAAAGTTTACAATTTAATTCTCCATCCATTCCAACCTAAAGACCGATCGTCTCCTTCCCTTTAATATAGTTGTTGTTTAACCTTCTAATAACCAATAACTTCATCTTTTTATTTTTTATTTTTTAATCTTATTTACATTTATTATTGTAGTGATATTGATCTCTCCGTCACACCGCACACGTTCCCTCGAATACTGATTATGTCGCTTTTATTATATATAATTAAGGTGTATCTGATATTTATTTAAACCTATTGAATTAGTTATTCATATATTTTTTTTCAAAATTTACACTATTTTCTACACACGTATAGGTTATATGCGGGAAATACACCTTTGTAGAACTTGTACATGGACAACCTCATCGTCATCCTCATGCCCATGCACATGTATAAATAAATGAAGGAGTTAATTACATAGGTAGTCCCCGTGGTTTGCACAAATTAACATACTTAGGTACTAATAGTTTAAAATCACATTCTAGGGTATTAACTTTTCATTTTGTAACGTTTGGAGGTATTAACGTTATTTGTAGGTTTTAAATCACATTCTATTAGTACCGAAGTATATTATTTTGTGCAAACCACATGGACTAACTATGTTAATACCCTAGAAGTTAATACCCTAGAAGGTGATTTTAAACTATTAGTACCTAAGTATGTTATTTTGTGCAAACCACATGGACTAACTATGTAATTAACTCTAAATGAAGTTTGTTTAAATCCTAAGGTGGATGAACAAATGTTGCATCTCTATAAAAAACAAAGTTTTTTTTTTTTTTTTTATAAATTTTAAGGTGGATGATAGGATCAAAGATTCAAGCAAGGAACTTTTTATTTAAATTGAGATAATCGGCCCGATTCGATAGGGGCAAGGTGTCACACCCCGTTATTTCCATATATTACCGGTGGGCCCGCTGGGGAGTATCGTGACGTAGTTGATATCATCATTGTCAAATATACACAGTTTATAGCACAGCGGAAGTCTTGGTAGGATTTACTATTACAAACCGAAAGTGTAAAGTACGAATAAAAGAATATACTGACGATTGTAAAAAAGGATCCACAGACGGATCTAAAATATAATACAAAACATTGTTCAATAGACTTAAGACATTAAGAACTTGCAAGATTCTCTAATTAACGCCCAGAAGCTCCCAGCCAATTATGAGTAGTACCTGTCACTTAGCCTTTTTGAAAATACGTCATTTTACACTGGTAAATACAATTAACCTGACTCTTTTGAAAACATTTATGAAAATTGATTTAAATGCACAAGGCACAAGTATTCTTTTATAACTTGGGACAATTATATAATGATAATCTTGTATCAGATTTACATGTTTGTCATAGATTTATGGCCCGAGATAGAAGCAGGGACATGATTAACCGACACACCACTAATATAAACCCACAAGGAGTTATCCCCAACAAGTGGGTATATCTTTTTATATACGCAACTGTCAGTTGTATGCCTACACCCCATGATTAAGTCGTGGCCATTTACAATTGAAATGAGCCAAGGATATCCAAGACACGGTCGCATTAACCCCCAATGTTTATGTTATCAAGCAAAACTGATTAAAACGGGATTATGTAATTCATTAACCAATAATCGATTAAATGATTTTATACCCGACCAAGTGGTAATATATTCTTACTATATCCCAAGCCCGTATAAGGGAAAATAAGTTAAAAGTATTTACCTGAGCTTAAAATGCGAAATTTGATTACTCAGCCGTATAATCTAACCTAACTAGTGCAAGTAGCTTTTACCGGGGCATCTAATATGGAATGAAGGTTTTATTAACCTATTAGAATACTAACGGGTCTTATTTAAGTTGTAAACTTAGACCGGTTAGTTTAAAGAAAGATTTACGGCACGAAACGCTAGATTAAACGATGACCGGATTGAATGTGATTTAGACCCAACAAGTATGGAGACTTGTATAAAATGGGTAAACTAAATACATTCTGGATTTTGAAGTTGAAATGATAAGGTTTAACCCGTTTCGGCTAATTTATGCAAACTAGTTACATAAACCATACCGAACGCGTATACGCATAACGGGTAACCGGATGAGCCACGTACAAGTTCCATAAGTTATTATTCTTAATATGTGTTATGATATCAGTAGGATATCATTAATTATGCCCAAAAAGATTTTAAAATCGTATTAAGCCTTATAAGGACATTTTGGTCATTTTATGATTTATAAAAGGAATTTATATGCAAACTGAGGTTCTGGTCATAAATCTTTTTTAAAAATATTTTATTTATGTCATATTAACAGTAGGATATCATAAATATATGTGGTTTATCATTTATGACCAAACTATGCGTCGTAGGGGCATTTTGGTCATTTCACATATGTTTTTAAGGACAATATTGGAAGTCTGTGTTCATGACTTATACCTACTGTAAAAATATTAAAATTTATTTATAAATTCAGTAGGTAACAAGTCTTAGATGCTAAATATGGTTCTAAACCATACTATGCACCTAATTAGCGTAAAAATCGATAATTGACGATATTTGCGATGTTTATGTGATTTTGAGAATTTGATCAGCCTTGAATGTTTAAAATATTTTATTTTTCATATTAGATTAGTAGAAAACGGTTTGGCATGTGAAGGGGTATGGTCCCAAAAAGCCGCGCAGACCATCTGGGTCGCGCGCTGGACCATACTCCTTATTCAGCAAACTGATCAATCTTAGGCTCGCGCGGGTTGCTTAAACAAAGCCAGACCTCGCGCGAGGTCCAAACAAGAGAGAACATCATTTTCAGCACTTAGCATTCTGAATAAGAGCCTTCAACACCTACAACCCTGCGCGGGCTAGTTACGTGCTCAGCAAGGGTCGCGCAGGAGTTAGGGCGCAAGGCCACTTTAGAAAGTACACAAGGTACAAGTGGCAGAAGAAAGAGCCAATCAACGTCCACCAGGTTGTGCTCTATCGTGCTCCACGATCGTCTGACGTGTAGGAGATAATAAGTACACAAGGACGTCTACGTGGCACCAATCAAGGGGCGGCGACACCTGCCCCATGATCTCCACTTACTTGCTAATGGCAGAGGGATAGCAAGGCCGACTACAGGGACACGTGGCTCCAATCATGGTGCGCCAGCACCGGATATCTTCTAGAAGGCACTAACGGTCGATACCAGTGAGACAAGAAGGATATTCCCTGTTTGTCGCTTTCCGGCCCAAGGCTCATCAGCCCATCACCTCTTACACCTCTCCGGCTATAAATAGAGACCTCCATGCACAGGTTAAACATTCTACACTCTCCTCTTTCACTCTTAACACACTTATTTCCTCAAAGCAGATACTTATTCTCATGCCGGAGTCTGGTTAAGAGGGAAACCCCCATATTCCCCTCTTAACAAGCTAACGGGGTTATGTTTTCCAGGAAGATCGGATCATTACAGAGCTCAGGAAAGTTAAAGAAGATTAACCCTCATTTTTGAAACATAAACCAAAGTAGTTAACCCTAAAATTAGTTCCGTGTTTCTTCAGCATATTAGTTATATGCAAATCACATTTTATTAGCAAAAGGGGCATTATCGTCAATTATGTAATTTATACGAGAACTCAATGTTATGGTCAGTATCTAATCTGACCCAACATTCCAAAAATCCCTAAAAATGATATCATAACAATAAGTAATGAGTTTTGTGTCAAAATCTATGTTTAAACATGATTCATACATAAAAGGGTAATTTAGTCTTTATAAAAGCTAAATTTGCGATAATTTGCATAGCATCAGTTTGAGACCAGAATATTATGCCAAAATAATTTAGACATGTTTATATATCAATACTTAACTTATTTGTATGTTTACATGTTCAAAAATCTCATTTTTAGACCATAAGGGCATGATGGTCAAAGTTAAGCATAATAACGGAAACAAGTAAATAACTTAGATTACTAAGGGACCATGTAATATAACCTCAGAGGGTTATACTACTATATAATATGGTCACAAAGGAACCTTAATGCATAAAGAAACCAAGCTAATTCGGGTCAGAATTGAAAGTCAAAGCAAAAGTCATCTTTTGCAACTTTCGGTTGCGAACTGAGCCTAAACTCAGAATTGTCGGGTTGACCATGCCAGACATGTTCTAATAATATTTACCAAGTTATTAAAGTGATAAAACATATTTTATAACCTCTACATTATCAGATTTGATTTTTATTTAAAAACTGACCCGTTTGACTTTTTATGTTAATTAAGTTGACCCGGCAATTAACTAAGTAAACGTGGTAATTAGGAGGTGCCCTTTTGAGGGATTAACACCTACTTAATTATGACACGTAGCCACTTTTGATTCAACAATGGCTGGACCGATAAAGTTTAAACTAAAAGTCAAAGCGTTATTACGACAACTTTGACTTTCGGTCTTTGAACATATAAAAACCGAACTACAGAGGCTAGGAACACTTACACATGGTCCTAGCACGAAGTTTGAACTGAGAGGAGACTCCTTTAGGACTAGGAAGCTCCAGAGAAGAAGTTTGGAATAAAATTTGAGAGATGCAAGTTGAAATGTGCAATAAAGGCACCTATTTATAGTGAATTAAGGATCTTTGAGATCAATCCAGCTGTTAAGGGGTGATACCAGATGATTATAGGTGTTAAGGTGTCAGTAAAAACCATCAACAAGGCCTTGGTTTTGTGAAATGAGCATGCAATGGCGGTTTGAAAGTTGCAACATGCAGCTTTCCAGATTTTTGGACGCCGACACCTTTCTCGCGGCCCGCGTACGAGTCAGGGGTGGCCTACGTGCCCCGCTACTCTTCTTCTTTCCGGTAAAACAACTTTCAGAGTTGACAGTTTCAGTCCCTGGTCCATTTTAACTTTAAATAACTTTCATTTATAGCACTTTTAACCCCCAAAGTAAATTTTTAAGTATCTTAGGACATATAACAAACATCGTTAGGCTTCCATATAGTTACGAGATCACCCCGAAAGGTACTAGTTTCTCTCGTTGACACTTTTAATCCCTTTTTCTTGAAATCTTGCACAACTTTTAATTAACGATACCGAAACCATATATAATTATCATTTAGCATTCTTGGAAATATAATTGGACATTACGAAGCTTTGGGATCGTTAAAAGGTCAATCAGAGGTAATAATTAACATGTTGACACATTTAACCCCTTTGTCTTATAAGTTTCACTTGTTTTTCACAAATGGCTTCTTACGCCCAAAAATTCAATCGTTTAAGAATACGAATACCGTATAAGGTTATTTAAAGGCATAGTTTTCACATGTTGACACTTTTAGTCCCTCTATATTCATCTTTTCACTGTTTGTCAACTTTAGTCCCTCAAAATCAACTTACCGCATGACTAGGGTTTATGAGACGTGTCTTCACTATATTGGTCATGATTTTGCGAGGTGTTACACAAGGTCTCCAATTACACAACCTTTGACAATGAATAACAAGGATGAGAATTCAAAAGTGAAAAGCCTGCTTATAAAGGCCCATGACATTTAGTAACTTCTCATAAAAGTAGGCATAGGGACAACTCCTCATTCTTCCATCTTCCTGCTGATAATAGGCATAGTAAATGCTCCTCACACTTCCAGTTTCCCATTAAATTCCTCCTGACCTAGTGGATCCAGCTCAGACCCGAAAACATTACCCAACTGCCCCATGTTGGCATCTTTGACCTGATTCCATTTTCTTCTCGCATACACTTTAATCGTAGTCTTATAATAATTACCTCCCGATAAAATGCCTTGTCCTCAAGGCAGAATGTTGGGAATTGATTTGCTACCAAATGATAAGTTTCCCATGTGGCTTCCTCCACGGGACGATTGCACCAGGAGACCAACACTTCCAGAACCGAATGACCAGCGTTCTGAAGTCCACCTGTGAGAAAGAACAGAATGTGGTTGCAAATCAACCTCCCAGTCTTTAGTAATCGGCAATGGAGTGTGTGGATTAGATGGGAATGAACCATGAGCTGGCTTGAGCATAGATACATGAAATACCGGGTGAATTCGAGCAGTAGGGGGACGCTCCAACTCATAAGAAACTGGACCAATGGTTCTTTTTATATGATATGGTCCAAAAAATCTGGATGACATTTTCTCATTGCTGCGTTTTGTGACAACCGTCACTTTTCCGTACACTAAATAAAAAGTAATCTGTGCTTTAATGACTGTGCATGATCTAGTTTACCAGACAAATAAATTTCTGAATTCCATGCAAGTGAATTCATGCACGTTTTATACTACAAGAATTACTTTATGATAGCGTTGCATCAGAAATACTAGTAAACTCACCGGTAAGACACCTTGTGTCAACAATTCTGCAGAAAGCAGTTAGACAATAAAAATAGGGCCTAGGTGTAGGTCCAACGTCAAGAATACATTAAAACCCAAGAGTATATATAAGGGTTTACATATAGACATGCCGAAAGCTATAATACGCACTAAAAAGCACCCGAAACGCACTTTAAGTACAGAATTTCAGTAAATTCAGCTATAATCAGCATTGTGACACTGAAATATTAAGCAGAAATTATGAATTATCATCCCAAATACTTCCCCAAGTGTCGGGAATTGAAAGTATTACAAAAGAATACTTAAAGGACACTAAACGGGACGGTATCTAACCGAACAACCGGACATTACCCGGAACACAAAAATATTGTCGAACACATTGTTTTTATTTTTCTAAGCTAGTTAGGGTCCCCGAACACCCTAACACACTATATAATTAATAACACACTTAAACACCAATATTTAACACTAACTTGTAACTAGATCTTGTAACTATCAATTGAAATACAACCAAAACATACCCCCCCCCCCTAACCGGTTATAAAGTGGGCCCCAACCCCTTGTTTTCTTTACAATATTTTAGTAGATATGTGGTGTAAAGTGGGAACACATTATACCTTGGATAATTATATGTTGGAATAACATTTATAAAAACCACAAGTCTTTGTTCATTAACATTCTCAACATTTCCAAAACTCCACAACCTCCTCCATGAGCTCCATAACTCATGGCCACCACTACCCACACATATACATCCATTGCTAGCCCATTTCCAAGTAATCTAAGCATCCTACAAGGTGATTTAAGCATAGTTAGGAAGGGTGGAAGCAAGGAGATTGAAAGGACCTTCTTGGAGAACTATTAACCACCACTTTTCTACACTTGAACTCCCCTAGCCTTATGCTAGTGGTAAGTCTCTTAGATCTTCATCTTCTTCATGTTTTTGATGGTTAATAGTTAAAGAATGATGAAATATCAAGAAACACTAAAAACATAAACAAAGTCTTGAACATAAACTAACTTAGTGATGAAGCATGGTTAAAATGATGAAGAAATCATGATATTCTTGTGTTGTTATACATGTTGGTTATTGTTTACTCACGTAGTTGATATGGATCATCATATGGACTTGCTAGATCATGATTAAAAACATGATCTAGCAAGATGTGACAGTTAGAAATGTGTAGGATGATGGAATCATCCACACATAAACTATGAACTTGAATAAATAAATGTTTTCTTGAAAAATAAAGGTCAAAGTAGATTATAACCTTGTAGATCTAAAGATCCATGAGTGGTTTTTCGAAAGAACCAAGTGAAAAGTATGAGTTTTGTCAAACCATGGATCCTACATAAACTTAGCACATTTTTAGTGGATAAACAAGGGTAGGAACACTTGGGTAATAAGAAAATTTCACAAAGAAATATTTTTAGGAAATATGACTAGAAGTTGTGAATATTCAAACTCGTTAAAAATAAAGTCTTTAAGGAACTAATCATTTTTTAAAGGTAACAAGACTTACAAAGTATGCTAGTAAGTTACCACATACTTTTATAAACTTTCAAGTTCATAAGTTTATAGTTTATGCTTGTTTTTGACTAGTTTGGTAAATTAAGACAGTATGTTGTTGATTGTTGATGATGTTTTAGAAGAAAATAAACACATGTTTTGAAAACATGGGAAACCTCCATTTTTAGGGGAAACTCTGCCAAAATTTTTATAAATTTTGACACTTAGAAAAATATAAGTTTTGAGAAACTTATTGTAACACCCCGGAAATATAAAACTCTATATTAGAGTTATAAAGTTTAAATAAACAAGAATTAATTAACTAGGAAATTATAACATAGTTAACTACAAGTCTAGAAATAACTTGAAATAGGGTTAAAATAACCAAACTATATGTTAAACAAAAGTGGAGGGGCCTATGTTGTTAAAATTGAAACTTATATTAATAGTTTTAATTAAAACCAAAACCAAACACCCCATTTGAGGGTCTGGTCGATCAAGAATAGGAGAGGGCGACCACCCACTCTCAAAACCCTAACTTCCACTAAACTCTCAAATTGAAGGCCCAAATCAAGTTGAGATCGAAATCTGAACATAGAATCGTGATCACCTCGTCAAGAGGATCATAAGTTATGTCGAATTAGGTTATTTTGATTCAACCCAAATTCTTGCATGTGATTCAAATCGAGTGTTGAGCTTAATTATGTGTTGTAAACATGAAATTGGAAGTGATATAAGATTTAGGGACAAACCCTAGATGATTTCTTGTCAAATTCTTGCATGTTAATTGTATGGATCAAAATCACCATAGTGGGTGATTAATATGTTAGTAGAACTTGATAAACACTAGGATTAAAACTCTTGTTCTAGTGTAAACTGAAATTATGAGATAATCTCGAAATTATTGATGTTAAAATATGTGTATATTGTCTAATTGAAGTTAATTAGGGTGATAAACTCAAGTCATGAACTTGGTTTAGATCATGTAGAAATCTGACCCGCTAGGTGTTTGATAAAACGCCTAAATGAGGGTTAAAATGTTAAAGGTTGGGTAAAACGCAGATTTGAATATGTTAAGAAATAATGCGTTAAAGCTTATGAAAGAGTTCTAAACTTGTTATGAATTGAACTCTTTAGGCAAGGAATCCGGAACGTCAAGCGGACACGCCGGAGGAGATACACGCGGAAAAGTTGTGCTCTAAAGGTACGTGACTTTAGTCTCGTTAAATTATGCATATATGTTTGGGTTAAATGTATAAATGGAGTCGTAGTATAATAGATGCGTTTGATATGTCTTTAAAGTGGTGAAGTTCACTCGACCATCAAACGAGTCAAAATAAAGGCTTAGAATTGGGTTTGGCTTGTTAATAAAGTGATGGTTTTCACTATGTAGTCAAATGGGTTAAATTGATGCCATAGAAAGGATCATGAAAGTAGCGACTTGAAAGTCTAGTATGTTGTTAAGTGTTGGATTACACTATACTTATGAATTTAACTATAATACTTAAAGTTTGTGAATCCGGGTTTTCGGATCAAACAATAAAAGTAAGTTGTAATGTCGCTTGAAACGGAATGTTTAAATTCCGAGGAAATGAGCTTTTAGTCCTAAGGGAACACAAAGCCATGAATGGCGCAATTACGCCAAGGTTATAAGCCCGGGGATTTGGGTAACCATGCCTAAGAGTAATAAGAAACTGAAATGTGGCATAATGCAACCACAGTTAGTGGGTCGGATAATCAAAATAAGGAAACCGGGAACGAATCACTGGTAACTCGGTTTCCGTAATGCGAAACTTACATGGTTAGGTCCGTAATTTTATTACGGACTCATAGGAAAAAGAATCGGTTAAAACGGACTAGCGAGTAAAAAGTTATGCCCTCTTGAAGTTGGAAAAATGTGTATTTCCGGAGCTGGGCAAAAGTGCAGGTTTTAAACCTGCACCTGCTGGAAAAGGGGCTCTCCTGCGCCACGCAGAAGATCCCATTCGATTCCCCGTGACACGCGGAAGCCGCCGCGATACGCGACGGATTACCTGCATTCTTCCGCGACACGCGGCAGGACCAGAATTGGAAGATAATTATTTTTTTTTATATTTTGACGCATGATCTTGTTTATGCATTACATTTAAATGTCAAAACTAACATTTTAACTGGTTTTGACTCTAGGTGATGATGGAACTAATCGGATGATGGTCAAGCATGCTATCAAGAACCGAACACGCATTTTGAAAGCTTCCGCATTAACTTAACTTTATCTAGACAAAAGTTTTTGATGTAAATGACTTGTTACTCTTATTATGAATGCTTTAAACTAGTCGATAGTTGACTAGTAGGTTTTGCCTTAAAACTTGTTTGGTATGTATCATGAATATGTATGGTCTACAAACATGAAAACTTTTTGTAAACTCTGATTTTGTATGAAATTCATGTGAATTTAGTATTAGAATCTCGTAATTTGTTAAGGGTCTTACAAGTTGGTATCAGAGCTCAAGGTTGTTAGCAAAGTGTGTTCGGTTCAAGCTTGATCAAGCATCCGGTAAGAGTTAATTGTTCTAAGTAGAGTTACTAAGTATAAAAAGGGAATAATGAATAGACATGCATGGGAAGAGCGTGTTAACACACTCAAACCCGAAAAGTGCATTAAATAAGAAAGGTGAAAACAAGTTATGAACTTGAATAAACCGAAGTAAATAAACCATATGCTATAGATGAAATGTTTAACGCTCGATGTAAACATTTCAGTTAAAGATGACGGATAAAGGTAATGATGATGCGGTGCCAAGAGTCACCGAGCAAACGAGAGAAGTGATTGCTGAGGAGGTAGGAAAGGCAATCGAAAACAGTTTGTCGGGTTTCATCGACAAAATCCAAAACACGGTATTATCAGTGGTGGAGGAAAGAATCAAGAAATTGGAGGATAATACCAATTTAGCAAATGAGAAGTCGGGAGGACGAAAATCTTGTTCTTATAAAGAGTTCATGGCGTGCAAACCACCAATTTACAATGGGGAGGTCGACCCGATAATATGCCAACGGTGGCTAAGTGATATGGAGGGAGTATTCGATAGGACCCATTGCGATACGGATGACTACGTGGCCTATGGCACGGGTCAGTTAAGGGATCAGGCGAACGATTGGTGGGATAACAAGAAGAAAGAGATCGGAAGTGAAGCGGCTAAGGCTATGACATGGGACGAGTTTAAGACACCGTTTCTTAAACATCATAGTCCCAAGGCAGTCATTAACAAAATTAAGGAAGAATTTATGCAGCTTCGACACAAGGGTGAATCTATCGATAAAATCACGGGAACATTCATGGATAAAATGAAGTTTTGTGATGAACTGATAACGAATGAAGAGCAGAAAATATATTATTATTATAATATGCTGAGCGCTGAGTAGAGGGAGTTTATGACTCCTTCAAAGTATGAGACTCTCACCGAGATTATAAACGTTGCTCGGGAACGGGAGATAGAGTTGAAGAAACAGATTGAGAGAGGCGAAAGAAGGGCGCAGGTAGTCAATCCAAGCCCGACGAAAAAGGCGCGCATGACCGAATCCTCAAAGAAACAAGAAGGAAAAAGCGGGTCATCAAACTGCAAGATATGCGGGAAAGGGCACAAGGGTGAGTGTCGGTTTAAGGACAAGCCGTGTCCTATTTGTGGGAAAACAGGGCACACGGCTGCGTTGTGCCCGGGGAAGGTGTCGGTGTGTTACAAATGTTATCAGCCGGGTCACAAGAAATCTGAGTGTCCGGAGTTGATCGAAAAGAAAGATGACAAGGATACACGAACTGAGACACCAAGAGCAAAAGCAAGATCCTTCCAGTTAACAGCAGTGGAGGCGAAAATGGAGCCCGATGTGGTCTCAGGTATATTTGCCATAAATTCAATTCCCGCACATTTGTTATTTGATACGGGTGTGATTAAATCCTTTGTTTCACATGGATTTATTCGACATCCTTCTTTTGTACTAACAAAATTGCCTATGCCATTAGAGGTAGAAATAGGTGATAACAAAAGTTTCCTTGTGTGTGATATATGTTGAGATTGTAAGATAAGTATTGACGATGAGGACTATTCAATAGACTTGATTCCTATGTCGATGGGAGAATTCCAAGTAGTGGTCGGGATGGATTGGCTATCCCGACATCATGCAAAAGTCGTATGTTTCCGCAAGGAGATAAAATTAACATCTCCAAGTGGAAAATCGGTTACCATATATGGCGAGAAAGGGGGCAATCCCGTTATGTGCTCAATGCTAAAAGCTCATAAGCTCATGAGGCACGGTTGTAGGGCATTCATGATATACGCAAACGAACCAGACAAAGGATCGCTAAAGATTGAAGACGTACCAGTGGTACGCGAATATGCCGACGTATTTCCGGAAGATCTACCGGGAATACCGCCAGAACGGGAGGTAGAGTTCGGAATCGAATTGATTCCGGGTGCGAAACCTGTAGCTAAGGCGCCGTATCTGCTCGCGCCTTCAAAATTGCAAGAATTGATGTCTCAAATTCAAGATCTCCTTGACAAACGGTTTATTCGGCCAAGTGTATCTCCATGGGGCGCACCCGTGCTGTTCGTGCAAAAGAAGACGGAAGCATGCGAATGTGTATCGATTACCGGGAGTTAAATAAACTCACGGTGAAGAATCGATATCCACTCCCAAGAATCGACGACTTATTTGACCAATTGCAACGCGCAAGTTGGTTCTCCAAGATCGACCTTAGATCGGGATACCATCAGTTGAAAGTTAAAGAGGAAGATATACAGAAGACGGCCTTCCGTACACGGTACGGACATTACGAGTTTCTTGTGATGTCCTTCGGGTTAACTAATGCACCCGCGGCTTTCATGGACCTCATGAACCGGGTTTGCAAGCCCATGCTAGACAAGTCGGTGATAGTGTTTATTGACGACATCTTGATATATTCGAAGAATGAAGCGGAACACTCAAGTCATTTGCGCGAAGTATTAGAGATACTCAGAAAAGAGAAATTGTATGCAAAGTTTTCGAAATGTGCCTTCTGGTTACGAGAGGTGTAGTTCTTGGGGCACATTATTAGTGCAAATGGGGTGTTAGTAGACCCATCGAAAATAGAAGCAGTGGCGAACTGGAATCCCCCAAGGAACCCTTCGGAGATCAGAAGCTTCTTGGGGCTTGCGGGTTATTATCGGAGATTCATACAGGATTTCTCCAAAATTGCTATGCCATTAACCAAATTAACCCGTAAGGAAGAAAAGTTCATTTGGGACGAGGATGAAGAAAGGGAATTCCAAACGCTTAAGGAAAAACTGACCCATGCACCGGTGTTGTCATTACCGGATGGGACGGATGATATGGTGGTTTACTCGGATGCATCGCATTCGGGGCTTGGCTGCGTTTTGATGCAACGAGGCAAGGTTATAGCCTATGCCTCGAGGCAACTAAAGACTCATGAAAAGAAATATCCTACACACGACCTCGAGTTGGCGGCAGTGGTATTCGCCTTAAAAATATGGAGGCATTATTTATATGGGGTAAGATGCACTATCTTTACCGACCATAAAAGTTTGAAGTATTTCTTCGATCAGAAGGAATTGAATATGAGGCAGAGGCGGTGGTTAGAAACTGTCAAAGACTTCGATTGTGATATACATTACCACCCCGGGAAGGCTAATGTAGTGGCGGACGCGTTGAGCCGAAAGACAGATTATACGCCTATTCGAGTGTGTTTGATGCAACTAATTGTGACGTCGGGTTTGCTTGAGCAAATCCGGAAGTCTCAAACTGAAGCAATAAAGGAAGAAAATGTGAAAAAGGAAAGAATAGTTGGGCAGTTAAAAGACCTGGCGGACGGTAACCAAGGATTGAAAATTCGATTTGGAAGGATTTGGGTTCCAAATTCATGTGGAGCCAAGACACTTCTACTTGACGAGGCCCATAAATCTCGTTATTCGATACATTCGGGGGCGACCAAGATGTATAATGATTTAAAACAAAATTATTGGTGGCCCGGAATGAAAAGAGATATTGTGAAATACGTGGAGAAATGTTTGACCTGTTTGCAAGTCAAAGCAGAACACCAGAAGCCATACGGTAAGCTGCAACCGTTGGACATCCCAGTTTGGAAATGGGAACAAATCACAATGGACTTGCTGACCAAACTGCCCAAGACCAACCGCGGGTATGATGCTATATGGGTAGTCATGGACAGATTGACGAAAAGTGCTCACTTTATTTCGATTCGTGAGACTTACACATCCGAGAAAATGTCAGAGGTATACACAAATGAAATCGTAGCATGCCATGGGGTACCGATATCCATTGTGTCAGACAGAGATACTCGGTTTACCTCTAACTTTTGGCATGAATTCCAAGAACAAATGGGAACTAAACTGTTCATTAGCACTGCTTACCACCCACAAACGGATGGGCAAAGCGAGAGAACAATACAAATGTTAGAGGATATGTTGCGGGCTTGCATTATTGACTTCGGAGGTTGCTGGGATGTCTATCTACCCTTGGTTGAATTCTCATATAACAATAGCTATCACACGAGCATTAGAATGGCCCCGTATGAAATGTTATATGGTAGAAAGTGTCGAACCCCGGTATGTTGGGGAGAAGTGGGTCCACGAGGACTAGCACCTACTGACATAATCCAAACTACTAATGAGAAGATCGACTTGGTCCGAACTCACCTAAAGGCGGCCCAAGATCGACAAAAGTCGTACGCGGATAAACGAAGGAGGCCGATTGAATTTCAAGTGGGCGATAAGGTAATGTTGAAAGTATCGCCGTGGAAAGGAATAATACGATTCAGAAAAAGAGGAAAGTTGAGCCCGAGATTTATTGGGCCATTCAGAATCACTGAACGGGTTGGTAAAGTAGCATATCGTCTTGAACTACCCGAGGAGTTGAGTGGAATTCATAGCACATTCCACGTGTCACATCTCCGAAAATGTTTAGCAGATGAAACCACTCGTATCCACTACGATGGCATCGAGGTGGATAACAGCCTCAACTATGCAGTAAAGCCAATCGCAATTTTAGATCGTAAAGAGAAGAGTTTGAGGAGCAAAGTAACTAACCAAGTAAAGGTTAAATGGGAACACAGGAAGGGTGCGGATAACACATGGGAATCCGAAGAAGAAATGCAACGGCTCTACCCTATATTATTTGGTACGTAATTCGGTTTCGGGGACGAAACCTCTTTTAAGGGGGGTGGACTTGTAACACCCCGGAAATATAAAACTTTGTATTAGAATTATAAAGTTTAAATAAACAAGAATTAATTAGCTAGGAAATTATAACCTAGTTAACTACAAGTCTAGAAATAACTTGAAATAGGGTTAAAATAAGCAAACTATATGTTAAACAAAAGTGGAGGGACCTATGTTGTTAAAATTGAAACTTATATTAATAGTTTTAATTAAAAACAAAACCAAACACCCCATTTGAGGGTCTGGTCGATCAAGAACAGGAGAGGGCGACCCCCCACTCTCAAAACCCTAACTTCCACTAAACTCTCAAATTGAAGGCCCAAATCAAGTTGAGATGAAATCTGAACATAGAATCGTGATCACCTCGTCAAGAGGATCATAAGGTATGTCGAATTAGGTTATTTTGATTCAACCCAAATTCTTGCATGTGATTGAAATCGAGTGTTGAGCTTAATTATGTGTTGTAAACATGAAATTGGAAGTGATATAAGGTTTAGGGACAAACCCTAGATGATTTCTTGTCAAATTCTTGCTTGTTAATTGTATGGATCAAAATCACCATAGTGGGTGATTAATATCTTAGTAGAACTTGATAAACACTAGGATTAAAACTCTTGTTCTAGTGTAAACTGAAATTATGAGATAATCTCTAAATTATTGATGTTAAAATATGTGTATATTGTCTAATTGAAGTTAATTAGGGTTATAAACTCAAGTCATGAACTTGGTTTAGATCATGTAGAAATCTGACCCGCTAGGTGTATAGATCATGCCATAGAAAGGATCATGAAAGTAGCGACTTGAAAGTCTAGTATGTTGTTAAGTGTTGGATTACACTATACTTATGAATTTAACTATAATACTTAAAGTTTGTGAATCCGGGTTTTCGGAACAAACAATAAAAGTAAGTTGTAATGTCGCTTGAAACGGAATGTTTAAATTCTGAGGAAATGAGCTTTTAGTCCTAAGGGAACACAAAGCCATGAGTGACGCAATTACGCCAAGGTTATAAGCCCGGGGATTTGGGTAACCATGCCTAAGAGTAATAAGAAACTGAAATGTGGCATAATGCAACCACGGTTAGTGGGTCGGATAATCAAAATAAGGAAACCGGGAACGAATCACTAGTAACTCGGTTTTCGTAATACGAAACTTACATGGTTAGGTCCGTAATTTTATTACGGACTCATAGGAAAAAGAATCGGTTAAAACGGACTAGCGAGTAAAAAGTTATGCCCTCTTGAAGTTGGAAAAATGTGTATTTCCGGAGCTGGGCAAAAGTGCAGGTTTTAAACCTGCACCTGCTGGAAAAGGGGCTCTCCCGCGCCACGCGGAAGATCCCATTCGATTCCCCGCGACACGCGGAAGCCGCCGCGATACGCGACGGATTACCTGCATTCTTCCGCGACACGCGACAGGACCAGAATTGGAAGATAATTATTTTTTTTATATTTTGACACATGATCTTTTTTATGCATTACATTTAAATGTCAAAACTAACATTTTAACTGGTTTTGACTCTAGGTGATGATGGAACTAATCAGATGATGGTCAAGCATGCTATCAAGAACCGAACACGCATTTTGAAAGCTTCCGCATTAACTTAACTTTATCTAGACAAAAGTTTTTGATGTAAACGACTTATTACTCTTATTATGAATGCTTTAAACTAGTCGACAGTTGACTAGTAGGTTTTACCTTAAAACTTGTTTGGTATGTATCATGAATATGTATGGTCTACAAACATGAAAACTTTTTGTAAACTCTGATTTTGTATGAAATTCATGTGAATTTAGTATTAGAATCTCGTAATTTGTTAAGGGTCTTACACTTATTCCCTAAAAATGTGTCTAAAAACATTTACCAAGGTTCCCTAATTTTTGTATTAAGAAATGATGATTTCTTCAAGAATAAAATTGATACTAAGTATGTATATTTTTGAGAAAAATATATATATTTATTGATCACCAAATTTTGTGCTAAGCGTATGTAGTATGTATTATACTTGATAGTGTATTAGGACTTGAAAATACATTAAATACTCCTAAGGAGTGAAGATACAAAAATACACATACAACGTACTTAGACAAATACAATATACTTATATTTATTTTTGAGAAATAATATAAGTAAGACACATAGTTAAAAATATATAAATTATTTTTAACACAAGAACACATACACAAAAGATAGTGACTTGTACTTGTGTGAAACAAGTCTAGTGACTAACGTTAATAAACACGTTTAGGTCACGACGCTAGATAAGCAAATCCGGTGAAGTTTACGACGCAGGAACGTAAAGTTGTGAGTTCATGCTCCCCTTTTCTTTAACTGTTTTTGGTTTTATAACTCTCGGGGGTGAAATACATGTTACAAATAATACAATGTTTATAAATGGTATGATAACAAGAAGCACTCTTGGTGAGAACGGGTACTAAGTATGATGCGTTTTAAGAGAAGCCTAGGAAATACTAGGTTATGTGAGCACAGACATAATACTAAAAATGCCATAAAGTCTTGGTGAACACTAGTACCAAGCCATTAAAAACATTCACTAATTAGGGACGAGGGTTAGATCTAACGGGTACGGCCGAGCCCCACTCATGGTCACAACTAGTACCTAGTAGTGCTTCGGAGTCCCAGTCGAGGTTAATCGACACAGTCGAGGGAAATCGACACAGTCAAGGGAAATTGACACAGTCGAGGTTAATCGACACAGTCGAGAAAAATCGACAAAGGTAGCAGCCATTACGAATGCTCCCTAGGAGTCATAACAAGTATTCCATGTCCTTAAGGAGTCATAACAAGTACTCCCCATGTCCTCACATGCCTTAAAGTCTCTCAAAGATTCACAAGAATACTTTATTGGTACAAGATTTGTACCACAAGAATACGTTATTGGTACAAGATTTGTATCACAAGAATACTTTATTTTACAAGAATACGTTATTTCACAAGAATACTTTATTTTACAAGAATACGTTATTTCACAAGAATACTTTATATACACAAGATGCATACCATGTTTCATACAAGGTATGCAAAACACATGAACTCGCTCAACTTTATGTTGATGTTTTCCAAAATTACATGTATTTCAGGTGACAGGATGGATCTTGGGCGCAAGTGTCGCAACTAGAAGTAGACTTCAAGTATAGATGTCATCCACTTTTGTTGAATTGTAAACTAGACGAAGATTGTGTTTTTAAAACTTAATTAACAAGTATTTGTAATACTCAAATTTTCATGAATGGATGAACATCGTTTGATCATGTAGTTGTATATTACGATTGAATGCAATGATATTAAACCAGTCACACATCATACGCTTCCGCAAAAGACAGGGTGTGACAGTTTGGTATCAGAGCTTCGATTGTAGTGAACTTGGATTCCTTCTCGAGTCTAGACTACAATCACTAGAGTTCTCTCACAAAAACATTTTACAAAAAGGTTTTCATTGCATTCACGTAAGGGTCAAGATCCACGAGTCAAACACTTTTCAAAAAGAGACAAGGCAAGGACATTAGTAGGGAATACCCTCCAGATAAGGTGCCAATTAAGGCATAGTCTACACGAGATAGACTGGCCAAAGATAAAATACACTCTTGGTGATAACTAGTACCAAGTGGTGTTTTTGTCGTAAATCGACAACTAGAAAAATGACCCCCCAAAAACGAGAGTTATATGTAATATGATGCATCAAGTTGCTTGTTTATGCTAAGTAGCATATTTGTTATTGATATACATACATACAAATAAGTGTACGGAATGATTATTGACGTGAATAAGATACTTTTGACCCCGACTCCTATTACTGTACGTGACTCGCATGATGAAGCTACCGACCTCGCGTCCTTTGCAAGGCTCATGGCTGGAAGTGATTACCAAACAAGATTTTGAGCTTGCTTCTGTAGGAAATGGCTGCTCTTCTCTCTCGATCGCGAAGGTGCCTGACTACGATAGTGACGACGAGGTAGAGGCGGCAACCTTGATCAACTTCTTAATCAGCGGGACGAGACCCCTGCGGCTTATGTGAAGCAAGATTGACGACATACTCGACCGGAAAAGGGAGATGAAGTATTCATCTTGAAGGTGCCCCTCCAACTACTAGGAATTCTCTTTATTCCTATTTCATTAATCATCGTGCCTATACGCGCGTAACAATAACGAGTGTTAGCGCGTGGACCACTGCAATGGTCCTTTCCATGATAGAGGTATAAGGACAGTAGTGTCCCCTCCTTGATTGATCATCTGCTTGGACGAGAGAAAATTTGGGGTAACTGTGCAACGCAATTTATTATTACGGGGGCCCACATAATAATGACTTGTAGTGCACAGAAATCCTGGTGGACTCTGCGGGCCAAGCTAACAATCACAATACAAAACATAAACTCTAGGTGTTCACACCTTCAAATGGTAGAACAAAACCTAGACCAGTACTTTAGCACTTTATAAAGTAGGAAAGCTGTCTTGCCTACTTCGTGCCTAACTTTGCCTACTTCATGTACGGGACGTTGAGAAACAATATTTAAGCAAGAGAAGAGGAATAACATTCAGAAAGAATCAGTGATGATACACTCTCTATCACCTCTACACGAACGACCCCATCTAGGGGAAATTATACACGTCAGTAAAGCTAAAGACCTAAGAAAACCAATGTAGCAGGAAATAACTAAAACTTGAATGACTAAGGCGATGTAGCCTCGAGTTCATTTTTCCATTACAAACAATAGGCCAAGTAGCCAAGCCTAGGAAGGCTCAGTAATTGTTTCCTTGCTCATGCATTGTTGATTATATATATACATGCGAAATTGGGTGATTACATGAAGACTTATGGTGCTATGTACCTCATAGACAATTGGAATGTTATCTAACCTACTTCATACCATTTTGACAGAAGAGAATGCCGCCCAGACGTGACACAAACACCAGTACGTTGCCAAGGACAGAAGCCGAGTTGCAAGAACGCATCTCACAGGAAATTGCACGACATGAAACCCTCCGCTCTGAACACAGCGGTGGCACTACCGGAAATAACCCTCCAACTGGCTGCACCTATAAACAATTCCTGGACTGCAAGCCACTGAATTTTGATGGCACAGGAGGTGCCGTTGCATTTGTACGTTGGGCAGAAAAGACTGACTCCATTCTAAGAATGAGTAACTGTTCGCCTCAACAGAGTGTTACCTATATTTCAGGGTTGTTTTTGGATGGCGTACTCTCCTGGTGGAACCTTCAGGTTCAGACCCTTGGTGCAGATGCTGCTTATGCACTGAGTCGGGACGAGCTCAAGGAAATGATGGAAAAGAAATACTGTTCTAGGGCTGAAATCCAGAAGCTCGAGGTGGAGTTCTAGAATTTGAAAATGGACGGACAGAAGATCCCTGAATACGTCCAGCGATTTCACGACTTGTCTAGAGTCGTCCCCTACTTAGTCAAACCAGAATTCAAAAGGATTGAACGATTCATTTGGGGACTTGCACCTCAAATTAGGAGCTTGGTTACTACCGCAAGGCATCCAACCATCGCAGAGGCTATCGATTTAAGCGTTACACTTACTGAAGAAGCTCTACGTGCGGGAAAATTTTCGGAATCTGAGGATAACAAGAAAGAGACTCATGTGGAGTAATCAGGCAATAAGAAGAGGAAGTCTTCAAACCTAAAGATAAGCACCCAAGCCAGCTATGGAAGCTCTAAAGCAAACAGAAGGAAGAAAGTGAACCCGCCACATGGCAAGAAAGCTGATGGATCCACTGGTAAGACCGGTGGTAAAGGTTACTCGGGGATTAAGCCGAGGTGCGGGGAATGCAATTTTCACCATGAAGGTCGATGCCTGAGGCCTAAGTGCGGGAAGTGTGGAAAAGAAGGGCACAGCAAGGACGCCTGCTGGGCGAAGGACCCAGATGGAAGAAATAAGAGAATACCAGGTTGCTACAGATGTGGTGAAGCAGGGCACTTAAGGAAAGATTGTCCTGGGAAGAAACAAGCAAGGAAGGGTTGCCACGACCAAAACTCGTGAAGCACGCCAGGATCCAGATGCGGTTACGGGTATGTTCCCTATTAACCAACCTAATGCATCTACTTTTAATTAATACTGGCATCAACTTTAACCTTGCATGCTTAGAACTTGAGAAACTGCTTGGCCTTGTAAAATAGACGTCCCGTATTCTTTAAAAATGGGCATATAGAAGGCTAGTTTAAGCAGACGAAGCAATTAAGGATTGTATTTAGGGACTCAGAAGGCCAGAACCTTCTGTTACCATTGACTTGAGAAGTCATGATACGATAGTCAGCACGGATTGGATATCCAAGTAGACTACAGAGCTTGAGAACATCCCCGTGGCGGAAGAAGTTCCAGTAGCCTTTTCCGAAGACTTACCAGGAATACCTCCACAACGCCAAGAGGAGTATAGGATAAATCTCGTGCCAGGAGCGGCACCAGTGCCGAATGACTCCTTACCGACTAGCTTCGTCCGCAAAGCATGAGCCTCCGATATAACTGCAAGAGCTGCTAGACAGAGGAAATTAAGGACATGACGCCCTTAGTTAAGGACACAAAGAGAAAGCTGGCAGTCCCACTTGAAACAAATTTCAGAAAATTGAGAATCAGAATCCCTTGCCAAGGATTGACGACATGAACAGACAAATCATAAGGTTCTGGTTATCACTCAAAGATCGAATTGAGGACAGGATGTCTACAACTGTGAATACAAGGAAAATCCTAAAACGACCTTTAGGACTCGCTTCGAGCAGTACGAGTTCCTTGTCGTACCATTTGGCTTAACACATGCATCGACAATATTCATGGACCTCATGAAACGAACGTGTAAGCCATACCTGGATAGATCACGATTATATCTATTGACTACATTCTTATATGGCCAACGACCAAGGAAGGTCGTGAACAACAGCTGCAATTTACCTTGCAACTCTTAGAGAAAAGAGCAGTTATGTGCTATGATGACGAAAAGCGGATTTCAAATTCGCGAAGTAAGAACTTAAAGATACATGGTGGATAAGAACGAAATTCATGCCAACCCTGCAACCAAGAGCTAAGGAGCTAGAGTTGCAATTATGTGACGCTTCTCGACAAAGTCTCGATTGTACGTCGATGCAACGAGACCGCAACATTGCATACGCGGCACATTGATTAAGGAATCATAAGAAGAAACCTTGAGCTAGATACAGTAATTGCGCACCGCAAACTTGACGTCATTACCTGAAAGAAAACGCTGCACGATCTTTACTGATCACAAAGATTGCAGCACTCCGTTGATCGTGAAAACTTGAATATTAATATGAATAGACTAAGCTACTGAACGATGCAGACTATATAAACGCGATACGTGCTTGTGTGCTTTGAAAAAAGTTGGAACACTCACTTGCCCTTATTAGAGTTTTCCTACAATAGTATTTATCACACCACCGTTCAAACCGCTTCGTGTAAAGCTTTAGATAGAACATAACAAGACGATCCCGGTCGTGTTAAACGGAGACCGAAGATAAACAATCTACTGGTCCGAGATGGTCCAGGAAAAACTAGAGGCAAGATCGTTCAGAAACGTGACCATATCGAGACAGCCCGAGGAATACAAAAAGATTACGCCGATGAGCGGCAAAAATCGTAGAAATTTGAGACAAGAAGTATGACTATAGTGGGAGCCCCGCCTAGAGAAGGCGTAGTGTGATTTGGAAAACGAAAAGGTTCGACCCCGACGTAGGGATCGGAACCATTGCCCACAAGATGAAACTTCCAGAAAAAGATCAGTAGTGATCGCGACACATTCATATGTCCAGTCTTTAGAGGAGTCTGACTCAAGGAACAGTCGTTGTTCCCACAAATAAGATTCACGTCAATGACAAACGACAAGAATTACTATAGAACCTGTTAAGGTTTCGGACCAAGAGTCCACAATACTATAAAACCTGTTAAGGTTACGGACCAAGAGTCCACAAGACACAGAAAAGACATAATTGATTTACTTGAGTACGATAGAATTCATAACACGACCCAGAGTTACATGGGAACATAAAGACAAATCATGAACCTAAGTGACCACACTTGAGTCATAACTCCCCTGCGACTGATGGCATCGCTTGAATTTCGGGACGAAATTCTTTTAACGGGGGGAGACTGTGACAACCGTCACTTTTCCGTATATTCCGTACACTAAATAAACAGTAATCTGTGCTTTAATGACTGTGCGTGATCTAGTTTACCAGACAAATAAATTTCTGAATTCCGTGCAAGTGAATTCATGCACGTTTTATACTACAAGAATTACTTTATGATAGCGTTGCGTCAGAAATACTAGTAAACTCACCGGTAAGACACCTTGTGTCAACAATTCTGTAGAAAGCAGTTAGACAATAAAAATAGGGCCTAGGTGTAGGTCCAACGTCAAGAATACATTAAAACCCAAGAGTATATACAAGGGTTTACATATAGACATGCCGAAAGCTATAATACGCACTAAAAAGCACCCGAAACGCACTTTAAGTACATAATTTCAGTAAATTCAGCTATAATCAGCATTGTGACACTGAAATATTAAGCAGAAATTATGAATTATCATCCCAAATACTTCCCCAAGTGTCGGGAATTGAAACTATTACAAAAGAATTCTTAAAGGACACTAAACGGTGCAATTTAGCACTTTAACGGGACGGTATCTAACCGAACAACCGGACATTACCCGAAACATAAAAATATTGTCAAACACATTGTTTTTATTTTTCTTTGCTAGTTAGGGTCCCCGAACACCCTAACACACTATATAATTAATAACACACTTAAACACCAATATTTAACACTAACTTGTAACTAGATCTTGTAACTATCAATTGAAATACAACCAAAACATACCCCCCCTAACTGGTTATAAAGTGGGCCCCAACCCCTTGTTTTCTTTACAATATTTTAGTTGATATGTGGTGTAAAGTGGGAACACATTATACCTTGGATAATTATATGTTGGAAGAACATTTATAAAAACCACAAGTCTTTGTTCATTATCATTCTCAACATTTCCAAAACTCCACAACCTCCTCCATGAGCTCCATAACTCACGGCCACCACTACCCACACATATACATCCATTGCTAGCCCATTTCCAAGTAATCTAAGCATCCTACCAGGTGATTTAAGCATAGTTAGGAAGGGTGGAAGCAAGGAGATTGAAAGGACCTTCTTGGAGAACTATTAACTACCATTTTTCTACACTTGAACTCCCCTAGCCTTGTGCTAGTGGTAAGTCTCTTAGATCTTCATCTTCTTCATGTTTTTGATGGTTAATAGTTAAAGAATGATGAAATCTCAAGAAACACTAAAAACATAAACAAAGTCTTAAACATAAACTAACTTAGTGATGAAGCATGGTTAAAATGATGAAGAAATCATGATATTCTTGTGTTGTTATACATGTTGGTTATTGTTTACTCATGTAGTTGATATGGATCATCATATGGACTTGCTAGATCATGATTAAAAACATGATCTAGCAAGATGTGACAGTTAGAAATGTGTAGGATGATGGAATCATCCACACATAAACTATGAACTTGAATAAATAAATGTTTTCTTGAAAAATAAAGGTCAAAGTAGATTATAACCTTGTAGATCTAAAGACACATGAGTGGTTTTTCGAAAGAACCAAGTGAAAAGTATGAGTTTTGTCAAAACATGGATCCTACATAAACTTAACACATTTTTAGTGGATAAACAAGGGTAGGAACACTTGGGTAATAAGAAAATTTCACAAAGAAATATTTTTAGGAAATATGACTAGAAGTTGTGAATATTCAAACTCGTTAAAAATAAAGTATTTAAGGAACTAATCATTTTTTTAAAGGTAACAAGACTTACAAAGTATGCTAGTAAGTTACTACATACTTTTATAAACTTTCAAGTTCATAAGTTTATAGTTTATGCTTGTTTTTTACTAGTTTGGTAAATTAAGACGGTATGTTGTTGATTGTTGATGATGTTTTAAAAGAAAATAAACACATGTTTTGAAAACATAGGAAACCTCCATTTTTAGGGGGAAACTCTGCCAAAATTTTTATAAATTTGGACACTTAGAAAAATATAAGTTTTGAGAAATTTATTCCCTAAAAATGTGTCTAAAAACATTTACCAAGGTTCCCTAATTTTTGTATTAAGAAATGATGATTTCTTCAAGAATAAAATTGATACTAAGTATGTATATTTTTGAGAAAAATATATATATTTATTGATCACCAAATTTTGTGCTAAGCGTATGTAGTATGTATTATACTTGATAGTGTATTAGGACTTGAAAATACATTAAATACTCCTAAGGAGTGAAGATACAAAAATACAAATACAACGTACTTAGACAAATACAAGACACTTATATTTATTTTTGAGAAATAATATAAGTAAGACACATATTTAAAAATATATAAATTATTTTTAACACAAGAACACATACACAAAAGATAGTGACTTGTACTTGTGCGAAACAAGTCTAGTGACTAACGTTAATAAACACGTTTAGGTCACGACGCTAGATAAGCAAATCCGGTGAAGTTTACGACGCAGGAACGCAAAGTTGTTAGTTCATGCTCCCTCTTTTCTTTAACTGTTTTTGGTTTTATAACTCTCGGGGGTGAAATACATGTTACAAATAATACAATGTTTATAAATGGTATGATAACAAGAAGCACTCTTGGTGAGAACGAGTACCAAGTATGATGCGTTTTAAGAGAAGCCTAGGAAATACTAGGTCATGTGAACATAGACATAATACTAAAAATGCCATAAAGTCTTGGTGAACACTAGTACCAAGCCATTAAAAACATTCACTAATTAGGGACGAGGGTTAGATCTAACGGGTACGGCCGAGCCCAACTCATGGTCACAACTAGTACCTAGTAGTGCTTCGGAGTCCCAGTCGAGGTTAATCGACACAGTTGAGGGTAATCGACACAGTCAAGGGAAATTGACACAATCGAGGTTAATCGACACAGTCAAGGAAAATCGACAAAGGTTGGAGCCATTACGAATGCTCCCTAGGAGTCATAACAAGTACACCCATGTCCTTAAGGAGTCATAACAAGTACTCCCCATGTCCTCACATGCCTTAAAGTCTCTCAAAGATTGACAAGAATACTTTATTGGTACAAGATTTGTACCACAAGAATACGTTATTGGTACAAGATTTGTATCACAAGAACACCTTATTTTACAAGAATACGTTATTTCACAAGAATACTTTATTTTACAAGAATACGTTATTTCACAAGAATACTTTATATACACAAGATGCATACCATGTTTCATACAAGGTATGCAAAATGCATGAACTCGCTCAACTTTATGTTGATGTTTTCCAAAATTACATGTATTTCAGGTGACAGGATGGATCTTGGGCGCAAGTGTCGCAACTAGAAGTAGACTTCAAGTATAGATGTCATCCACTTTTGTTGAATTGTAAACTAGATGAAGGTTGTGTTTTTAAAACTTAATTAACAAGTATTTGTAAGACTCAAATTTTCATGAATGGATGAACATCGTTTGATCATGTAGTTGTTTATTACGATTGAATGCAATGATATTAAACCAATCAGACATCATACGCTTCCGCAAAAGACAGGGTGTGACACTTTTGGCCAAACTTTTTTGAAGGTACGGCTGAATTTTGAGAAAGACATAATCCCAACCTGAAATGATAATTCTCAATGCTTGAGATTGGCCTGATTCTTCATCCTGTCCTGGGCCTTCTTTAAATTGTGTTGTGGGAGCCTTATCATCTCGTCTCTATCCAGTAGTTACTGTTCCATTTCTGTGTTCTTAGTCTCACCTATAGCGTAAGGGAACAATGAAGGAGGTTCCCTCCCATACATGATGGAAAAAAGAGTCATCCCTGTTGAAGTATGATCCCCGTATTGTAGGAATACTCGGCCCAAGGTAATATGTACTGCATTTTTTAGGTTGTTCACTGGCAAAACACCGCAAGTAAGCTTCAAGGAAACGATTCAAAACTTCGGTTTGCCCATCCTTTTGGGGGTGGTAACTAATGCTCAATTGAAGCTTAGTTTGGCTCAAATGAAAAATCTCTTGCCAATAATTGCTAAGAAATACCACATCCCAATCAGAAATAATAGAACGAGGAACCCCATGCAACCAAATGATTTCCTTACAGAAGAGTGCAGCTACCCCCTTTGATATTAAAGGATGAGATATGCATAAAAATGAACATATTTACTAAGATGATCAACCTCCACCAGAATTGTATCATAATGGTTCGAATGTGGCAGCCCAACAATGAAGTCCATGGAGATATCTTCCCAAACAATACATTGTTGTACAAAATTTTGAACTTCTTGTTTCATTCTTGGGGAAAATTATTGTGTGAATAGGCATTTAAGAGTCTTCAAAAATCCCCCGTGACCTCCAATTGGGGTGTCATGTGCCTGTGTAATAGCTTGATTTTGATATTAGGGACCTTTGGTATCACCAAACGACATATGTCAAATAAGAAGTACTCGACAATTGAATAGCCTGCAACAGAGGATTGATCGGCTTGTACTTTGCTAAATATCTCACTGGTAATTGGATCAGTTTGCAGCCCCGATTTAATTTCAGCCACCTCAACACAGTAAGGTGTCACTCCCCGGTATTTACCACATCGCCTGGTGGGCCCGGATGGAAAGTATCGTGACGAGATTGATAACAAGATACAGAAACACAGATAGCACAACGGAAGTCTTGGATTTAAAATATTACTACAAACATAAATGTCCGAGTGTTCAAAATAATAATACAGACTGCTTGTAATAAAGATCCACAGGCGGTTCGAAAATGTAGAAAAATGAGATAACAGACTACTCGGCTATATGCAAATGAGTTGCAAATTCCTCTTTTGGCATTACCAGGCAACTTCCAGCCTATTTACGTATCCTTTCAACCTGTAACTTAGTCTTTTGAAAATACCTCAGTTTACACTGGTAAATACAATCAACTGACTCATTTGAAAACATTTCAAAAATGTTCTAAGTGCACAAGGCACCTGTAATTTCATAAATAACTTGGGACAATTCAAAATGATCTTGTATACAGTTTTACATGCATGTTAATACATATGGGGTCCGGTGCAGAAACCGAGTAACATGATTAACCGACACGCCACTTAAACCCACAAAGGGGTATCCCCAGTAAATGGGTAAGAAAAACATTTTATAATAGCATTAGCATCTGCCAGGTGTATGCCTACACCCCTTGCTCAGTCGTGGCCATTAGTGACTTAAATGAGCCGAGTATATTGTAGGATCGTATCCAGCCCTATTTGAGTCGATCAAAAGAATTCCTATCCAAAACAAGAGGCGGAAACTAATGCTTTGGTACGATTTCAGCTGGATTCACTTTAAACTGTTGTTGTATTGATCTTGAATGCGTTTACAAGCTCTGACAACACTTCGGCAGCACTTCGTGGCTTACCGGAAGACAACACCTACAACTATGTGTTTGATTTCGCTCATACAACCCTATTTATAGGTGAGCAGGTTTCGCTCATGCATACATGTTCACATAAGTGAAACCTGTCACTTGACAGATAAGCGAAACCCCTCTCATGACACATAAGCGAAACTAGCCAAGGACACATAAGCGAAACCAAGACTGTGACACATAAGCGAAACCTATTCTATCATATGTTTCTTGGATTTTGTGCCATTGTCTAACCTAAACTCTACTAGACTCGATATAAGACGTAGTCGACAGACGTAGTGCACCAACAAACTCCCCCTCGGATGTTGACGGAGTCTTCAGTGTCGAGTCTTCGATTGTCAACCTACAATCTTTATCAGTCTTCGATCTTCCTCTAAAGTATTTGTCATTGCAAGAATCCTCATTCTCTATCTTTATCTTCAACAAACTCCTCTCTCTCAAATGTTGAATATCATGGTGTCATCAGACTCCCCCTCTCAATCTTCTGATGTCGTAGTCTGGAATTCACAGCTTCAAAATTCATTCCAAGATCTTTACCTGGCTCTCTTACAGCTCAGTATCGTCACCTGTCACAAATTTACCTGAAAAATCTCTACCCAACACATAAGTTTCTTTTTAAAGATTAAATCTTCTAACAATTTAGAAATTATGTCAGACATTCTATAAAAATTTGTTCTTTGAAAACCACTTGTAGATACAAAACATTTTCACACTCTCTCCCAAACCTGTTCTTTATGTTTAGCACTTTGAATTTCGAAAATCAGCTTTTCAGCATCAGTCGTCGAAAATCTTTTTGAATTTTACAAACTTTATGCTAAAACACACTAAAATCTTTTTGGATTTTCTGAAAGAAAATAACTAACACCACTTGTAGAATCAAGAAAATGCAGAAATGAAATATATACAAACAATGTTTTGTGAGTTCGTGCAAGAGGATCATATCAGTTTTTGAGACACATCACCAACACCGTTAAGCTTTAACCATTTTAGGTTCTAAACGATTCACTTAGATTGTCAGTATACTGGTCCACTTAAATTCTCACACAAAGTTCAACTGTTTCGAGATACGAAATTAATGTTTTAAGCACTTAAACTCAATCGCGTGTCCCACCTCAGAATATACTCCCGTATCCAGATCCCAATATTCAGTCTTACAGGTAATTATGACACAAATGATATTTGTAGGGGTTAATAAATTATGAAGAATCATGAGAGCTCAGGTCAGAACTACCGTTCAGCAGAGAGATCATGACTCAACTTTTGGTTGTGTCCCCTTTAGAGGATCTTTTTTACAACAGCATTGCTAAGCAATTTTATTGTCTTATCATTTATGCTGAGGGTGATGCTATGTTTCAAGCATTGCAGAAAGTATTATTCGAGGACTAGGTCAGAACTTCCATTCAGCAGAAGTCCTGGAATAATACCCAGACATCACTGAGTATAAAGACCTAGTATATCAGAAAAATGAATCTTTCAAACAAGATTTCGGGGGTTACCCATATATCCGAGAGATGTTTCCCCACGATATAAGCAAGTTTGAAATTTAGGTTTATATCTCGTCACAATCTACTAAATGTGCAAAAATCTACTGGCATATCATCAGTGAGACTGTTTATCACATTTAACTTTCCATTTCTTTAGCGTGTTGTGACAGTCCACTGATGTACTATCATTTCCTCTTTTATGCAACAAAAACTCATTTTTTCATTTTTCAATGTTTTTGACATTTTCAAAATTTCTAATTTTTTTTTAATTTTTACTCCCCCTAAAATCAAAATATGTCTCAATTTTGATTTTCTGGGAAAATTTGAAAACATTTTTAAAAAAAATTAAAACAAACTGTACAGAAATATGACAACTGATATCGAATTGCCTCAATTCTCCATCCACTTGGCATAAACAATCAGAACTCCCCCTCATAACAAACTATTTTCCCATTGTGATCTCAAAACACTTAAGTTTGTTTTAATCAAAATGGTTTTTCCGGAAAATTAGTTTTGTTGATTTTGTAAAACCATTAGTAGGTTAGGGGTTTGGTTCATCACATTGTTTTTCAACCACTTGTAGGAAATCAGATACAACTTAATGTCCCTGATTTAGCACATGTAAGATCAATCCAATCAAGCATTTTCAACCAAACATCATCTGTTAGTGGAATTCTCAAAGTGCCGATACCTACTCCACGCTTACCAACCTGGGAGTTCTGGCTATTCCTGCAGTATAAATTTCCAAAAAATTTCAATTTTCAAACAAACAACATAATGATGCCGATTCATGCTCCAAGATTACCAACTTGGGAGCTCCGGCAAGTCAGGTTTTTACTGTTTGAAAAATATATCCACCCAAGCCTGACCTTCCTTGGGTGAAACAACCTCTTCTTCATCTTTACTTTCAACCGACCTGTGAACATTTCTTTTCGAAGCATAAAATTCTTTACCTCCTTTGGCCTTACCATCGACCATTTTTTTCAAAAATGTGTTTCACAGTTCCGTTGAAAGCCTTATCAACATCAAATTTCTTCTTATCAAAATAAAATTGATTTGAAATTTCAACTTTTCCAACTTTCTTTTTAAAATTTTCAGCCCGCAGAGGTGGAAAATTCACATCATCCACATTCGGAACTGATTTATCAACCTTTTCTTTAACAACTTTTGGCTCCTCTGATTTTGTGGAATCAGATTCATCACCAGAACTGTTCCCTGAACCCTTAACAACCCATTTTTGATTTTTCAAATTTTCTTTTCTTTTAACCACATTCTTTGAACATTCATCAATCTCAAAGGTTGAATTTTCAAAGCCTGTAAATGTTTTGGTTGTAAGCTCAGTTTTCTCAACAACTTTTCCTTTCAGTTTACCAGCGACTTCATGTTTTGGTTTGAATGTTTTCGGACAATTTCTAGCAATATGACCAGCAGTTTTGCATTGAAAACAGGTTCTTGTCTCAGTCTTTTTCTGAATAACACTTTTCTTCATCTCATCTTGCTTTTTTGCAAGAAATTCTTGATTTGTCTGCTTTCTGAACGCTTGTTCTTTCTCAGCCTCTGTCGTTTTCCCTGAAACAAACACAGTTTTTGGTTTATAAACTTTTTCATTTTTATAATTTTTCGGTCGAATAAAACCTAATCCTTTCTTTTTGAAATTACGATTATGGTTTGGTTTCTTTTGGAAACTATAACCACAATTGTAACCCATTTTCTTGTTAATTCTTTGTTGATCTCTTGAAGTGTATTGTTTAGGTTTTCCGATAAAATTTAAATCTTTTATTTCAGAAATATTAATTTATGTAATTTTGAAAACCTTTTGAATCATTTCAAATCTTACACTTCTTCTTGGAAAAACTTCATTAGAATATAATTTGTCAGAATCTTTCAAAGTATATGCTACTTTGAATGATTCATCATTCAAATTAGATTTTGATAGCAAAAACTCTTTATCATAAACCCATTTGTCCTTTTTGATTGTTGACTTTGACGCATCGGACTCAGACTTTGATTTGGATTTGGACTTCGGTTTTGACTCCTCTATGTCATCTTTATCTAACACCTGATCGACCACACTTTTTATCAACTTTGACTCATGATCAGTGTCGGATGACGTGTATGTGACATTAATATTTTCTGGCAAGTTATCCAACGGCCCAGACTCCCATTGTAAGTTTATTGCCTTTTCGATTCTTTCGGAATTTGGATTTCGAGGTGAATATCCATTTTCGACGGGGGGTGGACATCTATTGTAGACCACACTTGGTTTCTTACCAGAAATCTTCACTTTATCTTCGTCTTCTATCACAGATTTCTCTTCTTCTGAAGTCTTTACTTCTTCAAAAGTCTTCAAATTCTCCACAACCGGATAAATTCTGTCAACAACAAAAGTAGAACATGAGTAACTTTCTAATAACTTGTTGACTCTTTCAGTTTCGATTCTTTGTGTTTCTAGCTTTAACTCCAGCTCAGCACACTTCTTTATGTGAAAATTAACATTATCAAGCTGTCCTAAGTAAGCTCTCTTCAGTGTATTCATTGCCACAGCTTGTTCACCGTTTGAATCAGTATACTTGTTGATTTCTCTGTTCATTATATCATAGGATTCTTTCAATCTGTTTATATTATGCAGCAACTCATTGTTTTGCTTGATTAAAGAATCACAATTCATGCACTTTTCAGGAACTTTGACAGGCTCTGCATCAACTTTGACTTCAAATTCAGGAACATCTTTGACTGTTCTATTTGATCGTAAAAATTCAGCTCTTCTCTTTTTCTCGGCTTCAGCTTCAGCTTTTAATCTCTCTTCCTCTTCTTCTTCTTCTTCAAGCTTTTTCGTCTTGCTTCAGCAGCTTCCATTACTTTTCTGCACTTTTCGGCACATTTCAAATCGTAGGTGTTTTGGTCAAAAATTACCGAAGCAATTAAGTGATCAAATTAGTTAAGTGAGGTAGTGTGCTAGAAATACGTGTGAAAAATGTGTTAACAAAATTAGATATGAAAACAGTTTCAGGATACGGCTCAGGATATAGAGCTGTATCTATGATCAAACTATGAGCAAAAGTAAACTAAACGACACGAGATGTACGAGGAAAGCCCTTGATCAATCTAGATCGCCGGCATAAAACCTCGGGAGCTGACAATCGCAGCTGCCTTGTTCTTTTTATTACTTTAAACGTCAGGATACAGTGCAGGATGTGGTGCGGATCGACTATGTGTTACAATGAGATTTGAATACAAGTGTAGTGTTTGCAATGAGCTAGAGAGTGAAAGTGTTCGAGAGTATCAGTGTAAAATTGTGTGCCTTAAACTGATCCGCCCCCATCTATTTATAGTAAAGATAATGTAACAAACTATCCTAAACTTCCGGGATCCACCGAATATTCCTTAATCGAACGTTGTAGACCTGGTCTTTCGGGTTCAACGTCTCTCCTTCAACAAACACGTCTGAGTCTTGAGGAGAAGAAGTCCACTTGACCGTTAGCAAGTCTCAGCCTTTAACCTGCACGTGGTTAATTCGATAAACCTCAGGATATCGCCCAAGATGTTAGCAATATCCTCTTCCAGCATCCTGGTCACAAATAAACAAATAAAGGCAGGATATTGGTCAGGATATGTATGCTTAGAAAATGAGCCATAACAATTGTCCCCAAATATATTGGTTGGTATACCAATCCAACGGATATATTTCAAAAATCTTATCCCATAACTCAAGGTATTTAAAACGAAATGACGGTCAAGATCACATCGTAACTTCCAACGCGCTTTTTGCTCAATGGAGATCCACAATGCCCCTATATCTTCTCTTTTCTTGTTTGAAAAGCAGATATCTTCAACAGAACCTTCAGGTAATTCTCCATTTCTGATTTACTTTCTATCAGTTTACATCGCCTTACTCGCAATGGATGACGAGACCTTCACCCAGCAGAATCTCCTTAAAAATCCCGAAAAGGAGATTTGTGCTTTTGACAACGCAGACATTGCAGCTTTAAGAGCCTCCGGCGCTTTCCCTGATAACACGGTCTTCAGACCATTCGATCGGTCAATCCGATCGGATGTTTCTTCCACTGAATGGGTTTGTTTTCCAGCATATCCTTTTTCACTAGGTCTTCGATACCCTTTTCCTGAATTCATGATGCAATTCTTTCGAACCACCGGAATCTCTTTTGCTCAAACCATGCCCATGGTTTGGAGAGTACTAATTGTACTTAATCAAATCAAAAACCTCCATTGTTCCGACCTCCGCATCGAGGATTTGCCTATCGCTTATCGCCTCCGATCCCATGGCACTAGCCGGTTCTTGCTCTTCTCGACCTCCAGCAAACCCCTAATTCTCAAAGCCACCAAAAACGAAGACGGATGGCAACGCAAATTTTTCTTTGTCAAACGAGACCCCATTGCTGAGGGTGCCAACCTTCCGGTGGAGTGGTTAACCACCGGTAGGGTTATAAATATTCTCATAGACCATTTGATTTTTATCTTCTATTAATATCCTTCTTTTTGATCTTTATGCAGTGAACTTCAAGGAAGTCGCTCCCCCTACCGCTGAGTCAGAAGAAAGAATCAATACTGTTTACCAGTTACCTGCAATAGACAGGACTTTCACCACACACGTCCCGAGTTCCAGTCAATACTCATCATCTGAAATGTCTGGTAAGAATTACTTTCAAAATAATTAGTCAAAACAGTATAATAATAAAATAAAGAGTAAAACTTCTCTCTTTATGCAGCACCGGCCAAAATTCCTGAAGTCTTTGACCTTGACGAGTTGGATAGTTATTCTGATCAGATCCAGGTCAAGAAAGAGCCTAGCCCCAAGACCACAGCCACATCCAAACCCAGCAGTTCCAAAGCCATCATTATTCCCAAACCTTCACCGGCTACCAAGCCCCGGAGTTCAAGTTCCCGAAAAAGGAAAGAACCTGATTCCCCTGTCATTTCTGACACATTTCCTTATGAGAAGCACGGGTTCATTGAAGCTAGCGGGTTTATGACTTCTTTTCTTAACCAGGTTAGTATTCTCATATCATATCCTGCGATTTACATTATTATCAAAGCTTTATCAATATTAATACCTGTCCTCTTACTTTTGTAGGGTCTTGAGCGTTTGGTTAACTTATATCAAGAATCCTGTAAGCTCAACAAGACGCTTGAAACCAAGCTAAAGGAAGCTGAAATCACAATCTCCGATCAAGGCATGATTGCAGCCGCCAAATCTCGTCATTACGAACAGAAATTTAAAGCCATGACTCAAGAACATCAAACCGCTCTCAACAAAGCTACTCTTCAAGCCCAGACCGATCTTGAACCTGCCCACGTGCAGTACGAACGGGATATGGTCAGCTACCGGGAAAGCCTCAAAAGTTCCGTCGTCATTTCTCTCCTCCAAGCCAGGTTGAAGATGGCCCATGAAGCCAAAACATTAGGTTTTGAATGCCCTTCTTGGGATGTTGGTGCTTGGGAGACCAAGCTAAAGAACCTCGGGGGCACCTCTTCCAAATCAGCTGTCGAAGAATCTTCCAAAGCAGTTTAAAAAGCAACTGATGCTGAGAAGGATGCTGAGGTGGATCCCAAGGCGGATGTTGCTGAAACCACTATGGACGACGAAGGCACTACCCCCTAGAGCTTATTTCCTTTAAATTATTCGAACAATTTTATGTTTTTATGAACAATTTTTATTTCTGTGTCGAAACAATTTGATAGCCGAAGGTGGATGGGTCCTGGGTTTCAGGATGAAACCTTCGGTTATCAACCAGTATTGATTGCTTCAAGAATAATTTCATCTTTTTATTTGTTTGTTATTGCCTTGCATTACTTAATGCAACTCTTAACTTTGTGAAATTTTGTATTATTATCTTATGAAAATATCCTGATCAATATGCTCAACGATATATTGTAAAAACTTTTTATTAGATAGAACTTCCAAACATTCCTTCAACTTTGTAGAAAGTTTTTGAAAAACAATCTATTTTTCCAAAACCAGTTTATGATAATACTTAAATGATCAAAGTTCCAAACTAATATTAGTTTCAAACACCTTAATCAAATATCCTGAAAAGGACTTTGAGAATATATCAGGATACTTGACCTTTTATAAAACATAGTGTTACTAAAAACTTAGATGATGTTTACAAAGGAAAGATCATACCCGGAGTAGTATATAACCCTATTATCAAACCTCAATCTCCTTGCAACTTTTCCCATGAAGATGTCCCCTGTGTGAGATATTTAACATACTAGTTCCGAGCTTTAGCCTTTGAGCTTTACATCACTGCCTTGGTAGGAATGTCCCCTGTGTACAATGTCTTCAAATACTTAGAAATCTTCTGAATGTCAATTTCCATCGTATAGGCAATTTTTTAGATCCCAAGGGTAAAACCCAAGGATGTACTGGAGACAAATCCCTTGTATCCTGGGGAAAATCCCAAATTTTCATGCGCTACAGGCGGGAGTGTATAAACTCCAAGACTTAGAAAGGTGAAAACCTTTAAACCTTAGAGAGTATGAAAATACCCTTTCGTGAGAGAGGGTGATCAATCCTCATATACCTTTAGGATTCAGGATATAGCCAACAGTAACGAAATTGTCAGCCACTTTTACATGGACTGGTCCCGCCACCTTGAACTATCCCTGAATAACTTGCGCTCCAGGCGGGGTGTTTAAACCCAATTCGGAAGAAAGGTGAATACCTTTAAACCTGTGAAGGGATCAGGATCCCTTGTACGTGAGAGAGGGGGCCAATCCTCTAATCTTCCGAAATATCCTGAGTGAGCATCCCGGAGCTATATCCCGAAGCATATACTGCAAAACATCCTTACACTAAGGTGGGTGTTAGCTTGGCTAACACCCCTCCGATGCTTAAGTCAGTATTGGGTTACAAAGAACAAATTAAACCAAACATATTTAAAAAAGGTAGAATTCATACCATCCTGAGTTAGAAATTAAATTCTAAACTCACTTGAAATAGAGCTTAAGGTGTATAGCATTCCAAGATCTCGGTAGCATATCCCCCTCCATATTCTTGAGTCTGTATGCTCCTTTCCCTGCTTCTGATTCAACTTCGTATGGTCCTTCCCATTTTGGAGCTAGCTTGCCATCGGTAGGATTAGTAGTATTCTGAAAAGCCTTTCTTAACACCCAATCTCCAACCTTAAATCTTCTGGTCCTAATATTCTTGTTATATGCCCTGGATATTCTCTGTTGATATGCTGCCATCCTTAGCCTTGCCGCATCTCTCTTCTCATCTATAGTGTCTAAATCCTGACTCAAGGCTTCAGGATTCTGCTCAGGATCACTTAGGGTAGATCTTGCAGTAGGTATCGGCATTTCCGTTGGAATCATTGCTTCTGCTCCAAATACCAAGGAAAATGGGGTTTGGCCTGTTGCATTCTTTACCGTTGTCCTATCAGCCCATAAGACAAAGGGTAATTCTTCTGCCCATCTTCCTTTTTTGGCTCCAAGCCTTTTCTTTAAATTATTGACAATTATCTTGTTTGAGGATTCTGCTTGTCCATTCGCTTGAGGATGTACTGGAGTAGATGTTATCATTTTGGTTCCCCAACTCTTGCAAAAGTCAGTAGTTCTCTTGCTTATAAACTGAGAACCATTGTCACATATTATCTCGGCTGGTACTCCGAATCTGATCAGGATATTCCTCTTTATGAAGGATACTACTTCTTGGTCTCTAACTTGAACAAATGCTTCAGCTTCAACCCACTTAGAGAAATAATCCGTCATTGCTAGCATAAAGACTTTTCCTCCCGGAGCTTTTGGTAGCTTTCCCACTATATCCATACCCCACTTCATAAATGGCCAAGGGGAAACAATAGGATATAATGGTTCAGCAGGTTGATGCAGTATGTTACTATGTCTTTGACATGCGTCACATCTTCGAGCATATTCTGCGGCATCTTTTCTCATTGTTGGCCAATAATATCCTGTCCTTAATACTTTTGAGAATAACGACCTGCCCCCAGTATGGTTACCACAATCCCCTTCATGAATATCCTGAAGTACTTCTTTGGCTTCAGGATCCTCCAGGCACCTCAAATACGGTCCTGCAAGAGATTTCTTGTATAAAATATTATTTATAATAGTGAATCGTGATACCATCATCCTAAATGCCTTAGGATTTTCATTTCCAGGAATGTGTCCTTCTTTGAGATATCTCATGATTGGAGTCGTCCAGGATTTAGGATCCTCTTCAGGATGCTCTGCTCCAGGATACTGAATACCCGCTACTTCTTTATCCGGAGGATTCGTTGCAGGATATAAGACATGTAATATTGGTATTTGGGTCCCTTCAGGTATCCTGATCGATGATCCCAAATTTGCTAAGGCATCCGCTTCAGCATTATCCTCCCTTGGTACCTGTTCAAGTATAAAAACATCGAAATATCCTGCTAATTTTTTGAGAATATCGAGATATTCGATTAATTTCTCACCCTTAACTGCATAGGATCCATTAAAATGGTTAGTAATTAACAAAGAGTCAACATATACTTGCAAATTTTTGATACTCATGCTCTTAGCCAACTCTAATCCTGCAATAAAAGCCTCATACTCTGCTTCATTATTAGTAGCAGGAAATTCACACCTAATAGCCTGGGGTAATACGTCCCCCTGTGGCGATTTTAGTAGTATTCCTAATCCTACTCCTCTTACATTAGATGCACCATCAGTATATAATGTCCAGGATCCTGAGGATTCTCCTAACTGTTGAACTTCTAGGTCTACCTCATCCTGAATGTCACTACTGAAATCAGCCACAAAGTCAGCTAAAGCCTGAGACTTTATGGCATTCCTAGGTTCATATACTAAATCATAAGCACTTAATTTCACTGATCACTTGGCCAACCTGCCTGACATCTCTGGTTTCCTAAGCACATTTTTAACAGGATAATTTGTTTTAACATGAATCCTATGTGTCTCAAAGTAATGTCTAAGTTTCGTTGATGCCATGACTAATGCTAGTATCAATTTTTCTAAATGAGAGTACCTAGTTTTAGCATCTAACAAACTTTTACTAACATAATAAACAGGATATTGCTGACCTTCATGGTCTTTTATAAGAACGGCACTTACAGCATTCCCTGATACAGCAAGGTATAGGGATAGTGGTTCACCATTTTCAGGTTTCATCAATAGAGGTGCGGTTGAGAGATATCGCTTCAAATCCTGCAAGGCTGCTTCATGCTTTGCTCCCCATTCGAATCTTTTGTTCTTCTTCAGGATATCATAAAAATCTTTGCATTTCTCTGAGGATCTCGAGATAAACCTGTTTAATGCTGCCACTCGCCCTGTTAATCGTTGAACATCCTTCATATTTGAGGGCGATTTAATATCCAAGATGGCTTTAATCTGCTCCGGGCTCGCTTCTATTCCTCTTTTGGTCACCATATATCCTAGAAATTTTCCTGCCCCCACTCCAAAATGGCACTTAGCAGGATTCAGCTTCATGTTATACTGATCCAGGATATCAAACGCTCCTTTAATATCCTGGAGGTGATCCTGAGCTTTCTTTGATTTTACCACCATATCGTCGATGTACACCTCCATGGTGTCCCCCAGTTTGTCTTTGAACATCATGTTTACCAATCTTTGGTATGTTGCACCTGCATTTTTCAAACCAAAAGGCATAGCTGTATAACAATAAATACCTGTTGGTGTCATGAAGGCAGTATCCTCCTGGTCAGAAGGCTCCATTTGGATCTGCTGAAATCCTGAGGATGCGTCCATGAAGGTCAGCATTTCATGCCCGGCAGTGGCATCTACCATTGCATCAATGTGGGGAAGAGGAAATGGGTCTTTAGGACAAGCTTTGTTCAAGTCTGTGTAGTCTACACAAACTCTCCATTTCCCATTTTTCTTCTGTACCACAACCACGTTTGCTAGCCACCTTGGGAACTTAACCTCTCTGATTATCCTGGACTTCAACAATCTCTCAACTTCCTCTTGGATAATTGTATTCCGCTCAGGAGCAAACTTTCTTCTTTTTTGTTGAACAGGCTTGAATGATTTATCAATTCCAAGCTTGTGAGTGATAATGTCTTTGGATATGCCTGTCATATCCTCATGCTTCCATGCAAACGTTGACATCCTGCATTTCAAAAAGTTAATTAATTATTCTTCAATATCCTGAGGGATATTGGTTCCTACGAGCACCGAAATATCGGGATTATCCTGGTCCAGGATAATCTTCTTCACATCCTGCTCCGGATCCTCCACAATATCCTGGGCCCGCGTCTTTAATTGCTATGCTGCACTAGGTTTGGTTGAGGATTTCATCGAGGATGAGTAGCATTCTTTCACCTCCTGCTGATCACTATCAACTTTGACAACTCCCCAAGGGGTAGGGATCTTGATGCATTGGTGATATGTCGATGGCACAGCCTTCATATCGTGAATCCACGGTCTTCCCAGTATGATGTTATAGCAGGATAGAGAATCCATCACACAGAAACGTTGTATCGAGTTGACTCCTTCAACGTATACTGGTAACTTTATCTCTCCCACTGTGTTTCTAGCCTCTCCACTGAAGCCAACAAGCACGGTAGACTTTGAAGTGATATCCATTGGAGATACATTCATTCTCTTTAGAGTCTCCAGTTGGATTATGTTAACGGAGCTGCCATTATCAACCAATATCCTGCGTACAAAATGGTTAGCCACATATAACGTTATTACCAGAGCATCATGGTGAGGATCCTGGACAGTATCCCTGTCATCAGCATCAAAAGTGATCACTTTGTCAGTTGTGAGGGTAGTCATCCTGACAGGTTTGTCTCCCCTATCGGCCTTAGCTTCCTTTGCATGTCTCTTTGCCGCCGAATACGAAGTCCCACAAATGTCGGATCCTCCCGAAATGAAGTTGATTATCTTGGCATCCGCGGGAGGTGATGTTGCTTGCTCAGGATCCTTCTCAATATCCCGACCCTTATTCTTCTTTCTTCCTAAGAGATCTTTCAGATATCCCTTGCTTAGAAGATAGCTTATTTCTTTCCTTAGAGCAATGCAATCCTCAGTCATATGTCCGAAATCTTCGTGGAAAGCACACCATTTTGACTTATCTTTCCAGTCAGCTTTCTGTTGACTCTTTCGAGGCCACCTAGCCTCGTCTCCCAGACCCTGCATGGCATACATCAATTCAGGAAAGTTAACAGAAAAGCAATATTCAGACAACTCAGGATACTCTTCAGGATCCTCATCTTCGACAGCATTCACTCTCTTATTTTCATTTCTACCATATGGCTTAGGCCGATATGGCTTGAATGAGGATTCAGACTTTCTCTTGGTCGACTCATAGGTGTTGGATGAGTTCATTCTCTCTTGCATCTTCCTATCATCTTCCAACCGAATATATCTTAGGGCCCTGTTTCGAGCTTCATCCAAGTTCCTGCATGGGTTCATTACAAGATCTTGATAAAATTGAGAATCCTTTTGCAGTCCCATCTTGAAAGCTTGCACAGCTGTTGCAACATCAAGATGAGGAATGTCTAGAGATTCCCGGCTGAACTTGTTCACATAATCCCTAAGGGATTCCTGAGGCCCCTGTGTTATCCTGTAGAGATCACTTGTTAATTTTTCAAAGCTTCTACTACAAGAAAACTGACTATTAAATAAATTTACTAAGTGAGCAAAAGAGGTAATCGAATGTGGAGGAACATTCAAGAGCCATTTCAAGGCCGATCCTGTTAAGGTTGAACCAAAACCCTTGCACAAGCATGCTTCCTTGAGATCCGGAGGGATAGGGTTAATCTCCATTCGTTCCCTATACTGCGCAATATGCTCCTCAAGATCCGTAGTTCCGTCGTAAAGCTTCATGTTGGGGGTTTGGAATCTCTTTGGGATCTCAGCATCACAGATAGGATATGCAAAACGAGATATCTTGTGGCTGTCTTGGGACACTTCCGGGATCGGCTGGACCACCCCAGGTACATTGGATATCATGTCCTTCAACTTCTGAAGTTCCCTAGTAAGTGCTGATGTTACACCTGTATCCTGCAAAGATCCACTATTGTTAGTAGCATGAGTATTATTATTATTTGACACGTTACCCGTTGGAGGATTTTGCCCATATCCTGAAGCATATCCTGAGCTCCTCATGGTTGATATCCTGACCGAGGAGGGTATTTCAGGAGTGTGATTCTGAGGAAGGCTGGGCACAATATTCCCCCTATTATCCTCAGTATACACCGCTGAACTGAAGTTCAAAGTTCTGGGATGTAATGGAGTGACAATATCCTCAGCAGATCTGCTCGAGCCAGACTTCAGGAGTTGTATTTCCCTTAAAAGCATTTGGTTCGTTTCCTGTTGCTGCCTCATTTGTTCCTGCACACTTCCAAGTAAGGTTAAAATTTCATCGTTAGAAGCTAAAACAGGAGCAGATTCCTGAACACTGCGGGTAGGGATAATATCCTGAGGTCGTGAAGAGGCTGGCATCCTCGGAGGAGGTGGTGGAAGCACCGAACCGGTAGTAGCAGAAGTCATAGCAGACATAGTGGAGGAGCTCATGTTTGATCTTGAGGCCATTACGGACAATGTGGCAAAAAGTTTTGAAAATAGAAAGCCGATTAGCGATTTCACAAAAATTTTTAGTAAAGAGAGCACCACTTGCCCCACGGTGGGCGCCAAATTGTTTTCGTAAAAAATTACCGAAGCAATTAAGTGATCAAATTAGTTAAGTGAGGTAGTGTGCTAGAAATACGTGTGAAAAATGTGTTAACAAAATTAGATATGAAAACAGTTTCAGGATACAGCTCAGGATATAGAGCTGTATCTATGATCAAACTATGAGCAAAAGTAAAGTAAACGACACGAGATGTACGAGGAAAGCCCTTGATCAATCTAGATCGCCGGCATAAAACCTCGGGAGCTGACAATCGCAGCTGCCTTGTTCTTCTTATTACTTCAAACGTCAGGATACAGTGCAGGATGTGGTGCGGATCGACTATGTGTTACAATGAGATTTGAATACAAGTGTAGTGTTTGCAATGAGCTAGAGAGTGAAAGTGTTCGAGAGTATCAGTGTAAAATTGTGTGCCTTAAACTGATCCGCCCCCATCTATTTATAGTAAAGATAATGTAACAAACTATCCTAAACTTCCGGGATCCACCGAATATCCCTTAATCGAACGTTGTAGACCTGGTCTTTTGGGTTCAACGTCTCTCCTTCAACAAACACGTCCGAGTCTTGAGGAGAAGAAGTCCACTTGACCGTTAGCAAGTCTCAGCCTTTAACCTGCACGTGGTTAATTCGATAAACCTCAGGATATCGCCCAAGATGTTAGCAATATCCTCTTCCAGCATCCTGGTCACAAATAAACAAATAAAGGCAGGATATTGGTCAGGATATGTATGCTTAGAAAATGAGCCATAACAGTAGGCATTTGCAATGAAAGCGTTAACATTTGAAGCGTCTTTGGATATCTCTTTGGTCATAAGTTCTTGATCTGGGCAAAAATTATCCCAACTGAAACCTTCAGCCAATTTTTCATCATCTTGTTCTGCCAAACACACTTTGCTGTTTGTTGGAAGATATTTATCCCAGCTGAAATTATCAAATTTGCCCTGATTAACTAGACATGCTCTTTTTGAACCTTCAATCACATCTCTTCCGTGTGCAGTTTGTGCCTGATGCGGTGCTGGTGATGTGACTTGACGATAAATCGCCTTTTTGTGATAATCGTTGTTTCCAAAAGGATTCTGGGCTCCACTAGCTTCACGATTTTTGCACTCCCTCTTGAAATGCCCCTTTTCCCTGCAACGAAAACATGTAACTTTAGATTTATCAAAGCTTAAAGTTGAAACATTTGCATCGCAGAAATCATCTCTTCCCGTAATTTGTTTAAACTTCTTAGCTCGTTGCAACACACTAGCCATGCACCATTTAATGTCCATCAATTCCATTTCCTCAGCATCTATTTGATCATAATCCTCTTTCGTGAGCATTGGATTACCGATCTTTCCGGCCACAAAACTACTATATGATTCTAAAATCATTCCCAACAAAGACATTTGATTTTTAGCAACCTCTTCAGTATAATCTTGATCATTGTCAAGACTTAGAACAATAATGCACTAAAGTTTTCTTCCATTCTTTGTTACTGAAATGTTTGGATCATATGATGAAAATCTTGTGCCACTTGATCCCTGGGATGATTTCTTTTCAGAAGAATCTTTTACACTATAAGCAGTTTCAATTTTTGGAGAATGATTTGTTGTTCCAGTAACACCACTCTTGTAGTACAAGCTGATGTCCTGTTCTCCATCATAGTTCTTAATCCTGGCAATCTTCCTCTGCTCCATCTCTTGAGCTTCCAGGTGTTTGATGAAGTCTCCCAATGTCATATTTTTATAATCTTTTCTGTTGGATCTCAGCATCATCAGAAATGTTCCCCAAGTTTCATAAGGTAGCGCATCTGCAAGTTTTTCAATCAATTCATCAGTATCCTTTTTAATGCCAAGTTTCGACATATTTCTCACCAAGTTACAATATCTTTTTATAATTTGCTTGGTGTTTTCAGATTTTAATCCCCGAAACAGATCAAACTCTTTCTTCATGAGAGACATTTTGTTTTTGAGCATATCATCACTTCCAACAAATTTTGCTTCCAATTCTGTCCAAATTGAATAAGCAGTTCCATCATGTTGAAGCAGTATCAAAATATCTTCTTTTATCGCTTGCTGAAGCAGACTCACCATCAATTTCTCATCCCTATATTTCTTTTTATCTTCAGTACTCATTTCTCTAATTGTTAACTGAGCATTATTCCTTGTGGGCCTAACATAAGGTTCTTCAGTGTGCTCCCACGCATCCAAATGATATGCCTCAACCCAGTTTCCAAACCGTTCAGACCATGCATTATAATCATCAATATCCATGAGTTTGGGTGGTTTATGAGATGTCCCGGTTTCATTTTCCAGTAAAGCATTCTGAGTGATTGTGATCGGGCTAGCAAAGGCGTTATAGAATTCGTTGTCCATTGTTCAATTGTCAAAAGTTCACAAATTTCCAAGTTTAGGCACAATTAGGGTTTTGAGTGAAATTCCAAAGTGACCTTAGAGCGAAATCATCAATTGACCTTGGAACGAAATTAAGCTTGATGGTCACAAGAGCGAAATCAGGTTTGATGGTAACAAGAGCGAAATCAACAATTGGTCTAATAAGCGAAATCCCCTAGTGCCTTTTGAGCGAAATCAACCTTTAAACCCTTGGAGCGAAATCAGATTGTAAGACTGTTGGAGCGAAATTAGGCTGGTACTTTGGACCTCAAGAGCGAAATAAGCTATGATCTATGAGCGAGATCATGATGATGTCACTATATGCGCGAACAGTTTTGGAGCGAAACCCTCAAAATTCAAGTTTTTAATTTGATTTTAGCTCTGAAACTTTTAAGGATTTACTAATACATGATTACGAGTGCTGTGTGTGAATTTGAGCTGGTTTTACCGAGAAAAATTTTCAAAAATGACAAAGAAGGTGTAGAAAATCAGAATATGCAGCTGAAATGGCAAGAACTCTTCCTCCTGAGCTCTGATACCACTTGTAGGATCGTATTCAGCCCTATTTGAGTCGATCAGAAGAATTCCTATCCAAAACAAGAGGCGAAAACTAATGCTTTGGTACGATTTCAGCTTGATTCACTTTAAACTGTTGTTGTATTGATCTTGAATGCGTTTACAAGCTCTGACAACACTTCGGCAGCACTTCATGGCTTACCGGAAGACAACACCTACAACTATGTGTTTGATTTCGCTCATACAACCCTATTTATAGGTGAGCAGGTTTCGCTCATTCATACATGTTCACATAAGCGAAACCTGTTACTTGACAGATAAGCGAAACCCCTCTCATGACACATAAGCGAAACTAGCCAAGGACACATAAGCGAAACCAAGACTATGACACATAAGCGAAACCTATTCTATCATATGTTTCTTGGATTTTGTGCCATTGTCTAACCTAAACTCTACTAGACTCGATATAAGACGTAGTCGACAGACGTAGTGCACCAACATATATCAAGGACACGGTCGCGTTAACCCCCAATGTTTAAGTTATCAGACAAAACAGATTAAAACGGGTTATGAAGATTTTGTAGTCACAATCCGACATATGATCCCATACCCGACCAAACGGTAATAATTTACCATATCCCAAGCCCGCATAGGGAAAATAGGTTAAGAGTATTTACCTGGCTAAAACTCGTCTTAATATGCAATAATTATAAATAGCTCAGTCGTAATCAATTAACTAAGGTTGGTTGCAAGTTACTGAAAGGCCCTAGTCTGGAATGATGGTATAAATAACCAATTAGAATGTCAACGGGTCCTATTCAAGTCGTAGACTTGGACTGGTTAACTTAAATTATCGAAAATGGTACGCTATGCTTGATTAAGAGACGAATAGAATATTGTTTAAACCCAACAAGTACTAAGACTTGTATAATATGGGTAAACAATATAAATTCTGGAATTTGAAGTAAAAATGATAAGAACTGACCCGTTTCGGTAAACTTACGTAAACTAGTTAAATAAGCTCAACCGTACGCATATGAGCGATATCGGGTAACTGGATGAGTCATAAACAAGTTCTATATGCCAATATACTTTAAATAAGTTGAAACATCAGTAGGTTATCAATTTATAGGACTATGAAGGTTTTAAAATCAAAATATGCACCATAACGACATTTTAGTCATTATATGACATAATTTGAGAACTTGCATAAAATCTGAGTGATGATCAAGTACCTTCTGTGAAAACACTTTAATTATGTTATAATATTAGTAGGTCTTAGATTTTATATGATAGTTATGGTTTAAAACCATACTATGCGCCAAAAGGGCGTTTTGGTCATTATATAACATAATTTACGAACTTATATCAAATCAGGTTATGAACAGATTTATAATGCCAAAATATGTTAATTATAGTAACATATCAATAGGTAATTCGTTTGCAAGTTCATTATTGATTAAAACCAAGTTTTATGCAAAAAGGGCATTTTGGTTAAAGTTGGGCATAATATAGAAACATGTATAAAACTCAGAATCTGATTATGATCATGTAGTATAACCTTAGAGGGTTATCCTACATTATAATATGATCATAATACAACTTAAATTCAGTAGCTAACTATGAAAAATTGGGTCACAATCGAAAGTCAAAGTAGAAGTCAAACTGCTCGACTTTTGGTTTCGAACAGACCTTAAAACTGGAAATGACGAGCCGAACATGTTCATGCATGTTCTAATATATATTACCAACTAATTAGGTATCAAAAATATCTGTTATAACATTTATAAGATCAATTTATAATGTTTATGGAAAAACTAACTTTTGACTTTTTAACTACGATGACTTTGACCCGTCATTTGACCTAGTTAACGTGATTTTCTGGAGGTGCCCTTTTAAGGGATTAACACCTACCTAATTACGATTACGTAGCCATGTTCGACTCGAACAATGGCTGGACCATAATGGTCTAAACCGAAAGTCAAAGAAAAAAATCGATTTTGCTTGAATTTCGGCTTTTAAAGCCTATAAAATGAAAAAGTACATGATAGGAACACTTACAAGTGACCCTTAGACGAATTTGAACTGAATTGGATGCTCCTATAGACCGGGAACTTCTAGATGAGGAGTAGAGAATGATTTAAAGAATAGGTGGAAGTGAAAATGGTTGCAAACCTCCTCTATTTATACTTGAATGGGATTGATTAGATCATTATAGGTGTTATGGACTTGTTTTGGATCATTACATGTGTCCTAGAACATGGCATGAGCAGCAATGGAGCTCATGGTTTCGAATAGTGGTATTCTTGGAGCCCAAACAAATTTCTGACACTAGCGACCCTTTACGGACCTTAAGGGGTAACCCTTTGCGGTCCGTAAGGACTCAACGCGCAAAAATAAATCCCACTGCTTACGGACCGTAAGCACAAGGCTTTGCGGTCCGTAACCGACCCTCAAAGGCCAAAAATTCACTATCTTGTGGTCTGTAAGCCAAAAGGCTATATGGTCCGCAAAGGTCACTTAGAGGCCAAATAATTTAGCATGTTAACACTTTTAGTCCCTCCATATTCATACTTTGATTAATTGGCAAAATTAGTCCCTCCCGGCCAATCATTAGGCACATTTGGGAGTACGGACACATGTCAGTACATTACCGGACATGAATTTATGAGGTGTTACATATGGGATAACCAACGTTAACAATTCACCAGAATGGGGTCGACGAGACAATGCGTCGGCGCACCTATTTTCTTTACCAGCTTTGTAAACAATATAGAAATCATAAGGCATAAGCTTTAGTAAGATACGTTGTTGTGCAGTGGTAGTAATGTGTTGCTCTAGTAATAACTTTAACGCGTAGTGATCCGTATGAATAATGAAGTGGCGGCCAAGGAGATAACGACTCCACTTTTGTACCGCTAACACTAAGGCTATGTGTAATAACTCGTATCAAAAGTCCTATTTATTTTATTATTTTATCCAATAGGAAACCCTAATTGAGACACCCAAGTGATTCTGCATAAACCCTAAAATTTTCAGAACAAACAGAATCAGGATCAGGGCCCCTAAAACTCAGGGGGGGGGGGGGTAAAACCCTAGTTACGATTATCTAAATAACTTGTTGTCAGTTTTGAATTTTATGATTTCGTCAACTCAGCAAGCCTAGTTAGGTACGTGGCTACCCTATGATAGGGTATGACCCTTCGCGTCACGCAAAGCCCATAGGGGTACCCCTCGCGTCACGCGAGGGGGGTCAATTTTTGTGTATAAATAGTAGAGTCTGGGACTTGATTCCTGGATTCAGTTCGACATAAAAATTCCAATTGTACGTTGAGATATAGCATAAACAGTCCCACAACACACACGAATCACGAAGTGCTGCCGCAATACAGGGTAATAACTCGATCGCTGCTACGATTCAATGTCCGATCGATTAAACTATCCAATGGATGTTTAAGTGCTGCCCACATTAGGGTTTATGCTTTGTCATTCGTTGTTAATTCAATGGATGTTTAAGTATCACACTTTGTCATTCGATGTGAGGGTTTGATCTCGTGAGTTATCGTAAATGTTGTATTAAGTTACTAACCGAATTGTGTGAATGTTATTAATTTTAGGTTAAAAGGCTAATCAGTAGGCTAGGCTCTGCTCAAATTTAATTTGCAATGTGAGTCATTCTCTTTTTATCAAATTTGATTTCAAAAGCATGTTTATTTTCAAGGTTATAATTACAGGGATTAAGTCTTTGTAATCACCAAATTACAGCCGGTATGTGGGGTTTTGTATACATTACTTGATAATCTTCACCATTGGGGCAGCCAAGGGGTGATATGACCATAGTCACAGACACCATTGGACAACGGGAGGGCCAATGGGTCGAGTGACAAAATACCGTGGGTAGTTGGTTTGATATCAGAAACATTGTAATTGCTCTTAATACTGTAAATTATAACAAATGAGTCGTTTTAGCAAAATGAATGATTCACTCAGTATTTCCCGCTGACAAAACCTTTTTCAAACATGCTTCAGGTGATCTGTTGTGATCCAGGAAAAGTGTCGTGAAGCACTACAAGCTTAAGGAAGTGGCTCAATATAAAATAAAGAAACATGTTTTGTAAAATAAAAGATTTCTTTGTGAAATTCTCAAGATTGTAAATTACCGGGTTTTATCCCGAATTGTGAAATAAAATAATCGGAAAATTTCAGTTTTAAAAAGATCCTGAAGAAAACTTCCGCTGTTAAATAAATACCACGGGATTTTCTGTCCCGCGGCTTCTGAAACGGGTCAAACCGGGTCAGGGGCCGTGACAGAAATAAGGTGGTATCAGAGCCACTGATTTAAGCCAATTAGGTATTTAGAAATACTTAATTTCACTAATTGCTATTATGTGATTATGTGTTCTATTAACTGACTATTTGTTAGCTACAGTATGGGTAAGCAAAAGCTTTCCAATATCTATCTTAAATTAGATAGATCATCCAATGAGAAGGGAAGTTGATCCCAAACCAAACCCTCAAATCACTTTGCAATCCCTGAAGAAGGAATATTTGTGCAAAAGGCACAATATGAGGAACCACTTTCTCCTAGTAAAAGAAGTCTGATAATTAGGAAAAGTCAAGAGAAAATAAAGAAATCGCGAGAAAAGAAAGTTAAATAGGAAACCCAGGAATTAACCAGTACATTACCTTGGGAAGACAAGTTAGATGAAAAATGGGTGGATCTTTATATGCTAGCTACTGTAGCAGTAAATGCAAATCTTTAGAAAAATATGACCCCGTATTAGCACCCTTATTAAATATAAGCCAGAAACCTGATCCAGTAAATAAATAAATTTACAAATAAAACCTAGTATGTTTTAATTCTCGGTTATCCTGTAGTTACCCAATATGAAATAATATTTAAGGGTTTTCTATGAAATTTTGTTATAAAATTTTAATTTAATAATTGTGTGTATTTTGCATAACAGCATGAGTGACTTGTCTGACGCCCTTTAGAATTTAAATCTCTATCCAGTAAAAATAGAGGTTTCCAAAGATTTCAATAGGTATATACCAGACATAGAAGAACCTATTGAAATTTAATGCTCCACCTCCAGAGAAACCCAAGCCCAAGAAAAAGAGAAGACTCGTGGGATGGAGGCGTGTGCGTAGAAGGAAACCCGTCACTAGAAAAATTCCCAAAATAGAAAATCCCTTAGACAAAGGGAAGGGGATTGAAGTCGGGGAAGGGTCTAGGCAGATGGGAATACAGTTTGAAGAATATTCTAAGCAAATAGAAATGGAGATTGGAGGAGGTTCTAAACAAACTCAGAGAGAAATTGGAGAAAGCTCTAAACAAACCCAAGAAATGACATTGCAGGAGGAGTTAGATTTTATATTGGCAAGCTGTGATGTAGTCAGGCCTATTAATAATAATCTTTACCCTTTTCCTGCTGAAACACAGTTACCTATAAACTTAGAACCAGCAATTCCAGAACCTATAATTCACACCCAACCTTTAGGAATGGACGAGTGGTAGACTAATGATTGGCAGTTTCAAAACCTGCTTAACAGTCCTTATTCCTTTCTTCCTCAATTCGACCCTGAACCAATACCTAACCCACCTATGAGCAATGAGAATTTAGCTGAACTCCGCCACTTTGGCGAGGAGTTAATGGATGCATGAAATAGGATCAGGGAAGTAGGAGAACAGATCTCCTGGAAATATGATGAGAGGGAGCACCGTTATTAAAATATTAGCTGACGAAGGATAAGGGGGTTATGAGACTGTGGTTGTAAATTAGCAATAATAATATAATCATGTGAAATAACCTAAAATAAAACTTTGTAAGATAATGGTGTGTATTGATGCATACTATTAAATATAAATAGAAATTGAGAAATCGATAGTTTTGACTATATGTGTATTGTGAAATTAGTATGATTATTTTGTGTATAATTGTTATTTATTTGATACTAATAAAATTAAATTATCAGATGGAAAACGCTAATAATGAACCAGTTAACGAGGTTAATCAATCTGAGCAACATCCGGAAGATCAATTTATGACTAGGCAGGATATAGAAAATATTGTTGCTCAGGGAATAGCCAATGCTATTCCAGCAATAGTTGCTGCTGTTAAAAACCCAATCGAACCTCAACCAATCGTTCCTAGCAAACGTATTTCTGAAGATAACTTCAGTAATAGCATAAACGGAGGCAGTAATCATAATCACGATAATGATTCACGGCAGGTTCCGCTCCCTAAGAAAATAAAAGCTGCAACACCTGGTTGCACTTACAAAGAATTTCTTGCTTGTAAACCATCTGAGTTTGCAGGCAATGAATGAGCGACTGCAGCACTGCGTTGGTTAGAAAAGACCGAGGCAGTGATTACAATAAGTAAATGTTCTAGGGACGATCAGGTCATGTATGCGTCAAATCTTTTTAAAGAAGGGGCGCTAGAATGGTGGAACACGGTATTACAAGCAAAAGGAAGGGTGATGGCATATGCTATGAACTGGGAAGAATTTAAGAGTCTTGTAGAAAGAAAATTATGTCCCGAATATGAAAAAGATCAAATGGCAAATAAGTTTTTAAACCATAGAATGATGGGTGTAGATTGTCGCGGTTATACTTCGACATTCTTTGAATATGCTAGAGTGGTACCAACACTGGCTTCGCCAGAACCGGTACTCATTTCTCGCTATATTTGGGGACTGATTAGTGAAATCCGTAACATCGTTAAAGCTGCGAGACCTCGTACTATTGACGATGCTGTGGAATTAGCTAATACCCTAACCGACGAATTGGTACGGACGAGAGATGAAAACAGAAAGAAGGAATTGGCTCAGAAAATTACCCAAGGAGTTCGTACGGGTAATAACAACAGTTTCAGGAGAAGAGGAACAGGGCAATCTTCCAATCCGCCTTACTGCAGGAATTGCAAAAGGAAACATTTTGGAAAATGTAATATTACCTGCAATATTTGCAAAGTTGTAGGACATCGGGAAGAAAACTGCAGGAAGAAATCCACAATTTGTTACAATTGTGGAGAAATAGGACATTTCAAAACAGAATGTCCTAAACTGGTCAAACCATCAGACAACAAAGCCAAGACAGTCGATGGAGCTACTAAAAAGAATGTCAGAGCATTTCAGCTGACCACTCAAGAAGCAGAACTCATTCCAGATGTGATAGCTGGTACTTTCTTAGTTCACAACATTTACGCAAAAGTATTATTTGACTCTGGTGCAAGCCAAAGTTTTATAAATACTTCATTCTGTCAAGCTCTTCATTTACCATTGACCAATCTTAGGCAAATCTTTACAGTCGAAACGGCAGACGGAAATTCTGTCAAAATAAATAAGGTTTTGCAAAAAGAAAATATAGAACTTTCAGGTCATAAATTTCATGCAAACCTATTGCCAATGAAGTTAACTGGATTCGATGTTGTATTAGGAATGGATTGGTTAGTAGCCAACCATGCTCGAATCCTTTGTGATAAGAATTCTGTAGAAATTCAGGCACCTACTGGAGAAATAATCACGATTACAGGAGATAAACCACAGAAACCCATGAAGTTCATATCTGTAATGAAAGTTGCTTGTTATGAACGAAAACAAGGAATAGTATATATATGATTTCAGTAATCATTAATACTAAGGGTAAAGAACTTAAGGAAAGTCCTGTAGTCTCAGAATACCCCGATGTATTCCCAGAAGATTTACCAGGATTACCACCAGATAGGGAAGTAGAATTTAGGATCCATCTAATTCCAGGAACTACACCGATAGCCAAGGCACCTTATCGGTTAGCACCCACGGAAATGTTAGAACTGAAAAAGCAATTAGATGAATTACTAAGTAAAGATTTCATACAACCTAGTTCATCCCCGTGGGGAGCACCGGTGTTATTTGTAAAGAAAAAGGATGGTTCGATGAGAATGTGTATTGATTATAGAGAATTGAATAAGGTTACAATTAAGAATCGATACCCATTACCTAGGATTGATGATCTTTTCGATCAACTTCAAGGAGCTAGATATTTTTCTAAGATAGATTTACGCTCCGGATACCATCAATTGAAGGTACAAGAAGAAGACATACCTAAAACTGCTTTCAGAACTAGGTATGGTCATTATGAGTTTACAGTCATGCCCTTCGGACTAACGAATGCACCTGCAGCATTCATGGACATGATGAATAGGATCTGTAAACCGTACTTGGATAAATTTGTAATTGTCTTCATAGACGATATACTTATCTATTCCAAAAGTCAGAATGAACACTATCAGCACTTGCATGCACTCTTAACTTTGTTAAGAAAAGAAAAGTTGTACGCCAAATTCACGAAGTGTGAATTTTGGTTGCAAGAAGTACAATTCCTCGGACACATGGTGAATCACGAAGGTATTCATGTAGATCCTGCTAAGATAGAGGCAATTACCAATTGGAAGGTTCCGCAATCCGCAATGGAAATTAGAAGTTTTATAGGTTTAGCCAGATATTATAGACGGTTTATTAAGGATTTTTCCAAGATAGTTGTACCATTAACTAAGCTGACATGTAGAGCAGTTAAGTTTGAATGGGGACCTAAACAAGAAGAAGCCTTTAGGATCTTGAAACAGAAGTTAACCAATGCTCCAATCTTAGCCTTACCAGAAGGAACTGAAGATTTTGAAGTATATTGTGATGCTTCAAAACTAGGATTTGGATGTGTGCTAATGCAACGCAAGAAGGTAATTGCGTATGCTTCAAGACAATTGAAAAAGCACGAAGAAAACTATACGACTCATGACTTAGAATTAGGAGCCATAATTTTTGCCCTGAAAATCTGGAGACATTATCTGTACGGAAGTAAGTTTACTGTCTATACAGATCATAAAAGTTTAAGATATATATTTGGGCAAAAAGAGTTAAATATGAGGCAAAGGAGATGGATGGAAATCCTAAGTGATTACGACTGTGATATTCAATATCATGAAGGAAAGGAAAATGTAGTTGCAAATGCCTTAAGTCGTAAATACCATGAGAAACAACGACGAATCCGTGCTCTTAGATTAAATCTACAATTAGATTTAATGGAACAATTGAAGAAAATTCAAGAAACAGCAATCAAGGATGATGCTGAAGGAATGAAAGGAAGAATAAAAGAATTAGAACAAGGAGCAGATGGAATTTGGAGATTCCATAAAAGCAGAATTTGGGTACCTAAGCAGGGAGAATTAAGAAATAAGATTTTAGAAGAAGCTCATAAATCTAGGTATACTATGCACGCTGGAAACAATAAGATGTACCAAGATTTAAGAAATAACTTCTGGTGGATAGGAATGAAAAAGGAAATAGCTAAATATGTTTCTAAGTGTCTTACTTGTTCACAAGTTAAGGCAGAACATCAAAAACCTTCAGGTCTACTACAACAATTAGAAATGCCTGTATGGAAATGAGAACTCATAACAATAGATTTTGTTACCAAGTTACCCAAAACCAGAAAAGGTAATGATGCGATTTGGGTAATTGTGGATCAATTAACCAAATCAGCTCATTTTCTACCCATGAAAGAAACCTTTAGTATGGAAAGATTAGCAAAGTTGTATGTAGATGAAATAGTATCCTTACATGGAGTTCCACTCTCCATTGTTTCGGATAGGGATAGTCGTTTTACTTCTCATTTCTGGACTAGTTTCCAAGAAGCAATGGGAACTCGACTAAACCTAAGCACTGCATATCATCCTCAGACAGACGGACAAAGTGAAAGGACAATCCAAACTCTAGAAGACATGCTCCGAGCATGTGTGATAGACTTTGGTGGAAACTGGGATGATCACTTACCCTTAATTGAATTCCCCTATAACAATAGTTATCATTCAAGTATTGAAACTGCCCCATTCGAAGCACTATACGGAAGAAAATGCAGAACTCCAGTTTGTTGGGCAGAAATAGGAGAAAGTCAATTGTCAGGTCCTGAAATAGTGCAAGAGACGACCGACAAGATTAATCAAATCAAGGAAAGGCTGAAGACGGCTCGAGATCGCCAGAAGAGTTATGCAGATAATAAACGAAAGCCGTTGGAGTTTCAAGTTGGAGACAAAGTGCTATTGAAAGTCTCTCCTTGGAAAGGAGTGGTTAGATTCGGTAAGAAAGGAAAGCTAAGTCCAAGGTACGTAGGACCATTTCCGGTGATCCAACGTATAGGACCAGTTTCTTATCGTTTACAACTACCAGAAGAGTTAGCCGGAGTACATGATATATTTCATGTATCCAATCTCAAGAAATGCTTATCAGACGAATCCCTGGTAGTACCTCTTCAAGACATAGAGGTAAACGACAAGTTAAAATTTGTTGAGAAACCTCTTCAGATAGAAGATCGAAAGGTAAAATTTCTCAAACACAAACGACTAGTACTGGTTAAAGTCAAGTGGGATTCGAAGCGAGGACCCGAATACACTTGGGAGCTGGAATCAGAAATGAAGCGAAAGTATCCTCAATTATTCCAGTAAATCTCGAGGACGAGATTTTTATTAAGGTGGGGAGGATGTAATAACTCGTATCAAAAGTCCTATTTATTTTATTATTTTATCCAATAGGAAACCCTAATTGAGACACCCAAGTGATTCTTCACAAACCCTAAAATTTTCATAACAATCAGAATCAGGATCAGGGCCCCTAAAACTCAGGGGGGGGGGTAAAACCCTAGTTACGATTATCTAAATAACTTGTTGTCAGTTTCGAATTTTATGATTTCGTCAACTCAGCAAGCCTAGTTAGCGACGTGGCTACCCTATGATAGGGTATGACCCTTCGCGTCACGCGAAGCCCATAGGGGTACCCCTCGCGTCACGCGAGGGGGGGGTCAATTTTTGTGTATAAATAGTAGAGTCTGGGACTTGATTCCTGGCTTCAGTTCGACGTAAAAATTCCAATTGTACGTTGAGTTATAGCATAAACAGTCCCACAACACACACGAATCACGAAGTGCTGCCGCAATACAGGGTAATAACTCGATCGCTGCTACGATTCAATGTCCGATCGATTAAACTATCCAATGGATGTTTAAGTGCTGCCCACATTAGGGTTTATGCTTTGTCATTCGTTGTTAATTCAATGGATGTTTAAGTATCGCACTTTGTCATTCGATGTGAGGGTTTGATCTCGTGAGTTATCGTAAATGCTGTATTAAGTTACTAACCGAATTGTGTGCATGTTATTAATTTTAGGTTAAAAGGCTAATCAGTAGGCTAGGCTCTGCTCAAATTTAATTTGCAATGTGAGTCATTCTCTTTTTATCAAATTTGATTTCAAAAGCATGTTTATTTTCAAAGTTATAATTACAGGGATTAAGTCTTTGTAATCACCAAATTACAGCCGGTATGTGGGGTTTTGTATACATTACTTGATAATCTTCACCATTGGGGCAGCCAAGGGGTGATATGACCATAGTCACAGACACCATTGGACAACGGGAGGGCCAATGGGTCGAGTGACAAAATACCGTGGGTAGTTGGTTTGATATCAGAAACATTGTAATTGCTCTTAATACTGTAAATTATAACAAATGAGTCGTTTTAGCAAAATGAATGATTCACTCAGTATTTCCCGCTGACAAAACCTTTTTCAAACATGTTTCAGGTGATCTGTTGTGATCCAGGAAAAGTGTCGTGAAGCACTACAAGCTTAAGGAAGTGGCTCAATATAAAATAAAGAAACATGTTTTGTAAAATAAAAGATTTCTTTGTGAAATTCTCAAGATTGTAAATTACCGGGTTTTATCCTGAATTGTGAAATAAAATAATCGGAAAATTTCAGTTTTAAAAAGATCCTGAAGAAAACTTCCGCTGTTAAATAAATACCATGGGATTTTCTGTCCCGCGGCTTCTGAAACGGGTCAAACCGGGTCAGAGGCCGTGACACTATGAGCTCCCGATCATAAGCTGATTTGAATCTATTAGAAGTGGAGAATCTTTTGCTGAAATAGGCCACTTGATGCTCTTCTTGGGATAGTATAGCCCCTACCCCGTCGGATGAAGCGTCACATTCAATGACGAATGGCTTTGAAAAATCGGGTAGCCTTAGAACCGATGTGGAAAGCAATGCTTGTTTTAAGGTGGTAAAAGCATGTAAAGCTTCTTCCGATCAGGTGAAACCATCTTTTTCAGTCAAGGTTGTGAGAGGTCGCGCTATCAACCCATAATTCAGAACAAAACGGCAATAGTAGCCCGTAAGCCCAAATAAACCTCTCACTTATTTAATTGTCGAAGGGATTGACCAAGACTTCACCGCTGATATCTTTTCATCCTCAACTTTAACACCCTTTCAACTGCTACAACTTTCCGACAAATTTAACATTGAATCTTTTTATTCTATTTATTTTACTAAAATTAAGACATAACAAAAAAAATGACTTCTTTTTGTCATAAAGTTGTAGCAAACGGGGTAAATTTGCCAAAAATTTCTAATAAATGAATTTTTTTCTTTGTTTTAATTATTTACTTTACTGGATTTAAAAAAAACAACAAATAAAATAACTTTTTTTTGTCAGAAGTAGCAAACGTGGTCAATTTGCTTCAAATTTTGACAAATTTAATATTTTATTTTTTTAAAGTATTTATTTTACTAAAATTAAAACATAACAAATAAAATAACTTTTTTTGTCGAAAAATTGTAGCAAACGGAAATAATTTGCTTCAAATTTGTGACAAATAACACTTTCTATTTCTTTTAATTATTTACTTTATTGAATTTAAGAAACAACAAATAAAATAACTTTTTTTGTCGGAAAACTGTAACAAACGTGGTCAATTTCCTACAAATTTTTGACAAATTTAATATTTTATTTTTAAAACTATTTATTTTACTAAAATTAAAACATAACAAATAAAATAATTTTTTTGCCGGAAAACTGTAGCAAATGGGCTCAATTTGCTACAAATATTTTTCAAATTTAAAATTTTATTTCCTAAAAGTATTTATTTTACTAAAATTAAAACATAACAAAGAAAATAACTTTTTTTTGGCTGGAAAACTGTAGCAAACGAGGTCAAGTTGCTACAAATTTCCGACAAATTTTACATTATATTTTTTTAAAGTATTAATTTTACTGAAGTTTAGTAATTAAAAAATAAAATAAGTTTCAATTTTTCTGACAAATATAGAAATTTGATTTTTTAATATATTTATTTTGCTGTAGTCGCAAACAATATAAAATTTTAATATATTTTGTAGGAATTTTGTCACAAAGGTAATTAATTTTGTGACGAAATTGCTACATATGCTTATTGTATAGAATTTTGTAGGAAATTGTGAAAAAGTTTTGGGTTATTTTTGTTTTTCTTTCTTGTCAGAAAACTAAACTGTAAAAAAGTTGTAACAAAAATTTAGTCGTGGGAAATTTGTGGGAAACTTTTGTAGGAAAAATAACTTTTTTCCTAGTAGTGTTTATTTAAGGTCATAAAGGGTTTTGGACGGGAAAATTGACGAAATGCATGAAATATGGTTGTGACATGTCTTGTATTCATGTATAATTAAGTAGTAGATAGATAATTTATTGTTTGTTGTTCGTGCTAATTGCCTTTTACCAGTTTTATTTATGCTACAGTGTCTGGTATTATTTATGCTACAGTGTCTGGTATGGTCAATTGCCTTAAGCCCGTAACACCCTTTTCATCTAAAAAAAAAAAAGGGTAGTTGCACGGTACCCCTGACCGCGGAAGGGATCTCCCTTCCCAGTTCACCACCCGACAAGGATCCCTGGCGGCAAATACCCATAGCCATCAAAGAGGGGTAAGAAACATGTTTCAAACCCGAGACCTCGAGTGTCCTCGGTCCGGCTTTAAAGCGGGTGTCGGTGGCCACCAAAGTGGCACTAATGGGAATTGGACTTGGGTCTCCATTGGAAAACCCAAGTCACTCCACCACTAGGCCACTTGTGGTGGTTCCCTTTTCATCTTAAATATACACTCATGTGTTCTTTGAGGATTAAATCATTAATAGCATATGGACTTGCGACTGTACACCTGCAGTTGATTTGAAGGCCGGTTGTTGAGATATAAAAAAGGATTACGCGAAAAGGAAGGTTTATAACAAGAACACTATTTAAAGCCAAAGGAATTACAAAGCAAAGGCACAGCCATATATGTTATCTTCGAACAAAACAGTGTTCCTTATTTTTATTATAGATATAATATTTGTCTCTCTAAACTTCCAAGACATGCCATATGTTCCTCACTGCACCCTACAAAAAGACAAAAAGGAAAAAGAAAATCACAATAGGTAAGATATAAACAAGTAGATGTGTACTCAATATATGATCCAAATAAAAAGAAGTTTAAATAGAACCACATAATATTTAAAGTTTGAACATACTTGGAGCAATCAGTGCCAGGGCTGATCTTGTAAGGGATGCTGACACCACACTTGCCCGGGAGGCTGGCCGCATTGCCTGCATTGATGCCGGAGATAGAAGAGTAAGCACTCTTTAAGCAACCACATGCAGCCTGGCGATCAGGGGTTGTTTTTGCAGCGCCATTGAGTGATTTTACCCCACTGCAGCATGCCGGTGGCACAGCACCACCTTTGGTTAGGTAGGGAATGCATGGTGCTAAGCTGCTGCTTACCTGACCACAGGTAAGAGCCTCGGCATAGGGTGCAGCCACCACCATGCAAGTAACCACTACACATAAAACCATCATTGCCATCTTTGCCATTTTCAAGTACACTAGTTGAAGATGTAGGAAACAGTTACTTGGTTGTGTATGTTTGTAAGGTTGTTGGTGCTAGAAAATGTTGTCCAAGGTTAGAATTTATAGGGGTGTTTGTGTACGAACGAATTAAAGGAGGGGGGTCGGTTTGGAACTTGGTAGTTGGAAGTTGGTTTTTACATTATTGATCTTCATCAAGTGTAAGCTTAAGGTTACTCTACTGATCTAATCCATAATAATGGAGTACGATTTTAATTAGATTGCCAACAAACTAACTCTGCCAAGTGTCACGGGCCAAATGTTTGAAGATCGCAATGCTATGGGCTGCGCTTGAACGCTTGGGTTACTGGCTAGTCCGGGACTTTATCAGGGGACGGAGTCAGTGTCAATGAAGAGGTGTACGTGCCTAGTCGTGCAAACGACGAACGCACCACTGGTCGAGAGCTGGCGCCGCTCTCCTGATGAGTCCAAGGCAGGACGAAACCAGTGACCCACACAAAGAAGCCGGATGGATTGGCTTGTCCCCGGGGACGCCACACGGGGGTCGAAAAGTAACCCCGTGACAACTTGGTATCAGAGCAGAACGATCCTCGGATACGTTGGAACGTGACTCTTAACCAAATGAGCTTAACATTTAGAGTATGGTTGCGCAATGGTGGTGGGAGAAGACCAAATATGGGTTTGCTTCGGCAAAGGTCTTTGTACTCCGCGAGTATAGGATCGTGAGAGCCGCTCAAGTATAGTTGCAGTGAAGCCCTCCGTGTTATGTTCAAAAATATATGGTCCAAGCAGCGCCGTAAAAAGGAAGTTTTGTGAAAGCTGCTACAACTATTCAGGTCCCCGTATTCCTGAAACAAGGTGAATCATCGGCACCTAATCCGATGCGGCGGACGTCAGCGCCACTTATACCAAAAACTGGCGTACTATATTGAACATGCACGACAGAAGATCATTGTTGCTGTGCTTTCGGGTGCCCTGCCCTCCCAAAGTGAACCATGCTCAACATAAGGGGGATCATGCATTGTCAAGTATGCGAGCTGGTATGGGACGGCGAGCATGCACGAGGACGTGCATGAAATGGTGGTGGGAGAGTGTCACGGGCCAAATGTTTGAAGATCGCAATGCTATGGGCTGCGCTTGAACGCTTGGGTTACTGGCTAGTCCGGGACTTTATCAGGGGACGGAGTCAGTGTCAATGAAGAGGTGTACGTGCCTAGTCGTGCAAACGACGAACGCACCACTGGTCGAGAGCTGGCGCCGCTCTCCTGATGAGTCCAAGGCAGGACGAAACCAATGACCCACACAAAGAAGCGGGATGGATTGGCTTGTCCCCGGGGACTCGGGGACGCCACACGGGGGTCGAAAAGTAACCCCGTGACACAACGCCGACAATGTTTGAAATTTTGATCTACAATTCAAATTCGGCTCAATTCTCTATATATTAAAATAAGGCAATAGTCGTGCATAGAAATTAAAGTGTCCACACTAGAAGATGAAATATATATCTTGTACTAGAAAAGTAAAGTAATTACGATACCTTAACAAGCGTCTTTGCCGGTGATGAACCCCTAAATTTTTTGCTGGGGGTGCAGATGAGGTGTTTAACCATATTTTCAAATGGTACGGTCAGGTTTTTTGGCTAAAACATACAGTAAGATTTTTTTTCAAGGGGTGCAGCCGCCCACCTTAGCCAAAGGGTGGGCCCACCCCTGGTCTTTGCTCACGGACTTATTTATGGGTTTTCATTTGATACTAAACTACCTATAAATTTAAACCTATAAAACTTTTTCATTGGTAACAGTTAGCGACACTTAATTTTGACTTAGTTAAACCATATGTACAAAGTTGAACTCGTGTAAGACAATAGAACATGTGTAGCGACACTATTTTATTTAATTCATGTGGGCCTTTTTTGTAACCCTGTCGATAATAGTACACGTGTAGAATGCAGTGTGGGTGAACTGAATTAACCAATAGGAAACAAACATGTTGACAAATATATGTACAATAAATTTGTATAAAGAAACGCAATAATAGCACAATGAAGTTGAAAAAAGAAATTATTTTGCACAAATATTTTAAGACCATCGCAATAATAGCACACTGAAGATGGAAAAAGAAGTTATTTCGCACAAATATGTTAAGACCATCTCTTATACCAACGAGGTGCCTAAGCGGCATGAAGGTGCCTAGCGGGAACAACACGCCACACCATGCGGTAACACGGCTTTCTAGCCCTGTCAAGGTGACGAAACCACAAGAGAAGAATGGACAAAGAAGGAACAAAGGTTTCCTAACCTAACTAAGAGAACACGAGTGAAACATGCCGCACCTTCTATATGCCCCCTACATTATGGACGAGCTGTCGAGCTGCAAGAGACCGTAACACAAGGCCTATCAAATGTACAATAAAATTGCATAAAAAGTGTAATAATAGGCACGCTTATGCACGTAACTATTATCCACGTAATTATTATCCACGTCTTCAAAATGCATCTCTAGAAAGGAAACATGGTTTAAACTTATATTACACTATGCATTTTTGTCCTGGAAATTATGTATTTATTCATTAAATTAAGAAACCGCACACATCCGTAGTTATAAGGCGACCCTCTTCTTTTTTTTTTTATGAAAATAGAAAGCATTTAAATAAAGGCTATTCGAAAAATAAAAAAATAAAAAAATGAAACCATAAAAATAGAAAACAGTTATAATACATAAAACCAATCTCCAGCACCAACAAACCTGCTTCCCCCAAAACCCCAACGTCTTGTATTTGATTTTCCCCAAAGCCTTGTATTTGATTTTCCCCATAAACCCCAAAAAATCAACAAACCTTGTCTGTAAACAACACCCACAAATCATACCAACCAGACCGGCAACAATGTTACCGCACGGGTGGTTGGGTTCTCTTGACAAAAAAAAAGGTATAATAATATTTTCATCAAATATATACGGGCTTTTTCTTAAATCATGTAGAATGTGGACAATATAACACGTGTAAAAGGTAACACGTGTAAAAGGGATTGTATTAATTTTGTAGTCAAAAAGTAGTCATCAAATTGCATTTCGCAGTCCTTCCTTCATAGCCCAGTGGTTGGGGGCCGGTTTGTCCTCCTAGAGGTCACCGGTTCGACTCCCGCTTGTGGCGAAAGGGGGTAGGACACCCGTGCGCAATGATGGTGAAAAACCTACCGAGGAGGGTTTGATCCTGAGCGTCACTCCGGTTTTCATCCGGCTGTTACTCTAGCGAGGCAACTCGTGTAGAGGCAGTACGGTTTCCGGGGGAAAGCCTTCGACCCAAGACTGGTTAACTCAGCGCTGGCCTTGCTATTTGGGCCCACGTTCTTGGCGAGGGTCCGCGATTTGCGGATGTGACAATGGTCACCATTAAGAAGTTCACCTTTCAAAAAAAAATTGCATTTCGCAGCCATGAATCATCAAATTGCATTTTGTAGCCATGAGGAAAACACTCCAAGCATCACACATTTCTATAGGTTTGTACTTTGTCAACATGTTACATTGAATATTGTGTTGGTTTTTATGTTAAGTTGAACATGTATATAAGTTTTCCTTATATTAATATACAAGTTGTTGTGAAACAATGGTCTATTAGCAACATTAGAACAAGACCATAAAGATCGGGTAGAGAAAGAGAATATGGAGAATGAGAATTCTTATTCATTGATCTATACATCATTTACAAATGCCAATATATATAGGCACTATGACATTAATACAACCATAATGTGATATGGGAGTTGGTAATGTGGATAGTCACTAATAAATATATATTCATAACACTCCCCCTTGACTATCCACATATGATAAAGCAAGGGGTACAGTATTCTTTTAACATGCTTGGATATGCTGCCTCGTTAAAAACCTTGCCAGGAAAACCCAGTGGGACAAAACCTCAGCTAAGGGAAAAAGAGTGCAGCGCGTATTGTCTCCCCCTGATACTTCTAGATTAGGTATGTTGCCTCATTAAAAACCTTACTAAGAAAACCCATTGGGATAAAACTTAGTTAAGGGAAAAAGAGTGCAACTTGAATAAATCTCCCCCTCATTATAATATGTATCCTTTAAGTAAAGTGTGTCCATCATCCTCGAAAGTTGCTCAAAACCTTTGTAGAATGATTTGTCGTTTGATGCCTTGAAGTGCATTCCTTTATATTGAGTAATGTTGTAAAATCTTCTTGTGAGACTTCTAGTGCTTCCTCTTGCGAACAAATACCATAAGATCCAAGACTATTTGTGTTATATTCTTTATATCTACAAGACTAACAAAACTAGCTTTCATGGGTTAGTAAAATTTAGACACATATCATTCTTACCTTTAGGGTATCGACATATCTGCTTTACCATTCAAATGTCTCCTCATTGGATATGTGCTATATCATAAATTCAAATAAAAATATATATTATCATGCATAGCTAGAAAGTTAAGTTAATGCACAATTGCACTTTAGCCATGGTACTTTTTTAAATGAGAATCTCTACTTTGGTAGGAGATGATAATAATCATTTCTTATAAAAAGTGTCTGAACAACCTTTAACATACTATAAGGTTGAGCTCTCTACATACTAAAATGTCCCACCAACATCTTCTAGATGTAGTTTGATAGATGAATAAAAGTATGATTACAAATATATTCGAACTGCAAGTCGAGTAATAATTAGAATGTGCTAGGGTCATTAAAAAAAATTCCCATTCTAAAAGTTCGCCAGTTTCTCTTGATGATGCTCATGCATCATCACTATAAATTGCGATTATAGTGAACTTTTAAGAAAGAACATTTGATAAAGATGGATAATATTATCAAACTTATATTGCTCTTTATCAGAATATATCATGAGTTGTACAACACTCAACTTGACTATTTTAGTTCATACTATCTTTAACTTTATAAGGATACATTCTTGAGGACTTGAAATCAATGTTTCAGGCATTGGCAATCATATACATACTTCTTTCAAGTTTGAAAAACAATGTATGTGCATTCACTCTTTAGGAGTTCTATTATATATTCCTCCTCATTGATTTCTATATCATATGCAAGGATGTCTTGAATATTTAATTCATATTGTACCATGCTTATACATTCTACATTAAGATGCCATAATAACCAGGCACAAGATTCCTATGTATAGTTATTGGTGCACAAGAATTACATCATTAAGATGTTTCAACTACCCTTATAAGCACTTAAATGCTTTACGATACTCATAAGGAGTTTCAAATATGAAATTGTATACAACGATCATATCGTTCTCGAGAAGTCATTTTACATGATTTTTGATAATTCAAATCCTTGAGGGACTTTCATGTAAACTTTTAGTATCAAGTGATACATAACATTCATAAGACGCATATCAATTCTTTCTTTGTATTACCAGACTAATAAAATATTGGAAAGTCATTACATCCACCACTAGAGAATGTGTCTCGTTATAATCAATCATGGGTATTTGCGAAAATCCTTGTGCACCATATTTGCCTTATCTCGTTTAATTTGATTTTCACATGATTCGCATAAAAGCCCCATTAATATCCAACATACTTTACAAATTCAGTTGTATGGACTGTTGGTCCGAAAACTTTCCATTTCATTAGAGAATTTAAATCTGCCATACTTTGCGTCTTTCCATTTTGGCCAATCGTTTATGTATTTTCATTCATAGGCAGATCTTAAATCTTAATCCTCGTCATTACATCATTTCAAGCGCTATATTATATACAAAAGTATAACGACGTCGATTTTGTTTCGATTCCATACATATCTTAGACATGATACGGCTTATCGAGATCTCTTTATTTTCAGGTACCTGAGGTTCTTCTTGAACCATCATGTCTATTGTCCCTTCAGGGGATCTTATTACTGTAACCTCGACTTGACCATCTTAATTACTTGCTCCAATTTTCGAGGAATTTTATTGTTGGAATCAACTAGTCTACCATGCTATAGGCGTGCAATAGAGTCATTACAAAAATATGTGGTTGTCCTCTTGGACACAACGATAACTGGAGCATAAGCAGTTGATTATGTGACTTACTTAGTCACTCGATTTAGGTCAGTGAACTTGTCTGGTAATTTGTTCTTTAATATTGGTAAATGAATTATACTTCTAGTTCATAGTTTATAGTCTGATGATCAAGATGACATGATAATTCATTTCACTTTTCACTTTCTAACTGCTTGTTATCTCCCCCTAATGTTGGGAACATTCATTCACTAAAGTGAAAACCAATGAGCCATAAAAAAATTTCTCACTAATGGCTTTAAGTATTCAATCATAGACGATTATTTATACCCAACATATTCTCAAACTTTTTAGAAGTCTCATCTTTGTGCGTTGTGGTGGATGAGTTTCAATATATGTCGCACAACCAAAATCTTTGATGAGACATGTTTGGTTCCTGACCAAAAACCAACTGTATATGGAGAACTATAACTTATTGGCTTGATGTGAATTGATGGTACTATATATAAAATTACATGTACCTAAATGAAATTTTGCTCCTCTCATGATCATTGGGTTTGTAACCAATAGTAGAAGTTTAGTGATCATCTCAACAGTAATACTTATTCCAATGATCGTTAATAACTTGGGAATCAAATTCACTATTATCAAATAAATATACTAATCTGGATTAATATTCTTGCTATTACATTAGCTAAGCCACAATCACACAAACTTCAGGTTGTGGATTTGATAACCATTTAGACGATGCATCGATTTAAAACACTAAATGGTATCATGTTGGGATATGCATACCCTTTAATCACTTCCAAAATATTTAGGGATACACACCCTCCTTTATTTGGCAAAAATAAAATTTCCCTTGAGAGCAAAACAATACATGCTAATTATCAGCTTGAAGAATCTTCTAGTTCTTCGTTATGTTTCACATCATCATTAACTCGGTGTGATCTAACCGGACATGCCAACTAATTAAATAATTATGATCCATAAACTTTTGGTTTATGATCATATGTGTATTACTTGCTCGTATGTAATACAAAACGTATGATACGAGAGAATATATTACAACTTCAAAGTTCAAACTATCATGTTATGCAATCACTCCTTAGTTTACCACTCTTGTGGTCCATTATCATTAATGTGTATTACTTGCACGTATGTAATACAAAACGTAAGGTATGAGAGAATGCATTAAAATTCAAAGTTCAAGTCACCATGTTATATAATCACTCCTTAGTTTGCCACTTTTGGTGGTCGATCTCTTCTTGACTATCATTATCATATTGATATTTGATCTCATTATTAGCTTGGCTATCTTATAATTTCTGATAGTTTGATCTTTTATTAACATGATCATCGTTGCACTTCTAATGATCAATATCATTATTAATATGATCACATTATAATTTCTCAATGATGCCCATGATTACAATGATCATATATATTCACTTTATAAATCAGAGTAAAACCATACATTTTTTATGGTTTTCCATTATTTTCTCGAATATATAGATATACAATCATTTCAAACCTTTCATACCCTTTAATGATATTGCTATATTTGAGGTTTGGCAAACAAAATTTGTTTTAAATGAACTTCTCTTCGTATAACATCAATTGAGAAATAACTATATGTCCGAGTCATATAATATTTCTTTTATAACTTGATATTGAGATATAAGGAGTATGACACTTTGGGTGTCAAATCTAAAGCATATTTCTACTCTTTCATGAGAATGACAATAAACCACAACTTTGGTTTAATCATTCTATTCGGTATTATCGATGCAAAGAAGTGATAGCATATAGAATACAAGGTATAGATAGCAACAAATCATTCAATACATGACCTTATAGCATGTCATCATATAAAAGCAACTTATAATAGGTCTTTATGAAATAAGAAACCTTTTCATCACTAATAAGCAAACGTATATAATTTACGTAATAACTTATCATCGTATAACCAATCACAAAGATATCTTATGTACATTCATCACTTACTTTGAAACTTAAGCATATATCTTTTTCAAGTTCTCAGATCATTTATTACTTGTATTTGAAAATTAGAATACTGATGAATTACATAGCGTACTCAACTTTTTTTCTTCTTAAATATTGATATTTAAAAAACTAATGACATCACATAAGCAATCTATACATTGCACATATGAAGCATATAGCAATGGTCACTGTTTTATACAAACAATAATAATAATTAATCAATAATTAAATTATTAAACATTATGACATAGCCTAATGAATGCATGAGAGATACCGACATCGCTAGAAATGGTTTCTCCAACAAGAACTAATGATATCTAACAATAGGAATCAATTATACTAATTTCTTATATGCAAAATTTATTATAAACATAACCCTAGTATAAATACCAAACGTTATTTTTATAATCATGCTATAACAATAATAATTTATTGCATTATAGATTGTATACTTTATTTAAAACTAAATCACGTGATGTTTATAAACAGAGGATTACTATCCAATGAGCACTATACACATAACTCATTTATATCTAATTGTGTAAAAGTCTTTTGGCATGCTATATATTAACAATGACTAATGAAAACAATTCATTACGATCAACATTAGTATTTTATTTTCTTTTATAGCCAATAAGCAAACAAATTCAGTTAAAGGAATATAAAGGACTTCACCTGAGGTTTAATAGAAAAAGTGTATATATTATGTCCTTGATTGAGTATCTAGTCAAAGAAACTTTGCATATAACAAAAGAGAGTAAACACTTGCACCCGGATTCAATTCATTTTCAATCTTCTTGGTATGTCACTCGATTCATGAACATCAATAAATATAAAAGTTAAAATCACAATGGTTACAGTAAGATCAAATAAACGAAATTATTAAAGATGATTACAATATATATGGAAAATCTCTTTTCATGATTCTTATTAATAATATTAATATTTGGACATATTAAGAGTTTTTTAACTTGTATATTCATAAATAATACCAAAATAATGACTCTATCCAAATCATTTAAAACAATAAATATATTAAAATCATAGTGTGCAACTTTGATAACCGTAATACAAGGTGTGGATCTTTAAATTTATATAATATTTTAGAAATTCATTTACCAAACATAAATATTCAAACTAATCATGACAAATCTCTAAACATGTTGAAAAAGAATAAATTATAAAAAAAATCATATGTCATTCGTTTGAATAAACAGAGTTGATACGGAAGTGTTATACTCTATGATCAAAGATTTATTTACTTTCAATAAAGAACTATTAAAAGTTAAACATAACGATATCATAATAGGAATATGAAACAAAACCAAAATATTAAAATCTGAAACATAGGAATGCAGAACTCTAACCTCAAGATTTTGAAGATTTTTAATTATTCAACCTTGAAGACCGTTAAAGGATGTTCAAGAGTTGTAAGTTACCTTGATCCGACAGTACGTTCAGCAGGTACATGAAATCGATTGGTGGTCCCAAGAGACTCATTGACAATAACCATAACATGGACTGTCGGTTTTCGAAAAACACTCTCGTGCTGATAACGTGTTGTGAAACAATGGTCTATTAGCAACATTAGAACAAGACCATAGAGATCGGGTAGAGAAAGAGAATATAGAGAATGAGAATTCTTATTCATTGATCTATACATCATTTACAAATGCCAATATATATAGGCACTAAAGAAATTAATACAACCATAATGTGATATGGGAGTTGGTAATGTGGATAGTCACTAATAAATATATATTCATAACACAAGTCACAATATTAAAAAAATATATGGCAACCTTTGCAGCTTACATTGCCTGTTTGTAATACATGTTTTTTTTTTCGATACAGCCATACAAATATGTATTGGGGAAGAAGACTAGAAATAACTACTTTACTAGAAGCTTATAACTTGTCCAAATATGTTGGTACAAATACAATAAAATGTTTCTTTGGGTCTTCTAGTGCTGAAGCTTGAACAAATATATAGGAGGGGGGGGGGGCTAAAAAAATATCAGGGGACCGGAATTTGTAGGCAAAATCAATTTAAGGAACTCATGTTAAATTTTATTTTGTCTTAAAATTGTACCCTAAATTAAATCTGAGGTGTTCCAGTTAAGTTACCAAGAGATGCCGGTATATGGCGGAAACTAAGGATCATGTTTTCGCTTTGTGCCTTTTTGCTACAAGTATTTGGTGGTAGGTGTTCGTATGGGGTTAGGATATATTCCAGTGCCTAATTCCATGAATACGCTCGCCAGCATTTGTGAGGTGATCTCCTTGAGTCTATTAGAGATCGTTTATCTTGATTTGAATCTATTCTAGGTTTTTGTAGAACGTAAGCATATGTTCATATAATGAATTGATAGATCTGAAGTGTTATGATACATAAGTATATATACATGAATTAAATTGGCAGTAACCGCCATATGCTAACTTAGGTTAAGAGAAATAAATAATAATAATAATAATAATACTAATAATAATATCATCTAGCTTATAAATATGCATCTAACACCCTCCCGTAAGCTAGATCATCTCAAATTCATGTGCAGTAGGCCCTTTAAGCGAGTGAAGTCCTTCGACTGTAATGCTTTCGTCATAATATCTGCCATTTGATCTTTTGTTGCACAAAAGACAACCGCTACTTCCCTTTTCTTGATCAAGTCCCTGATAAAATGATACTTGACCCTTATGTGCTTACTTTTACCATGATACACCGGATCTCTAGCTAGGCAGATAGTTGATTTATTATCATAGTATATTGGAATTGAGTAGTCTTGTTTTCCTTGCAGATCATCTAGAATTCCTTTAATCCATAACGCTTGACATCCGGTTAAAGATAAAGCCATATACTCAGCTTCTGTTGAAGACAATGCTACCACCTTTTGTTTATTTGATTGCCAATATATAGGACCTAACCCTAAATGAAAAATATACCCAGAGGTACTCTTACTGTCATCTATATTTCCGGCATAATCGCTATCACTGAATCCCACTAGATGTTTCTTTCCTCCTTTAGAATATGTAATTCCTTGTTCCTGGGTCCCTTTGATGTATTTCAGTATGCGTTTCGCTGCTTCCCGATGACTTTTCTTTGGACACTCCATGAACCTACTTATTTTGCTTACTGCAAACATAATGTCTGGTCTTGTGTTGGTTAAGTACATCAAACTTCCGACTAAGCTTCGATATACCCCCTCATCAACAAAATCATCTTCTGGATCATCTTTAGACAATTTTAGCCCATATTCCATTGGAGTGGACACATTCACATAGGAAACTTCCATGCCAAGGAAGTAGGGTAATCGGCCCATATCCGTCATTTCAAATTTCTTTTTCATTGAATTTTTGAATTCTTAAATTAATCTCATCGAGCTGCTTGCTATAATTAAATCGTCTACATATAGGCATATTACTATCTTTCCTTCATTAGTGTCTTTGATGTAAAGAGTGTGTTCATAAATGCATTTTTTAAACTCGTTTTGAACGAAATATGCATCTATTCGACTGTACCACGCCCTAGGAGCTTGTTTTAGACCATATAGAGCTTGTTTGAGATAACATACCTTTTTCTCTTTTCCTTTTTTAACATAGCCTTGAGGGTGCTCTATGTAAACTTGTTCTTCCAACTTACCATTTAAGAAGGCAGTTTTTACATCCATTTGATGAAGATGCCATTCATATTGAGCCGCGAGAGCCAACACTAATCAGACGGTTTCAAATCTGATTGCTGGAGCACATACTTCTTGATAATCTATGCCATATTTCTGTTTGTATCCTTTTACTACCAATATGGCCTTGTATTTATCTACATTTCCTTTTTCGTCATACTTTGTTTTATAGATCCACTTAACACCAATCGGTTTTTGATGTTTTGGAGGATCTACAAGTTCCCATGTCTGATTTTTATGAATTGACTCTATATCTTTATCCATTGCTTCCATCCATCTCGAGTCTTTGCTGGCTTCTTCATACGATGTTGGATCAGCACTTGTATAAAGAACAAAACTTACAACTTGATTTTCATTATATTTCTGCAACACCTCTGCTTCTGTGAGAGTTCTTGAATCTTGATATATGTTGTTGAGGCTTCTCGTGCGAATGACTTCATTCTCAAAATCTGATGATGATGAGTCATTCTCATGCTGCTGCACATGTTCAGCTGTAGAGACATTCTCGTTATGCTGATTATGATTTGTCCATTGATATTGTTCCTCGTCTTCTCTCGTTGCAGAAACAGTGTGCTCAGGTTGTTCACCAGATACCGGTTCACCTTGTGTCTTGCCTGATCCATTATCTTCTTGAGTTTGACCATCACCAGTATCAGTTATAACAAATGGAACATTAGACGTTTCTGAATCGATAACCCACCTTTTGTTTTCATCAAATATTACGTCACTACTTATTATAATCTTGTTGGTTAGTGGATTATATAGCTTGTATCCTTTGCTATTTTCGCTATAGCCAACAAAGATTGTTTTTCCTGTCTTATTTGTCAGCTTATCTCGGTGTTGTTTCGGTACATGGACATAAGCCAAACAGCCAAACACCCTGAGGTGTTCCACATTGGGTTTCCGCCCATTCCATGCTTCATATGGAGTGATGTTTGGTCTAGTTTTAGTGACTGTACGATTTAGAGTGTAAGTAGTACAGGATATTGCTTCCACCCAATAACAATTCGGTAGTTGCTTAATGTTCATCATGCTTCTACTTAATTCCATAAGAGTCCTATTCTTCCGTTCAGCTATTCCATTTTGTTGAGGAGAGTAACTATTCGTGAGTTGATGACGTATTCCATTAAGTTTTAAATAATCTTGAAACATCTTGCTACAATATTCTCCTCCACGATTTGTTCTTAATGTTTTAACCAAATGATCTGAATGTTTCTCGTTCAAAGCTTTAAACATCTTGAAGTAATTCAGCGCCTCAGATTTGAACACGAGAAAATACACCCACGTTTTTCTAGAAAAATCATCGATGAATGTGATGAAATACCTACATCCACCTATTGATTCCGTTCTCATTGGGCTGCATATATCAGAATGCACCAGTTGTAGAGGTTTGTTAGCTTTCCACGTTGTTTTCTTTGGAAAAGGTCATCTTGCTTGCTTTCCCGATATACATCCTTCACATATACTACCGTCTTTCATCATCCTTGGTAGTCCAATTACTAACTCTTTGTTTCCCATATCGATCAAAGTGTCCATATTCACATGGCCATAACGTTTGTGCCATAGACTCGAAGCATCTTTCATTGTCATATTCATTGCAAAGTTTAGATCATTCTTAGGATAGAGTGGAAACATCTTGTTGTTTGTCATTTTTATGACCCCTATCACTTCATTACTAGCATCTTTGATGACACATCGTTCCTTTCGAAATGAGACTTCATACCCTTTTTGTATGAGTTGTCCCACACTTAATAAGTTATGTTTCAAACCTTTCACATAAAACACGTTTGGTATCTTCCTTTCTCGTCCTCTAATTGAAATTGAGACGTCTCCGCTGCCCAATACCTCCAACCTTTTGTCATCACATGTCCTCACTTCTTTCTTTAGTGATTCATCGAGAATGATAAACAATTTTCGGTTTCCTGTCATATGATTGCTGCAGCCACTATCTAGATACCAACAGTCATCTTTAACATCCTCTTCCATATTGAAGATCATGAACATGGTGTCATCTCGTTCATCGGCCTCATCTTCTTTGTGAATTAGAACGTTATCCGACTTCTCACCTTCATCTTTCCGTTGACAGAACTTGGCTGTGTGACCAAGTCTTTGACAATTGAAACACCTTATTGAACTCAGATTCCGACCTTTGTTCTTGCCTCGTCCCCTTCCTCCTGTGTCGTTCCGTGTTTGCTTAAATCTATCTTGATTGGAATTCTGAACCGAAAACGCGTGTTCTACAGAATTGTCTTCATATCGCTTCAATCTCAATTTATGAGATTGAAGAATCCCCATTAATTCTTCAGTTGATACGTCCTCTAAGTTTTTTGTTTCCTCTATAGCGATTACTATTGACTCAAAATTTCGAGTCAAACTTCGTAGAAGTTTTTCTACAATTCGCTATTCACTTATTCTTTCTTCATTCATTCTCAACTGATTAACAATATGGGTTGTTCTATTCAAATAATCTTCAATAGACTCTCCCTCCTTCATTTTTAATGCATCAAATTCACATCTAAGAGTTTGAAGTTTTATAGTTTTTACCCGATTTTCTCCCTTGTATGATTTCTGCAGAATGTTCCATGCCTCTTTTGATGATTTTTCTAGGGCAATTCTTTCGAATATCGTATCATTCATGGATTGGAAGATTATATGCAGAGCCCTTCTATCCTTTTTTACTGAATCTCGATAAACTACGGTTGCCTCTTCAGTGGGATTTGATCCCAGTTCCTGATATCCATCAACGATAATATTCCACAATTCTTGTGATTCGAGTAGCACTTTGATTTGTATATGCCAGTGGTAATAATTCTGCCCAGTAAGTTTGGGAATCTGCGTTTGTATTCCTTTTGCCTGATTCATGTTTCTTGATCGGAGAATTTGCAGTGAAATTGATGTTTGTTATGTTGAGATTTTGATCGATGTGGCTCTGATACCACTTTGTTAGAAATCGTTTATCTTGATTTGAATCTATTCTAGGGTTTTGCAGAACGTAAGCGTATGTTCATATAATGAATTGATAGATCTGAAGTGTTGTGATACATAAGTATATATACATGAATTAAATTGGCAGTAACCGCCATATGCTAACTTAGGTTTAGAGAAATAAATAACAACAATGAAAATACTAATAATAATATCATCTAGCTTATAAATATGCATCTAACAGAGTCCAGGTTCCAAGAGATGGAAGAATCATGTTCACATGACAGCCATTGCTACCGTTTGGAGAATATGGCTTGCTAGAAATGAGAAGAGTTTGCAAGATAAGTTTGTTCTGGTCAAGAAGGCGATGGAACTTATAAAGGAAGACGCATATTTATGGGTGTGCAATTGATCAAAGATCCCAACTCCTTCTTGGGAGAATTGGCCCGACTTTGATGTTGTTGCTATGTTGTAGTTACCTTTGTTTTGTTCGGTTGATGTTTTTGTATGTCTTCTCAGTTTCTTGCTAGACTCTAGCTATAGAAGTTTTAGCGGTTAAAAAAAATGAAAGAGTGAATTCTAAAGGGTCTACATATTCACTCACCCAACTCCCTATTTCCACACCCTTCAAGACGCCTCGTATAGACCTATACGAGGCGTATTACCTTTTTCAATTTCCAAGAGAATCTCTGATTATGTCATATTTTGTCTTATTTGCCTCGTATACGCCTCGTATAGGCCTATACTGGGCGTCTAGGCGAAAAAAGACCATTTAACCCCTGATTTAGGCCTATACTAGGGGTAAATTGGTCTTTTTTGCCTCTCATATATGCCAAGTATAGGCCTATATGAGGCGTATGTATATAATTCAAATTACCATTTTACCCCTGTGTTAGGCCTATACTGGGGGTAAATTCAGGGCTATAATGGTCTTTTGGACACCAGTATACGTCCAGTATAGCCCTATACTGGGCGTCTATTTTTATTTTTTTGTTTTCTCTTTTTAAAAAGAGAAAAAAAAATAAAAATAGACGCCCAGTATAGGTCTATACTGGGCCTATACGAGGGGTCCAAAAGACCATTATAACCCTGTTTGGCACCCAGTATAGGCCTAATTCAGTGGTATAATGGTCTTTTAGTCCACATAGACGCCCAGTATAGCCCTATACTGGGCGTCGATTTTTTTTTTGTTTTCTCTTTTTAAATATCAATAACACTAATATTAACTATAAAAAACTCATATTAATATCAATAACACTAATATTAATTATAAAAAACTCATATTAATTATAATAACACTAATATTAATTATACAATGCCTATACGAGAGCTATACGAGACTTATACTACACTATACGATACCATACAACACGATAGGCCTATACAAGACCTATACGAGACTTATACTACACTATACGATACGATGCGATACAACACGATACTATAGGATACGATACTACATCCATAGGCCCATACAATGCCTATACGAGACCTATACGAGACTTATACTACACTATACTATACTATACGATACAATACGATACGAGACTATATGATAAGATACAACACTCGTATAGGCATGTAGGTGTAGTATAGGTCTCGTATAGGACTATAGGTGTGGTTTAGGTCCCGTATAGGCCTATAGGCGTATACAAGACCTATATGGGACCTATACGAGACTTATACTATACACTGTTCTGTACGATACAATACAATACGATACCATACTATACGATACAATACGATACTATCGTATCATATAGTGTAGTATCAGTCCCTTATAGGTCTTGTATAGGCCTATCGACGTATACGGGTGTTGTATCTTATCATATCGTCTCGTATCGTATTGTATCGTATCGTATAGTATAGTGTAGTATAAGTCTCGTATAGGCATTGTATGGGCCTATGGATGTAGTATCGTATCCTATAGTATCATGTTGTATCGCATCGTATCGTATCGTATAGTGTAGTATAAGTCTCGTATAGGTCTTGTATAGGCCTATCGTGTTGTATCGTATCGTATAGTATAGTATAAGTCTCGTATAGGTCTCGTATAGGCATCGTATAATTAATATTAGTGTTATTATAATTAATATGAGTTTTTTATAATTAATATTAGTGTTATTGATATTAATATGAGTTTTTATAGTTAATATTAGTGTTATTGATATTAAAAAAGAGAAAACAAAAAAAAATAAAAATAAACGCCCAGTATAGGGCTATACTGGGCGTCTATGTGGACCAAAAGACCATTATACCCCTGAATTAGGCCTATACTAGGGCAAAACAGGGTTATAATGGTCTTTTGGACCCCTCGTATAGGCCCAGTATAGACCTATACTGGGCGTCTATTTTTTTTCTCTTTTTAATATTTAAAAAGAGAAAAACAAAAAAAATAAAAATAGACGCTCAGTATAGGGTTATACTGGGGCTATAGAGGGGTCTAAAAGACCATTATAGCCCTGTTTTGCCCCAGTATAGGCTTAATTCAGGGCTATAATGGTCTTTTGGACACCAGTATACGTCCAGTATAGCCCTATACTGGGTGTCTATTTTTTTTTTATTTTCTCTTTTTTAAATATTTAAAAAGAGAAAAAAAAATAGACGCTCAGTATAGGTCTATACTGGGCCTATACGAGGGGTCCAAAAGACCATTATAACCCTATTTGGCCCCCAATATAGGCCTAATTCAGGGGTATAATGGTCTTTTAGTCCACATAGACGCCCAGTATAGCCCTATACTGGGCGTCTATTTTTATTTTTTTTTTCTTTTCTCTTTTTAAATATCAATAACACTAATATTAACTATAAAAAACTCATATTAATATCAATAACACTAATATTAATTATAAAAAACTCATATTAATTATAATAACACTAATATTAGTTATACGATGCCTATACGAGACCTATACGAGACCTATATGAGACTTATACTATACTATACGATACGATACAACACGATAGGCTTATATAAGACCTATACGAGACTTATACTACACTATACTATACTATACTATACTATACGATACGATAAGATACAACACTCGTATAGGACTATAGGTGTGGTTTAGGTCCCGTTTAGGCCTATAGGCTTATACAAGACCTATAGGGGACCTATACTAGACTTATACTATACACTATACGATACGATACGAAACTATAGGATATGATACAACACCCGTATACGTCGATAGGCCTATACAAGACCTATAAGAGACCTATACTACACTATATGATACGATAGTATTGTATTGTATTGTATCGTATAGTATGGTATCGTATTGTATTGTATAGTGTATAGTATAAGTCTCGTATAGGTCCCATATAGGTCTATACGAGACCTATACTACACTATACGATACAATACAATACAATACAATACAATACAATACAATACAATACAATACAATACAATACAATACAATACAATACAATACGATACGATACTATAGGATATGATACAACGCCCGTATACGTCGATAGGCCTATACAAGATCTATAAGGGACCTATACGAGACCTATACTACACTATATGTTAAAAACAATGTAATATTTCTACGATCGAATATTTTTAAAGGCCGATCTTGAAAAGGGTAAAATATTTTTATAAAAAAATAAAACTTTTCTTAAAAAACAACTTAAATTACCCCACCAAAACACCCATTTTTTACTCAAAAAAACATCACCCTCCAAAAACAATCAAATTACCCTACCAAAACATCCATTTTCAACTCAAAAAAACACCAACGAGGGGTCCTAATATTAATTATTTAAAATAAAAAACTTGTTTTTGTATAAAAGTTTGCTAAAACGATTAATATTGTATAAAATGTTTGTTAAAAAAAAAAACCCTTATATACGCCCAGTATAGGCCTATACGAGGCATATAAGGGGCAAAGGATCATATATGAGACCTATACGAGGGGCCCTATACGCCCAGTATAGGCCTATACGAGGCATATTGAAGCAGTCAAACCGGAAGTGACATGAGTCAGACACTGACTTTGATGTAACCCTATACGAGGCATATACGAGGCAAAGGGTATCTAAATAGGCAGATAGGGTGTGTGAATAGGTTGAGCCATTCTAAATAACAAATGCTCCAAAAAGTAAACATCTCATCCTCTAGTGTGGCGCTTTAATTTCTATGCACGGCTCTTGCCTTATTTTAATAAGAGAATTGAGCCCAATGTAAATTGTTGATCAAAATTTCAAAAATTGTCGACATTGTCAGAGTCAGTTTGTTGGCAATCTAATAAAACCACACTCCATTATTATGACAAGATCAAATGGAATAACCTTAAGCTTACACCTGGTGAAGATCAATAATGTTAAAACCAACTTCCAACTACCAAGTTCCAAACCGACCCCCGCCTTTAAGTCGTTCATACACAAGCACCCCTATAAATTGTAACCTTGGACAGCATTTTCTAGCACCAACTATTGAATCTAAATCTGGTTTCTGTGAATGAATGTTAGGGTTTGAGAGTAAAGTATGAACGTGTTCTTTTATTAAGAATTGGTAAATGATAAAATGTGACATTTGATACATATATACTGGAGCGGATGTATGGCCATAACCGCCTCTAATGTTTAACTATCTCTAAACTTATATTAACATATTATAGTAACATAATCTAACTAAATAATATCTAGCTTATATTGTCTAATATTCCCTCCCGTAAGCTAGATCATGACAACATAGAGAGCATCTTTAAATCGTTTGAAATCCTTTAGTTGCAGAGCCTTGGTCAGTATATCCGCTGCTTGTTCTTTGGTGGTGCAGAATCTGACTTCCACATCATCATTCTTGATAAGTTCTCGAATAAAATGGTACTTGACCCGTATGTGCTTACTTTTCCCGTGATAAACTGGGTCTTTGGCCAGACTTATAGTCGACTTGTTATCACATAAGATAGTTGGTGGACAGTCTGTGTTAATGTTGAGTTCATTAAGAATTCCTTTAATCCACAGAGCTTGACACCCAGTTTGTGAAAGAGCGATATATTCTGCTTCGGTTGATGATAGAGCCACTACCTTTTGTTTTCTTGACTGCCAAGCTATTGCTCCTGATCCGAGGTTAAAGACATAACCTGATGTGCTCTTGCTGTCGTCTACATTGCCTGCATAGTCACTGTCACTGTAGCCCACTAATTTGCCTTTGCTTCCTTTCGAGTATATGATTCCATGGTTTATCGTTCGTTTGATATATCTTAATATCCTTTTGCCTGCTTCCCAATGACTCCTTTTTGGTCTCTGCATGAATTGACTAACTTTATTTACCACGAACATTATATCCGGTCTTGTGTTGGTCAGATACATGAGACATCCCACTAGTCTTCGGTAAGTGTTTTGGTCCACTTCATCTTCATGATCTTCTTTGGATAACTTGAGTCCATATTCCATTGGAGTTAGAGCTAAGAAATAGTGAAGAGAGCCTAAATCGGTCATTTCAAATTCACTTTGCATGGATTTCTTTAGTTGCTCAATCAAGATCAGGGATTCACTTGCTAATATAATATCGTCCACATATAGACATACTATTACTTGAGAGTGACTTGTGATTTTGGTAAATAGTGTGTGCTCGTATACGCATTTCTTGAACCCATGAGACCTGAAGTACTCATCAATCCTGCTATACCAAGCTCTCGGGGCTTGTTTTAATCCATAGAGCGCCTTTTTTAGGTGACATACTTTTCCTTCTTCTCCTTTCTTGACATAGCCTTCAGGCTGCTCGGTGTATACTTCTTCTTTTAAGGTTCCATTTAAGAAGGCTGTCTTTACATCCATCTGGTGCAGATGCCATCCGTATTATGCAGCCAGTGCCAAGATAAGTCTGATGGTGTCAAACCTTATTACCGGTGCAAACACATCTTGGTAATCTACCCCATATTTTTGATTGTATCCTTTAGCAACGAGTCGAGCCTTATACTTGCTAACATTTCCGTTTTCGTCGTATTTGGTCTTAAAGATCCATTTCACACCAATGGGTTTTTGATTTTTTGGTGGATCTACCAGATTCCATGTTTCGTTTTTTAGTATTGATTGCATCTCCTTGTCCATTGCATCCTTCCATTTTTTATCCTTAAAAGCTTCACTATATGTTACTATATGTTACTGGATCAGCATCGGCATACAGAACAAAATCTGCCATTTCATTTTGCACATCTTGAACTCCTTGATACAGCTCCTCAACCTGTGTGTCTGTAAGAGGTTGAGTATTTTGATAGATTTCAGTGATTTGCCTTGTTCTTAGTTCTTCATTTTTGGAAGATGATGATGATGATTCTTCATTTTCATGTTGATTATTTGTGTTGTCATATTCATCATCACTCGGGGTTGCTTCATTCTGATTGTTTACTTCTGAGTCTACACTTTCATTTTGTTCAGTAACATCCGGTTGACTTGCTTCTTCTTCTAGACCATTCAAATCAATGCACGAGACCTCCTTATGAGTAGTTCTTTCGCTCCACTATTGTTCTTCATCAAACACCACATCTCTACTTATGATTGTTCTCCTTGTTATTGGATTATAAAGCTTGTAAGCTTTACTGCATTCACTGTATCCGATGAATATTACCTTTTCTACTTTATCATCCAACTTGCCACGATTCTGTTTTGGAACATGGGCATAGGCCACACATCCGAAAACTTTCAGGTGTCCGACACTTGGTTTCCTTCCACTCCATGCTTCTTGCGGTGTGATATTCGGTATACTTTTGGTGATAGCTCTATTTATTAAATATGCTGCACACGCTACAGCCTCTGCCCAGTATGAGTGAGACAAGTTCTTCATCCTTAACATGCTTCTACTTAGTTCCATGAGAGTCCTATTTTTTCTTTCTGCCACTCCGTTTTGCTGTGGAGTGTAACTCGTAGTGAGCTGATGGTGAATGCCATTTTCTTTTAAATAATTTTGAAACTCGTGACTGCAGTATTCTCCTCCTCTGTCTGTTCGAATAGTCTTTATCGTACTTCCGGCTTGATTCTCTGCTAAGGCTTTAAAAACTTTAAAAAAACTTAGTGCATCAGACTTTTGTTTTAGAAAATAAACCCATGTCTTCCAGGAGTGATCATCAATAAAGGTTATGAAATATTTACATCCTCCTATTGACGGTGTTCTCATCGGCCCACAGATATCCGAATGAATCAGTTGAAGAGGTTTTTCAGCATGCCAAGTCGTGTGTTTTGGAAATGATTTTCTTGTGTTTTTCCCAAACAAACACCCCTCACATATATTTGCAGTTGATTTGGATATCTTTGGCAAACCAGTTACCACTTCATGGGTTCCCATTTTGTGTAACGTATCGAAATTTATATGTCCATATCTTCTGTGCCACAAGACATGTATATCCCGAGTCATCACATTACACACACGAGGTATAATGTCATGACTGAGATTGAGTGGAAACATCTTGTTTCCTGTCATCTTAACTAGGCCGATACATGCACCAGTAGAATCTTTAATTGCACATGCTTGATTTGCGAAATTCACTTCATACCCTTTCTTTATTAATTGTCCCACACTTAAGAGGTTGTGTTTTAATCCTTCTACATAAAATACATTAGGTACCTTCTTTTCTGTGCCCTTCACTTTGATTGAGACTTCGCCACATCCCAACACATTTAACTTCTTATTATCTCCGGTTCTCACCTCCTTCCGTTCTGATTCGTCTAGTGTAATGAAAAGATTTTTGTTTCCAGTCATATGGTTACTACATCCACTGTCGAGATACCAGCAGTCGTCTTTTGTCACTTCTTCCATGTTAAATATCATGAACATTGTTTCATCATCCTTTTCTTCGGTTTCTTCTTCATGTAATAAGGCACTTCCATTCTTGTCACCTTCATCTTTTCGCCTGCAAAATCTTGCTACATGTCCTAATTTTTGACAGTTGTAGCATCGGATTTGGGCATATGATCTTCCTCTTCCTCTACCTCGTCCTCTACCAGCAAATTCGTATCTATTTTGCCTTGATTGATCACCATTATTGCTTTGCATTTGGAACGCTTGTTCCATCGGATTGTCATCATATTGTCTTAATCTTAATTCATGTGATTGTAGTATGCCGAGTAATTCTTCTGTCGAAACTGTAGTCAGATCTTTTGATTCTTCTATTGCAACTACAACCGCTTCATACTTTCTTATTAAACTTCTAAGAATCTTCTCTACCACTCGTTGTTCAGTAATGTTTTCTTCGTTCATCCGTAATTGATTGACTATGATCATAATTCTATTCATGTATTCTTCTATAGTTTCGTTTTCCTTCATTCTTAAAGCGTCGAATTCACATCTTAGGGTTTGGAGTTTTACCGTTTTTACTCTATGTTCTCCTTTGTAGGCCTTATGTAGAACGTCCCATGCCTCCTTTGATGTTCTGCATATTGCAATCCTTTCAAATACGACTTCACTGACTCCCTGAAATATTATATGCAATGCCTTCTTGTCTCGTTTTAATTTTTCTTTATGAACATTTCTGTCATTCTCCGATGCCTGGGCAGGAAGATCATTGTAACCCTCTTCAACTATTGTCCACAGATCCTGTGATTCTAGTAACACCTTCATTTGAATGTGCCAGTGATAATAATTTTGCCCTTGCAGTTTCGGAATCTGGGTTTGAAGATTTCCGTTCGTCGTCGCCATACAGGAACTTGTTTCTGATTATAATTATATTCGTAACCCTCTAAAACGATTTGAGATTTCTGGATTCGATGTGGCTCTGATACCACTTTATTGAATCTAAATCTAGTTTCTGTGAATGAATGTTAGGGTTTGAGAGTAAAGTATGAACGTGTTCTTTTATTAAGAATTGGTAAATGATAAAATGTGACATTTGATACATATATACTGGAGCGGATGTATGGCCATAACCGCCTCTAATGTTTAACTATCTCTAAACTTATATTAACATATTATAGTAACATAATCTAACTAAATAATATCTAGCTTATATTGTCTAATACCAACAACCTTACAAACATATAGAGCAAAGCTACTCTTTCCTACATTTTTAACTAGAGTACTTCAAAAATGGCAAAGATGGCAATGATGGTTTTATGTGCAGTAGTGACTTGCATGGTGGTTGTTGCACCCTATGCAGAGGCTCTTACCTGTGGTCAAGTATCCAGCAGCTTAGCACCATGCATTCCCTACTTAACCAAAGGTGGTGCTGTGCCACCGGCATGTGGCAGTGGGGTAAAATCACTCAATAGCGCTGCTAAAACAACCCCTGATCGTCAGGCTGCATGTGGCTGCTTGAAGAGTGCTTACAATTCCATCTCTGGCGTCAATGCAGGCAATGCCGCCAGCCTCCCGGGCAAGTGCGGTGTCAGCATCCCTTACAAGATCAGCCCCGGCACTGATTGCTCCAAGTATGTTCAAACTTCAAATATTGTGTTCTTCTATTTAAACTTCTATTATTTTGGATCACATATTAAGTACACATATTCTACGTGTTTATATCTTACATATTGTGATTTTGTTTTTCCTGTTTGTATATTTGCAGGGTGCAGTGAGGATAAATGGCATGTCTTGGAAGTTTAGAGAGGCAAATAAACTATAATAAAAATAAAGAACACTGTTTTGTTCGAAGATAACATATATGGTTGTGTATGTTTCTTTGGTTTGTAATGCTTTGCCTTTGGCTTAAAATAGTGTTCTTGTTATAAACATTTCTTTTTGCGTAATCGTTTCTAATTTTTTATACCTCAAAACCGGCCTGCAAATCAACTGCATGTGTACAGTCCCAAGTCCATATCATGTTAATAGTGATCTAATCCTCAATAATGTTGAAAACTAGCAATAAGAACACATGAGTGAATATGAGTTGACAAGGGTGTAAATTCATGTTATATCCCTACAATCCAGCTACATCAACACACTAATCTATATCTATACTACAATATATATATAAATATAATGCATTTTAGATGGACAAAATTGTAAATTCATAGTGTAAGCCAATTTAATTAATTGAAATTTGATGAAGAATGGCTATTAATTAATTATCTATTATTATTATTATTATTATTATTATTAGGAAAATTGGTTTTTAATAAACCAAACTTTGTCCCGTTGGTAAATAATAATCTTATCTACGTAATTGGTATACAATAATCTTACCTATCAACATGTTGGTTCTTAATGAACTTACGTTAATTATTTTTAACTAAAGTTAGTTTTTAAGTTTTATTTATTATACAAACAGTCCCTGTAGTTGTAATTTACTAGTTTTAACTATTTTGTAAAACAAAAAAACGCTGACAACTTAAAACTAGTAATTGTTCTTCAAGTTTTTTTTTGTTTTATAAAATAGTTAAAACTAGTAAATTACAACTACAGGGACTGTTTGTGTTATAAATAAAACTTAAAAACTTACTTTAGTTAAAAAAAATTAACGAAAGTTCATTGAGTACCAACATGTTGATAGGTAGGATTATTGTATACCAATTACGTAGGTAAGATTATTATTTACCAACGGGACAAATGTTGGTTTATTAAAAATCAATTTTCCTTATTATTATTATTATTATTATTATTATTATTATTATATCAAAATACATCTGTTTGGAATTAAAAAAATAATTTTTATACGATATGAAGACGATATTAGGACACAAGATATCAAGACGATATGACATATTAATTATAAAGTGAAAGTTTGAAATTTAGTTCTCCATCCATTCTAATCTAAAGACCGATTGTCTCCTTCCCTTCAATATAGCTATTGTTTAACCTCCTATTAACCAATAACTTCATTTTTTTTTAATCTTATTTAAATGTTTTATTGTAGTGATATTGATCCCTCCATCACATCACACATGTTTCCTCTAATATTGATTATGTTGCTTTTATTATATATAATTAATGTGTATATGATATTTATTCAAACCTATTGAATTAATTGTTCATACTTTTATCAAAGTTTACACTATTTTCTACACACATATAGGTTATATGTGGGAAATACACCTTTGTAGAACTTCTACATGGACATCTTCATGCCATGCACAAGTATAAATAAATGAAGTTTGTTTAAATCCTAAGGTGGATGAACAAATGTTGCATCTCAATAAATAAACAAAGTTTTTTTTTTTATAAATTTTAAGGTTGATGATAGGAGCAAAGATTCAAGCAAGGAACTTTTTTATTTAAATTGAGATAATCGGCCCAATTCGAGAGGGGCAAGTCTCCAATTTCACAACCTTTGACAACGAAAAACAAGAATGAGAATACAAAAATGAAAAGCCTGCTTATAAAGACCCATGACATTTAGTAACTTCTCATAAAAGTAGGCATAGGGACAACTCCTCATTCTCCCATCTTCCTGCTGATAATAGGCATAGTAAATGCTCCCCACTCTTCCAGTTTCCATTAAATTCCTCCTAACCCAATAGATCCAGCTCAGACCCGATAGCATAACCCAACTGCCCCATGTTGGCATCTTTGACCCGATTCCATTTTCTTCTCGCATACACTTTAAACGGAGTCTTATCATAATTACCTCCCGATAAAATGCCTTGTCCTCAAGGCGGAATGTTGGGAATTGCCCTGCTACCAAATGATAAGTTTCCCATGTGGCTTCCTCCACGGGATGATTGCACCAGGAGACCGACATTTCCATAACCGAATGACCAGCTTCTGAAGTCCACCTGTGAGAAAGAACAGAATGTGGTCGCCAATCAACCTCCCAGTCTTTAGTAATCGTCTTTAGTAATCGGCAACGGAGTGAGTGGATCAGATGGGAATGAACCATGAGCTGGCTTGAGTGTAGATACATGAAATACCGGTTGAATTCGAGTAGTAGGGGGACATTCCATCTCATAAGAAATTGGGCCAATGGTTCTTTCTATATGATATGGTCCAAAAAATCTGGATGACAATTTCTCATAGCGGCGTTTGACCAAAGTTTTTTGATGGTAGGGCTGAATTTTGAGAAAGACATAATCCTGAACCTGAAATGATAATTCACAAGGCTTGAGATTGGCCTGATTCTTCATCTTGCCCTGGGCCTTCTTTAAATTTTGTTGTAGGAGCCTTATCATCTCGTCTTTATCCAGTAGTTGTTGTTCCAATTATGTGTTCTTAGTCTCACCCAAAGCGTAAGGGAACAATGAAGGAGGTTCCCTCCCATACACAATGGAAAAAAGGAGTCATACTTGTTGAAGTGTGATACCCCATATTATAGGAATACTCAGCCCAAGGTAAATATGTACTGCATTTTTTAGGTTGTTCACTGGCAAAACACCGCAAGTAAGCTTCAAGGCAACGATTCAAAACTTCGGTTTGCCCATCTTTTTGGGGGTGGTAACTAGTGCTTAGTTGAAGCTTAGTTTGGCTCAAACGAAAAAGTCCCTACCAATAATTGCTAAGAAATACCACATCCCAGTCAGAAATAATAGAACGGGGAACCCCGTGCAACCAAATGATTTCCTTACAGAAGAGTGCAACTACCCCCTTGGCTGTAAAAGGATGAGATATGCATAAAAATGAACATATTTGCTAAGACAATCAACCTCCACCAGAATTGTATCAAAACGGTTCGAATGTGGCAACCCAACAATGAAGTCCAAGGAGATATCTTATCAAACTTGGTTTGGTATAGGTAAAGGCTGAATCAAACCTGCTGGAGATAAAGTTTGGTATTTTTATTGTTGGCAAATAATATATTGCTGTACAAAATTTTGAACTTCTTGTTTCATTCTTGGCGAAAATTAACGTGTGGATAGGTGTTTAAGAGTCTTCAAAAATACCCCGTGGCCTCTAATTGGGGTGTCATGTGCTTATGTAATAGCTTGAGTTTGATATTAGGGACCTCTGGTATCACCAACGACCTTTGTCAAATAAGAACTACTCGACAATTAAATAGCCTCCAACAAAAGATGGATCGGCTTGTACTTTGCTGAATATCTCACTAGTAACTGGATCAGTTTGCAGCCCCGATTTAATCTCAGCCACCTGAACAGAGTAAGGGATAACCAACGTTAACAATTCACCAGAATGGGGTCGACGAGACAATGCAACGGCGCCCCTATTTTCTTTACCAGCTTTGTAAACAATATAGAAATCATAAGGCATAAGCTTTAGTAAGAGACGTTGTTGTACAGTGATAATAGTAATGCATTGCTCGAGTAATAACGTTAGCGTGTAGTGATCGGTACGAATAACGAAGCGGCGGCCAAGGAGATAATGACTCCACTTTTGTACCGCTAACACTAAGGCTAGGAACTCCCGATCATAAGCTGATGTGAATATATTAGAAGGAGAGAACCCTTTGCTGAAATAGGCCACTGGATGCTCTTCTTGGGATAGTATAGCCCCTACCCCGTCGGATGAAGCGTCACATTCAATTATGAATGGCTTTGAGAAATCGGGTAGCCTTAGAACCGATGTGGAAAGCGATGCTTGTTTTAAGTCGGTAAAAGCATGTAAAGCTTCCTCCGATCAGGTGAAACCATCTTTTTTAGTCAAGGTTGTGAGAGGCCGTGCTATCAACCCATAATTCCGAACAAAACGGCAATAGTAGCCCGTAAGCCCAAGGATACCTCTCACTTCTTTAATTGTCGAAGGGATTTGCCAAGACTTCATCGCTAATATCTTTTCATCCTCAATTTTAACACCCTTTCAACTGCTACAACTATCCGACAAATTTAACATATAATCTTTTTATTCTATTTATTTTACTAAAATTAAGACATAACAAATAAAATGACTTCTTTTTGTCATAAAGTTGTAGCAAACGGGGTTAATTTGCTACAAATTTCTGACAAATGAAAAATTTTCTTTGTTTTAATTATTTACTTTATTTGATTTAAGAAACAACAAATAAATTAACTTTTTTTGTCGGAAGTAGCGAACGTGGTCAATTTGCTACAAATTTTTGACAATTTTAATATTTTATGTTTTAAAAGTATTTATTTTACTAAAATTAAAACATAACAAATAAAATAGCTTTTCTTTGTCGAAAAATTGTAGCAAACAGGGATAATTTGCTACAAATAAAACATTCTATTTCTTTTAATTATTTACTTTACTGAATTTAAGAAACAACAAATAAAATAACTTTTTTTTGTCGGAAACTGTAGCAAACGTGGTCAATTTGCTAAAAATTTTCGACAAATTTAATATTTTGTTTTTAAAATTATTTATTTTACTAAAATTAAAACATAACAAAGAAAATAACTTTTTTTGCCAGAAAAATGTACCAAACGAGGTCAATTTGCTACAAATTTCCGAGAAATTTTACATTATCTTTTTTAAATGATTAATTTTACTGATTTAGTAACTAAAAATAAAGTAAGTTTCAATTGTCGCAAATCTGTAGCTAGTTGCTACAAATTTCTGACATATGTAGAAATTTGATTTTTTAATTTATTTATTTTGCTGTAGTAGTAAACAATATAAAATTTTAATACATTTTGTAGGAATTTTTTCACAAAGGTAATTAATTTTGTGACGAAATTGCTACATCTGCTTATTGTGTAGAAATCTTGTAGGAAATTGTGGAAAATTTTTGGGTTATTATTTTTTTTTTCTTTTTTGTCAGAAAGAAAACTGTTGAAAACTTGTAACAAAAAATGAGTCGTGGGAAATTTGTGGGAAATTTTTGTAGGAAAAAAAAAACATTTTTCAAGTAGTGAATTTATTTAAGGTCATAAAGTGTTTTGTACGGGGAAAATTGACGGAATGCATGAAATATGGTTGTGACACGTATTCATATATAATTAGGTAGTAGATACATAATTTATAGTTTGTTGTTCGTGTTTGCCTTTAACAGTTTTATTTATGCTATAGTAAGATCTGGTATGGTCAATTGCCTTAAGCCCTTAACACCCTTTTCATCTTAAATATTCACTCATGTTCTTTTGAGGATTAGATCATTAATAGCATATGGACTTGGAACTCTACACCTGCAGTTGATTTGCAGGCCGGTTGTTGAGATATAAAAAAAGATTACGCGAAAAGGAAGGTTTATAACAAGAACACTATTTGAAGCCAAAGGCATTACAAAGCAAAGATACATACACAGCCATATATGTTATCTTCGAATAAAACAGTGTTCCTTATTTTTATTATAGATAGATTATTTGTCTCACTAAACTTCCAAGACATGCCATATGTTCCTCACTGCACCCTACAAAAAGAAAAAAAGGAAAAAGAAAATCACAATAGGTAAGATATAAACAAGTAGATGTGCACTCAATATATGATCCAAATAAAAAGAAGTTTAAATAGAACCACATAATATTTAAAGTTTGAACATACTTGGAGCAATCAGTGCCTGGGCTGATCTTGTAAGGGATGCTGACACCACACTTGCCCGGGAGGCTGGCCGCATTGCCTGCATTGATGCCGGAGATGGAAGAGTAAGCACTCTTTAAGCAACCACATGCAGCCTGGCGATCAGGGGTTGTTTTTGCGGCGCTATTGAGTGATTTTACCCCACTGCAGCATGCCGGTGGCACAGCACCACCTTTGGTTAGGTAGGGAATGCACGGTGCTAAGCTGCTGGATACCTGACCGCAGCTAAGAGCCTCGGCATAGGGTGCAGCCACCACCACGCAAGTCACCACTACACATAAAAGCATCATCGCTATCTTTGCCATTTATAGGTACACTAGTTGAAAATGTAGGAAACAGTTTCTTTGTTGTGTATGTTTGTAAGGTTGTTGGTGCTACAAAATGTTGTCCAAGGCTAGAATTTATAGGGGTGTTTGTGTACGAACGAATTAGAGGATGGGGGTAGGTTTGGAACTTGGAAGTTGGAAGTTGGTTTATACATTAATGATCTTCATCAAGCGTAAGCTTAAGGTTACTCTATTGATCTAATCATAATAATGGAGTATGATTTTAATTAGATTGCCAACAAACTAATGAGTGTTATGTGCCTTATGTCTAAGGCTTGATGCAAAACTACTATCATGCTGGGGGTCTCACTGGAAGCAGCCTCTCTATTCCTCCGGGGTAGAGGTAAGGCTGTCTACACCTTACCCTCCTCAGACCCTACCTTTGCTTTGCTATTAGTGGGATTTACTGAGTATGATGATGATGATGATGATGCCAACAAACTAACTCTGCCAATGCCGACAATGTTTGAAATTTTGATCAACAATTCAAATTCGGCTCAATTCTCTATATATTAAAATAAGGCAATAGTCGTGCATAAAAATTAAAGTGTCCACACTAGAAGATGAGATATATATATATATATATATCTTGTACTAGAAAAATAAAGTAATTACGAGGGGAGGCGAGGTGGATCCGTGGTGGAAGCCCATCACGCGTGATGGCAATTGGCACACCGCCGCCACCATACAATATAACGCGCTGAAAAATGAACACGTGGAAAAGTTCACGCGTTGAACTTGATTGAATTATGACCGTTGGCTTTTATTTGACCGTTTTTTCACGGTTATGTTTAATAATAATAAAAAAAACCTTTAAACCATTTATATATACTTCAAAACATTTAACCATTTCATCCACACCAAAACACAAACCCAAATCACACATTCTACATATTTCTCAAATGGATTTTCCTACGGATTCGACGTTTCCGATTGGGTGTCGGATTCTCCTACACAAGTTCACGTTCCAGAAAATATCCAACAACAAGGAGTAGAGTTTCTTTATTTATTTTTTTAAATTGTAGTCTAAAATATTTCTAGTATGTTTAATTGAACTAGTATGTTTTAATTTTAATGAAATTTATAATTTTAGTGTTTTATTGTTAATTTCTAATTTAAAAAAATTAAAAAAAGTTGTGAGTGATGGAATTCCATCACTAGTGATGACCACCGCCACTGAAAAAAAGTTGTGAGTGATGGAATAATGGTTGATGACATGACAGAACTTGATTGGATGTTGTGAGTGATGACCACCCTCACTCCCCTGATACCTTAACAAGTGTCTTTGTCAGTGACGAACCCATAATTTTTTTTTTGGGATGTGGATGAGGTGTTTAACCATATTTTCAAGAGGTACGGTCCGGGTTTTTGGCTAAAATATACAATAAATTTTTTTTTCAAGGGGTGCGGCCGCCCACCTTGGCCAAAGGGTGGGTACGCACCTGGTCTTTGCTCACGGACTTATTTTTGGGTTTTAATTTGATACTAAACTACTTATAACTTTAAACCTAGAAAACTTTTTCATTGGTATCAGTTAGCGACACTTAATTTTGACTTAGTTAAACCATATGTACAAAGTGGAACTCGTGTAAGACAATACAACACGTATACCGACACTATATTATTTAATTCATGTGGGCCTTTTTTGTAACCTTATAGACAATAGTACACATGTAAAATGGAGTGTGTGTGAACTGAATCAACCAATAGGAAAAAAACATGTTGACAAATATATGTACAATAAATTTGTATAAAGAAACGCAATAATAGCACACTGAAGTTGAAAAAAGAAATTATTTTGCACAAATATGTTAAGACCATCGCAATAATAGCACACTGAAGATGGAAAAAGAAGTTATTTTGCACAAATATGTTAAGACCATCTCTTATACCAACGAGGTGCCTAAATGGAATGAAGGTGCCTAGCAGGAACACCACGCTACACCATGCGGTAACACGACTTTCTATCACCGTCAAGATGACGAAACCACAAGAGAAGAATATACAAAGAAGGAACAAAGGCTTCCCAACCTAACTAAGGATGAAATCTTGATGTTGCAACAATGAGAACACGAGTGAAACATGCCGCACCTTCTATATGCCTCCCCCATTATGGACGAGTGGTGTGCAAGACACCATAACACAAGGCCTATCAAATGTACAATAAAATTGCATAAAAAGTGTTGTAATAGGCACGCTAAAAAAACCATTTGCACGTAATTATTGTCCACGTCTTCAAACACTACAAAAAACAGGTACCTTTAGCGACGACATGTCGCCGCTAGATTGTCGTCGGTATAGGTCGGCCGCTATTGAACAAAATGTCGTCGCTAATGCATACGTCGCCGCTAATGCCTCTGCCGGAGTATTGCCGGAAAGTTCGCCGGAGACGGATTTCAAGATTACAAACATACAAATCATCGCTGTTTGTTTATACTCGAAAATGAGACTTAAACACAATAAAAAAATGATTAATTTCTTATTAAGATCCATTTACATTACATGGTTTTTACAAATACAAAGTAAGTGAACAAAGCTATAAACAAACACTACATAATTCTACAAATGGTCAGCAGCTTGATGGTGGCGGATGACGGTGGTTGACGGCGACGGATGACGGCGGAGGTTGATGGTGGCGGATGATGGTGGAGGTTGATGGTGGCAGTTGGCGGATGAAGCTTCAAATGGTCAGCAGCTTGATGGTGGCGGATGACGGTGGTTGACGGTGACGGATGACAGCGGAGGTTGATGGTGGCGGATGACGGCGGAGGTTGATGGTGGCGGATGACGGCGGAGGTTGATGGTGGCAGTTGGCGGAAGAAGATGGTGGTTGTTGCTTGGTGGTAAATGATGGAGTTTGGTGAACATGAAGGTTGAAATGGGTGTGTGAGGATAAGAGATGGGTGTGTGTTTCTTTGAGTAAGAGGTGATAGTAGCCATTAGATCAGTTTTTAATCAATGGCCAGCAACAAATCTTGAATAAGTACACGGATCGAGCCTTTAGCGGCGATGGCAATAGCGGCAACAAAGAGCCGTTAGCGGCGACGCGTGTCTAGGTCGCCGCTAATGCTCTTGTCGCCGCTATTCCGGTCGCCGCTAAAGGTACCCATTTCTTGTAGTGAAAATGCATCTCTAGAAAGGAAACATGGTTTAAACTTATATTACACTACTAGGTTATACACCCGTGTATTATACGGTGTTTTAGAATAAAAACGATATAATTATATAATTCGTAAAAAATTTTCATATAAGACCATGGGGTGTACTATAATATATTGGGTGTTAACAATGACATGACATGTTAATTGGTATTGCATACCACTACCTCATTGTGTTAAGGGGGGTTAAAAAGGTTATGTATTAACATGTTAACCAGATGTGAAGTGATTTTATCAATTATTTTTTTCTTTTTTAAACTAAAAAACACCAAAAAATCAGGTTAGATGAAGCTAACAAGATTAAATCATTTCCATGAAGTGAGGTAGCGTGAAATGAGAAAAAGTAGGTGATGTGGCACTTAGGTGAAGTTAAAAAAGGTTAAAGTATTATACCCCAAGACCTAAATGACATATTTTTATCACCATATGACAATTCATATAACTAACTTGAATTTATCACAAAAACTGTTCAATGTTAATTAGTAACACTCAAATACCATAATAGCATGTGCGTTAAATAGGTCGAATCCTGAAAAATATATAATACATAAATATATATATTATTCGTATGAGTGAAATTACGTATTACATTACATATAATATTGTCCATAAATAACAATATTTTTTATTATTTTGTACCTTTTAAATATAATTCTTAATTAAAGTAATTGAAAATAATTTTTTATTCATATTAATAATTTTATACGAATTTAATTAATAATTAGTTATTATAAAAAATATAGTCTAAGTTAATGATTTATATATGCCGAATAAAATAATTTCATACTTAATGGTTAATTTACTATAACACAAATTGGTAAAAGAAAATAAAAAAAATGTTAAAATATGATTAAGTTGTTATTTCTTACTCTATAAAATATTTCTTTATTTAGGGTTACGAAGAAACTGTGGACCGGAAAACATGGTGAAGTGAAATATGCCAACAAATAATATGAGCCTTAGCCACGTTGGGGTGTTACAATTACAGTATCAGAGCTCAAGCTCTTTCCTATCGTATTTTTCTTCTGTTCTAAAACAAAACATGTGAGGTAATGAGTAAATGTCGAGTTAGGATACATGTACGAATTAGGTTATTGCTATGAATGGTGTTCGTATTCATCCATTATAGATTTATGATATTATGAACTATGTATCCGTTGCTATTAACTTAATTTTGTGTCTCCGTTATTCACATACCCTGTAAGTTATTTTTGTATTTAGTAATTTCAAAAACAGGATTTTCTTTTATGGTTGTATAGTTGTAACACTCGAGAAAAGAAAAACATAATGATTATTCTTGAAAAATATTTAAAATGATGTTAATGCCATTGATATTGAAAATGATTTTATCATATAATGTTTATATAGAATATGAATTGAAGATGATTTTTATTATAAAATGTTGAGTTAGTTACATAGTTAGTTAATGTGGTTTGCACAAAGTAACGAATAAAAAATTAAATTCGTATATTAATTTATTATATAGAAAACAAAAAGAACGAAATATATTAGATATAGACATTTGAAATATGATACGGTTTCTAATAAACATTTATATTTTATTATATTAATTAATATTAATAATATATTATATTTTAGATATTACATATTAAACAATATTAGATATTAGATAATTAAATTATGTTAACAATGTTTTACTAATTTAATGTAGAGAATGCCATGTGTCATTTTTTGATTCTTTTATTAGTATTAGATTAGATGCATTGTTGTACTGGAAATTATGTATTTATTCGTTAAATTAAGAAACCACGCACATCCGTAGTTATAAGGCGACCCTCTTCTTTTTTGTTTTTTTATTAAAATAGAAAACATTTAAATAAAGGCTATTCGAAAAATAAAAACATAAATCAAAAAAATAAAAACAGAAAAATAGAAAACAGTAAAAATACATAAAACCTAGCTCTAGCACCAACAAACCTGCTTCCCCAAAACCCCAAAGTCTTGTATTTGATTTTCCCCAAAAAATTACTATTATACCCTGATTTAACATTAATATTTAACTGAGTTTTGGGGTAAACGTCATAACATGTTACATTTTATAAACATAAAGTATGAATCTCGTTACTTTTAAAGACAAATGACACACTTTGTAATGCGATGTCAACATAAAGGACAAGCTTTGTAATTTACACTTTGATTTTCCCCATAAACCCCAAAAAATCAACAAACCTCATCGGTAAACAACACCCGCAAATCATACCCGCCGGCAGGGCTGGCATAACGGGTCAACCGATCTGTTACAACACGAACACGATAAGACACGAACCCGGAACACGTAAACACGAACACGACACGAAATCTTATCATGTCAGATTTTCGAAACATGAACACGAACCTGTTAATAAACAGGTTACACCAAACGACCTGTTAAGACACGAAAAAATTACCAACGTATCATACGACCTATTAAAACACGAACACAATCATTTAAGACACGAACATGACATGTTTAAGACTCGAACACAACATGTTAAGACACGAACACGACCTGTTTAAGACAATAACACAACTTGTTAAGACACGAACACGACCTGTTTAAGACATGAACATGACCGAATTGGGGAAGTTGTGAACCGAATTGGGAATGGTGGTGAGAGTGCACTAGTACACAAGTCCTTAGTTGGTGCTATGACAATTTTTTGATGATGCGGTTCAGTAAACCAACCGCACCTCCAAATCATTTTTAATCAAATTTGAATTCATTCATTTGTTGGTGCTATGGCATCTTTTTGATGATGCGGTTCAATGAACAAACCGCCCCTTTAAATCATTTTTCCATCATTTAAAATTAACAAATAACAACAGCTATATTATATCCATCTTTTTTTCAATTTGTATGACCAGCACTTTTTCAATTTGTATGACCAGCAGCTATATATATTAAGATGACATCCAAATATATATTGATCTTAAAAGGCTTTAAATGCTTTTATCCAACAGAAGAGTAAGAATTTGGATTCCACTGTTGATGCTTTTACCCCTACAAAATAGGAGCATTTATACATTCAGTTCCAATTGTTTTTATCCCAACAAAACAGCTAAAAGTTGGGACTTCATTCTATATATCTGTAGCCACTGGTTTTAGCCCAACAAAACGAAACTTCATTCTAGATCCCTGTATACAAACGGGTCATGATAAGCGAATATAAGCGAACTTTCACAAAATTATTTAATCAAAATGCATATTTTTGGTACTTTAACTAAATAAACTAACAACGTTCATGTAAACAATATAAACCAAATAAACTCACTCCTGCCTATCGTGCATCTTAGTACTGTTCCAACGATCAACACTTCGAGGCCTCCTCATCACACTCCTCATCCTAGCTTTACCCATCCACATGATCCAATTACAGTAGTACCAAATAATGACCGAGATTTTGATTACCCACATTACCCAGTTTTTACCAGCATTCCAGCGAACAGAACAGGTCATTTGCCTAGGCAGCATCCGACCGACCACTACGTAGAACCAGTGCACAATGTCACCCCTGTACCAAACACTGTAGGTCGTCCTACCATTCTGATGCAGCCAAACACTGTAGGTCGTCCTACCATTCTAAAAACTAAACCCCCAAAAAACCTAAAAAAATAAAAAAAAAATCTAAATTTTTTTTAATATTTTTTATGCTCAAATCGCTACTTTTAGTTTTTTTTTTTGCTTCGAAAAGTAGCGATTTTTATATAAAAAAATATTAAAAAAAAATTGTTTGATTTTTAGCTATTTTTAGGCATTTTTGGTTGTGTTCACATTGGTTCTCGCGGTTCTCGCAATAAGAGGTGGTTCTCGCATGATCTTCTCCCTATATATATATATATATATATATATATATATATATATATATATATATATATATATATATATGTACACGTTTTTTTAATATACTCAAATTACTAATATAATCTTATTTTTATTCAGGATAAAAGATAACGAGGAAGATTAGAAGACATGGTTGATTAATATTTATGCTAATTGCTAAAAAGATTGTTTGTATTTTCTTTCATTTGAAACTTTCCTTGGTAATTTTATTATGTGTTATGCTTTTTAACTTAGACCGCGGGGTATGGTGGGGCTTGGGTTGGGGGCATGAGTTGACACGTGGAGTTGGAGCCCCCCACCGGTGAGTGACGTGTCCGTGGGGTATGGCGGGGCTTGGGTTGGGTAAATTTCAAAAAGCGCGTTAGGTAAATTTCAAAAAGTCTAGAGCGTTAGGTAAATTTCAAAAAGCTAAAAATTACAAAAAACCCTAAAAACGATTACAAAATAAAAAAAAACCCTAGAGCATTAGGTAAATTTCAAAAAGCGCGAGCTTGTCGAACGGCCTTCAAACCCAAGCCCCAATGGCCACACCCCAACCCAAGCCAACCCGGGGTGGTGGCTTGGGCGTTTTCCCCCCACCCACGCCCCAACCCAAGCCCCATACCCCATAGTCTTAAAACACATGTCCCATATACTAGAGGTGTACAAAAAACCCGTACATGGAACCGGACCTGATAAAAAACCCGAAATCGATTATTTTTGTACCCGGGTATTGTATACCTGTATGGATAAGGTATACATTTTGAACTCAATACCCCTAACCGAAACCTTACCCGATTTATACCCGAAAAATACCCGAAATAGTCATACCCTACACCCGAACCCGGTTAATAAAAACCCGTTTTGTGAACCTTTACCATATACATCAAAAATAGGCTAAGGATTATAATTTCATAGTTAACAAAGATAAGATGACATGTAAAAAGTTGGGTGAAGACACTTGGATCCGTGTGTTTGTGGCTGGGTTAATACTGGCCGTTGATATTGAGTGTGATCAATGGCCAAGGTTTTATCAGAAAAGGCGGGGTTTTTCCCTCCCTCCCTAGGGTCACTTTTGCTCAATCTCCCCCAAAATCACATTTACAGCAAACACTACCAACCTCCAAAATCACACTACAAGCTCCAATCTCACCACCGTACGAAACCCCACCGGACGAATCTCCACCGGACGACCACCGTACGACAACCAGACGAACCGAAGCTTTTGTTCCCACCACAGGACGAACCCCCTTAAGGTTAGTTTAATTTTTCATCTTGTTTTTTAGCAACTGGAATTAGGTTGAAGTCACGATTCATGGTTATTTACCTTCACTTCTTTCTCGGAAGATGGAGGCGTTGAAGAAGGTTTACGCATAGATGATACTGAACACAGCGAAAGAGCCAAAGAGGCAGCTGCTCGAGCATTGGAGTCGGAGCATAAAGCTCTTCACATTTATCACGATCTGTGTAACACAAAAGACGAGGCGATTCAGATGCTTCTTCGGTTCAAACAATTGATCGATGTGAAGGTATTGATTTGTTGTATACGTTAGGTTTTGTTGTTTGTGATTGTTAAATGATTTTTACTAACTTCAACTATGGTACATTGATTGTTTTGCTTTGCTTTGGTTTCAAATAGGCAACAGAATCTAGAAATTGTTTGTGATTGTATCTGCTTGAAATTAAGGTCAGGAGTTGTATCATATAGATAGATAGATGCCTATTGCTTGTAGATTTATTTAGTAAATTCGGATGAATTTGTTGGCAGATATCAGCACATTGACTTTAAGATGTCATGTGTGGATTGAAATTGCTATAATCTGTGAATTTAACTTTTGTTTTGTATTGTTTACCATACCATGAAGGTTTTTATCAAATTGTTTTCATTTTTTTTTATCGGGGAAAAAGGCCACAAGATTCTACTTTGCCTTAGGCCACCAAAATGGTTGAGCCGGCCCTGATTAGGAGACCTTATGTCATTGCTAAGCTGGGTGATTATCCACAGTTTCGAGCAATAGCAATTGCTATTGAAAAAAAAAAAACGGATTTAAGGTTTGTTTTAAAAAACCATTTTGACCTATTTAATGATATTTTCAAATCCCGTTTTTATATGGTTGTCTGATATGAGCGGTTTTCTTATATTGGCAGATCGTAGCACTACAAGAAATAAGGGCATTAGGCCGCTAATGCTCCGTTTTCCTGTAGTGCACGGGTCAACACGGGCCCAACGTTTTGTGGCTCTAGTTACGGTTCTGGTGGAAGGTTCATCGACTATCCACCTATTGAGGTAATATATTTATATTTTTTTCAATAAATATGTTATATATTATAAAAATGTTGAATAATTTTGCAGGGCATGACCCAATGTGTGTTGCTATTGAATGTGGGTGACGACTCGCTAGTGGAGGTCGCTAATGGTATGGCATGGCCAACCTCAGCGTCAGTCATACATCATAAGCCAATAATGGATGGCTGCGTCAAGGTAAATGTGGATAAGATCGTTGATATGCACGGGAACTTGCCTGTCCATAGCGTAACCAGGACAAATGAAGTTAAGTATGTTAAGGATATGTTTCATGAGGTCGTTCAGTGGCCAAGACATTTTCTAAAGGTATATTTTGTTTTTATATTACACTATATTTTAGTATATTAATCTTCACTCAATGTTTCTTTTTTGTTTAGCTTGTGAACAAAGAGACGGCAAGCAAGTCAACTAGTGCTACAAGAATGGCCTCGAGTGCTGGATCACCAAGTTGTACCGGCGCCTCGCTACAAATCCCTGCTGATGATAGTTAGTCTTAAAGTTAATGCCATAATTGATTCACAAGGCGTTTAATGGCCTGGAATGAAATCACTAAAAGCGTCTCAAGGTTAGCCAAAATTCTATCATCTAATAGTTATTTTTTCTCATATATATGTGTGTGTTAGTTAGTATAAGACCCAATAAAACGTAAACGGGTCAAACTTGGTAAACATGTACGTATAATTCCAAAGTGTAATAGCGCGTTAATTTTATACTTTTAAGGCTCATTTTGTTAATGTCACGTTATGTTTTGTTGTTTTGTTAGGCGGTTTCTACGGATTGGGATGCATGGTTTGAAGTGATCGGTTGAGTCGCAAGGGGTATGAAGTCGTCCGTTTGACATTTTTGGGTTGCAAACATCTTTTAGCTTCATTTGGAAAACATGCCACTTTATCAGATTGTATACGTTTTGTGTTTGATTCTGGAAACGTTATGTTTTGTGTTTAATTCCGGAAACGTTATGTTTTGTGTTTAAATCCGGAAACATGCACTTGTTATTTTAATACAAGTTAGAATCTTTTGTTTGTTGTTTTTTCCCATCCATATATGTCTGTTTGTTTAGTTTAATGGTAACCTGTTTAGTTTAATGGTAACCTGGAAATTATAAATCTAAGAATAATATATTTTGTATATGAAGAAAACTGGTGCGGTTGCTTTATTATTTGAGGTGGGTCTTATGTTTTAAAGATGCTATGATGGCTTCCAGGTGGAGGGTTACTAGTGGTCAATTTCATTTAATAGAAATATTCAAAATGAATTAAAAGGTGCGGGTGGTCTCTTATTTGAGGTGGTTCATATAAACCGCACGTCCAAAGAAAGTATTAAATGGTGCACAGATTTTTAATGCGGCTCCAGCACCGCATTTTCATTCCAATTTCACCGCATTACTAAAGTGTTTGTGTACTAGTGGTGATTTAAAAATTAGGGTTTGGATTGTGAAAAAGAACCGCGTATGTTTGTGTCTAATTCATCCCAGGTCCCATGACTGATCGAAATAGGCTGTACACATATTGAAGCTTATATATCGAATTAGAAAGATATAAAATATCGAAATAGACTTATCGAAATAGACAAGTCTATTTCGATGCATAAACAACTATTCTATTTCGATAGATAACTTCATATTCTATTTTGATACATGCCATGTTTTTCGATGTGTTTTGTTTTTATTTGTTCTGTTTCGATGTAATCATCTGCTGGTTCAGTATAAATACCAGCAGATATCTCTATAAAAGGTAGAGAGCTTAAATGAGCTAGAGAGAGAGTGTAGTGAAAGAGAGTTCCGGTGAGTGCTTTGTATCTGTCGAATATTGTACCGAAACTCTGTCGAAATCAATACACGGAACCGTTAATCGTTGAATCTTTATTGTGTTATATATTCTCTCGCTCGGTTTGTGTCGTAGCTTGGATTACACACTCGCTACGGCATCCGAAACAAGAAATCATCGTGGTCTGACGATCAGTATCGGGACCTACAGCATGGTGTGGTGCAGTGTTCCCACTCAGCCCCTTCATGCAACTTAGGCACCCCCGCAGCATTTTGCTAGTATAACGCATGGTCCTAGCATGTTGTGTGAAAGGATGAGTTTTTCAGTGTTATTATTTCCTAAGTAGTTGGTTCTATTAGTCCCCAATCTTTTAACACGTATTTAGTTGTCTACAAGGTTACAAAACAGGCCCACATACATTAAATATAATAGTGTGTTATCTTACACGTGTTAATCATTGTACTCTTGTATTAAGTAAGCCAAAATTAAATGCCGCTAGATGTGACCAATATGAACGTTTACAGGTTTCAAAATAATTACGTGGTTTAGTATAAAACTAAAACCCATAGTGAAAGCTACCTCATTTATCGAAATTTTATTAATTAAGGTGTTCTATTTGAATTGCAATAGTCAAATTGAGAAAAAGAAGTGGGTTAATGGGACGCGCACGTGAAAAACATAATATTACGATTTCTTTCCTGAAAGAAATCAAATCAACGAATTGGTTAAAAAAAGTAAATATGTCCGTGAGCATTAGACACTAAGAATTTTTCTTGTACAGGATATACACATTTCATCCTCTAGTGTGGACGCTTTAATTTCCATGCACGGCTATTGCCTTATTTTAATAAAGAATTGAGCCGATTTTAAATTGTTGATCTAAGTTTCAATCATTGTCGGCATTGGCAGAGTTAGTTTGTTGGCAATCCAATTAAAACCACACTCCATTATTATGATAAGATCAAATGGAATAACCTTAATTAGCTTACACCTGGTGAAGATCAATAATGTTAAAACCAACTTCCAACTACCAAGTTCCAAACCGACCCCCTCCTTTAATTCGTTCATACACAAAAACCCCTATAAAGTGCAATCTTGGACAACATTTTCTAGCACCAACAACCTTACAAACATATAGAGCAAAGCTACTGTTTCCTACATCTTTAACTAGAGGACTTTAAAAATGGCAAAGATGGCAATGATGGTTTTATGTGCAGTAGTGACTTGCATGGTGGTGGTTGCACCCTATGCAGAGGCTCTTACCTGTGGTCAGGTATCCAGCAGCTTAGCACCATGCATTCCCTACCTAACCAAAGGTGGTGCTGTGCCACCGGCATGTTGCAGTGGGGTAAAATCACTCAGACTGCATGTGGCTGCTTAAAGAGCGCTTACAATTCCATCTCCGGCATCAATGCAGGCAATGCGGCCAGCCTCCCAGGAAAGTGTGGTGTTAGCATTCCTTACAAGATCAGCCCGGGCACTGATTGCTCCAAGTATGTTGAAACTTCGAAAACTATGTGCTTCTATTTAAACTTCTTTTAGTCTAGATCATATATTGAGTACATCCCTACATGTTTAATATCTGACATATGGTGATTAATTTTGCAGGGTGCAGTAATGATATCTGAGATGCTTTGGAAGTTTAAAAAGACTTTTAAGTTTAAAGAGACTTATAAATTATAATAAAGAAAAGAGCATTGTTTCGTTCAAAGATAACATATATGGCTGTGTGTGTTCTTTGTTTTGTAATGCTTTTGGCTTCAAATAGTGTTCTTGTTATATAACTATGTTGTGTTGCCAACTTGGTATTAATGATCAACTGCACATGACAGTCCCAAGTCCATAAGTTAGTATTAACGATCTAATTATAATTAACAATAAAAACTAGCAATAAGAACACACGAGTGAATAAGATAAAAAGGTTTTAAGGTATATATGACCTGATTTAATTGCAACCATAAGAAATTTACTGAGATGAACTTGAACAACACACGACGATAACTTAAAGAATCTAACCTGAGCAAAATTGCATTGAGAAAAGAACCAAATCATCTAGCCACTAAAGCAAAATCAAGAGAACCGAAATCCATGATTTTTTTTTTTGTCTCATCAATGATAGAAGCTGTCGAGATTAAGAAACTTTGTTTGCTGTTTGAATGTTGGTTGAGACCCAAAAGTAAGAAATGTGTTTCTTGAATGTTAGACTATGGGGTATGGGGCTTGGGTTGGGGGAAAACGCCCAAGCCACCACCCCGGGTGGGCTTGGGCTGGGGCGTGGCCCTTGGGGCTTGGGTTTCAAGCCTGGAGTGGGGCGGTATTGACAAGCTGACATGGCGGGCTCTCAATGGTCAAACCAAACTAGCCGTTGGGCTAGCCGTTGGCCAACGGCTATGTTCAAAAAAAAATTATTTTTTCCCTATAAAACTCACATTTTTCTTCCATTTTTTACCACATTCAACCACATCTTCTGTAATCATCTTCCTCCTTCTACAAAACGAAAAAATACATCCTCATAACCGTGCTTATGACCCGAGCAACCCGTATGCATTCCAAGAAAATAATCCTAGCCCACCACCCAATCGTCCAATGCCTCGTCCATTTTTCATACACTCTTCTATGCCCCAGGAAGCGAGTTATGCATCGTATCTTGGGAATCGTTTGTTTACTAACTTCCCACACACCGATGATTCGATATCTACCCCGTTTACACAAACGCCCATCAACCTTTCACCAACCTCCATCGACCTTTCACAAAACGAAACCGTCCCCGAAACTCAACCACCCAATGATGGTCCTTCCGCCTCAATAGCTCCCAAAAAGAGAAGTCATAAGAAAAAAACCGAGGCGGTTAAAGCACTTGAAACCGTCAAACGAAAACAACAAAAATGGGTCGTTAATGAAGAACGTGCATTGGCGAGGGCTTGGTGTCAACAAACTCAACATGCAACTTTAGGTATTCTTAAATATTTTGTATATAACTTTGTAATATATTATTGGTTATTTTTTATATAACTTTGTAATAAATTAAATTTTCTTTTTATTAAAATAGGAAATTCTCAATATCGAAGTCCTTTGTGGGAAGCGGTTAGTAGAGCATTCCATGAAGAAATGGGAAGGGAGGCTTATCGTGAAAACGATAGCCTATCCTCAAAGTGGAGCGAGATAAGCACCCAACTTACAAAATATAGTGGTTTTTTTTAAATAAAGAAAGCAAAACCCAAAAAGTGGTGAAACCGAAGCCGACATTCTGACAAATGCATTGGTTCAATTCAAATCAAATGTGGGGAGCGACTTCCGTTTCATGCATTGTTGGGAGATTTTAAGTTCCATCCAAAGTGGGCGAATATCCCCAGTGGTAGCGAATCAAACACGTCTTCCAAAAGGTCAAGGGCTTCGTCCCAAGCCCAATCTGATGCACGAGATCAAGAGTTTGAGGACCATTTGGATGATTCGCCAAACCGGCCTGCATATGGAAGAGATGCCTCAAAAAGGCGCGCTCAAAAAACAAGATCGGATACGGCATCGCCTTCAGTTGGGAGTTCGGGCTCGCGTAGGTGATTATACAGCGATCAGTTGGAAGACATTTCATGCAAGTTAGATACATTCAATGTATTCCAACAACAAAGGGCCGAAATGCGAAAGAGCAAATAAGCTAGAGATGCCGCTAGAGATACCCAGAAACAAAAACGGGATGATTTGAAATTTCTATCCCAGCCCATTGATCACCTAGAGGGTGACGAGTTACACCTAGTATTGGAGATGAGAGAAGAGATAAAAAAGAAATATAAACATTAGGAATTTTTTATGTAATTTTCTTTATTTAAAAATATTAAAAAAATTAAATTTGTTGTTTTAAAAAATATTCAAATAGCCTAGCGGGTCAGCCCAGCGAAGCCCATGCCCCAAACCCCCGCCCCACCATACCGAGTTGAATGTGGGTCAGCCCATGTCTGCCCCCCCCCCCAAGCCACGTGTCAACTCATGCCCCAACCCAAGCCCAACCCCCGCCCCACCATACCCCACGGTCTTAAATATGAGACCTTCACGCAATTCGAAAAAATGTTGGTAGATGTCATTAAGGGTAAAGTTACTCAAAAAATAACAAGTCTATAAAGGCACAATAAATTGTAAAATCTAACACAATGTCGAGTAAAATATAATAATCTGCCAAAAAATATAACATAATGTCGGATAAAACACACAATGATGCAAATATAGAAAAGACACAATGATGTAAACAAAAAGTCTAAAATCTACAAGCTAAACATCTAAAAACAAAAACCTAAAATCTCACATGATAGAGTTCGATAAGACGGTTACAATCCCACTTAAATGAGGTCAATTAGAGTCCGGTTAATACTCTTCTTACGAATTCTTATTTTTAGGAGATTTTGTATTGATCATAACCAATGTCATTAATAATGAAAAGGACCGGAGTTCATGTAAACACAAGTCAAAGCCAAAAAAGCATTTTGTAGAAACATGTGTCAAAAAACTAGAGTAAGTTTACGAGGGATCACTATTGTAAATTTTTTTTTTAACGGCCAACGAAATAAATGCAAGATTACACGGGATAACCCAATAGCAAAAGACGACCTTATACGTCCGCGAGTAGGAAACCTCAGGACCAGAGACCTCGTGGATATCAAACCCCATCTCCATCAACAGGTCCTAGATCCAAGACTCCAGTTAGGAGTGATGGATATTGGATGTATGTTCAATAAGTTGATGAATTTGGAAGACCCAAGACCATTAAGGCTTGGGTCCCCCAATCTAACTAATTTTTTATTGACTTGTGCAGGAGCTGCTAAGGAGGATTATCAACTTGTGGTATGTTGATAGTGGCTGCTCCAGGCACATGACGAGGGATGCGAGATTGTTGACTGAGTTTGAAAGTATAGACGGTGGTTATGTGAATATAAAATTCGCCCCGAACGTACATTCGGTTGAATTACTATGAATTTTTTAAGATCAGCAAAAAACTGGAAATACGCTGAATTTTCAGCACCTGGGTATCTCGACCCATTTACAATTTACATTCTTTTTCAATGGGTTTAAACCCCAAAACATCACCAAAACAATATTTTATTGTTAAATCAAGCCCCATTCAATAATTTGTGTTAAAAGGTCCACTTTAACTATAAAATTTCAAGCCAATGATCCTTTGGCTCAGCGGTGGAAAGGATTTGGGGTCTCCTTGGGGACTCCGGTTCGATCCCCGTTGGGCGCAGGTGAGGCCAGGGGGTTTTACATTGCCACTTGATGCGTGGTTTCCTCCTGGAACGGACCGGGTGAGGCGTAAGCCTATGATCCAGTTCAGACTTCGGTCAAACCCCGAGCTGGTGAGGGCCGGGATATCCTGCCCTTAATGGAGGGAGTTCCGGATTCGAACCTGGGTTACTTGTATACCCAGCTGTGTGTAAAAACCAGCTGGACTATCTGCCGTTCAAAAAAAAAAAACTATAAAATTTCAAGTCAACAAGAATACTATTTAATTCAATACGAATCCGAACGTATTCGAGTGACTCACCTTTGCCCGTAGGAGTGTTGTGATCCATTCTATTCGTTTGACCCGTTGTCTTTCAATCCATGTCATCCTACTTTAGCACAAGTCAACCTTGCAAACCATTAAAACACATAATGGGTCATTCACTCCCCTTAAATTCCTAAGTATTTTTCACCCATCTCACCATATGTGTTCTTAATCATTTTACCATTCATTCTATTAATTGGGTTTACCCTGTCCGTTTGACCCGTTATCACACATTTGTTTTTAATCATAACATATGGGTCATTTTCACCATAAATTCATGACATCTTACTTTTAATCCACCAATTAACCAATATATATAAGTTTTGGTTATAATTCAACCCATTCACCCAAGTGACCCATTTAGGTGATTCTCCCATTATTAACATAACGAACTCATATGTATCAATATGATAATATATAATAAACCAATTCATCAACTAAGGTTATCATAGACTTGCGCCCACTAATTAACCCTTCTTTATTAACAAATCATTTCATGTAGTAAACATGACAAATCTTTCAAAAATTCCACTTTTGTTTTGGTTTAGACATTTAATCAAACACCTTGCAGGCATAAACTATATTCCACCATTTTTACACTTGTATGAACTCTCATACACCCAATTCATTATCAAGGATGTCTACATTCTTTGCAATTCACAAATAGTATCATTTTTTATGTTTTAACAAAATCATCGTTGTTATAGAATCGTCAGTTTCTACTCAGATTTTCGTCAGCAACTTCACACATGGTTTCCATACATCTCTACCCTAATCACTAATTCATGAATTTGAACCCAAATCATAACATGCAACATGAATCTATAACAATCAATCTGTTTAGCATAAAGAGTATGGTTGTTCAACACCAAAATCACACACAATTACCCCCAATTTCGTGGGTTTAAACAAAAAGCATGAAGAACACTACTTTAAATTTTATCAAAATAACTTAAAATCACTTACTAGAGCCTTAGATTCAAGCAAAGAAGGCAGAATTGATACTTCAACCCTCCAATTTCGTGAGCCTCTTGCAAAATCAATCTCCCTCTCCTTTCTCCTTAGTTGGCGTCGCACAGGGGTGACCTCCTGGTCACGCCCTTCATCTTTTCCCTTTCTTTTTTTTTGTTTTTATTTATCCAAGGTTCTAACATATTCACTTTTGGCCCTTATGTTTTGGTTAGTTATCTAGTTTGGTAAAAACACTATTTTCACTAATAGATAACTAAGATTTTTACTAGGTTCAATATACCTAGTTACATTACTTCATGTTAATATCATAATGAAACATGATAACCGAAATTTAGTATTTTAGGGTGTTATAAAATACTATTTCCACCAATACAAACTTACTTGAAGGATTATACATATTTTAATCACACGAAAAATTGGGATGTTACAAGCTGTGGAGACCAAACACTTTTTCTGGTTAGATAGTTAGGTGGGCGACATGTCGCTACGGGAATGCTTCCCTAACCTATTTACCTTGGAAACAAATAAATATTGCACGGTTCAGCAGCGTTGCAGTGTTAATAATGGGCAGATTTTATGGTTATGGGGTAGCGCTTCTCCCCTTACGCAATATGGATTCGCAAATGCTTGGGGAAATTGCGGTTAATCTGCTGGAAGGCAAAGTGGTAGGGCTGAAACCAGACACTTGGTTATGGAAAAGCGACGACACCAGCGTGGAATTCAAAGCATGCTACCTACGTGTAACATCCCAAAAACGGGTTTGGTAATCAAACCACGTTAATAGTAAAGACGGGTAAAATACCATTAGTGGTAAAAATTAACCCGGTAAATATTAGGACTCAAATAAATAAACCTAATATTAATTAAAAGGGGGAATAAATACTTTGAGAAAACAAAGTATATAAAAAGGCCAAATTAACGGGACTTAAAACATAACGGGTTATAACTTCCCGAACCCGTTAAAGTAACTAGGAGTAATTAACCTAGTTAGTAGCATGTGATTAAGTAACTAATGGGAGATATAGCTTCATTTGATCAAAATAAAACATGAGGGACTAATATGGACAAGTGGGAAACTTGTTTTATTAAAAAAAAACACAACACACTTGGTGTGTGTGTGCGTGTAATCGTCAGGAGAAGAAAGAAAGGGGTTAAAAACCCTAGTTCAACAAATCCTCCAAATTAAAGCTCAAATCAAGCCCGAATCGTCTGCATGATTACAAATTCGTGATCACCTAGTCGTGGGGATCATAAGGTATGTAAAAATTTGATGATTCGTGAAGTTGCAAATTTTGAGTTAGCATCATAATTCGCGAATTATGTAAGGATTAGAGGAGCTATGGCTAAGTTATTGATGTACACATGCTTAGGAACTAAACCCTAAGTGAAAATCATACATATGATGATATGACTTGAACGATTTGGTGATACTTTGAGATTATGATGAACAATCATAATCGAAATTCTGGAATGAATGTTGGATCTATGAGTGTTATTTTGATTATATCTTGGTTTAGAAACAAACCCTATTAGAAAACTTGATGAATTGTTGTCAAAACTAGGGATTTGATAATTACCCTATTATGTGCTAAGTGGGTTTTGACTTAATAATGAAGATGATGATATGTCTGTGTTAGAAATCATCATAAGTGATAGTTGATGCAAGATACTTGAACACATTATAAGTTTGAGTGAAAGCTCATGCATGACTTGAAGTGGGTTTTTGTATGTTATGATGAAATTGGTAATTTCGTTCATATAAATTGGTGTATCAAAATCGTGTAGTATATTAGTTCATATGAAGAACTTGATTATATAAGGTGTTGGGATGAATCCTAGTGATATGATGAATGGGTCTCACTTATAGATGAGAACCCTTTGTTCTTGTGAAATGAATGAATAAATTAGTTTTTGATAATCGCTTGAACTAATTAAAGTGAATGAAATGTGATAAACGTGGTTAGAACTTTGGTTAAAACGGTGGCCTAAAGATAACGCCTACCGGGTAAATAAAGAATGCAAAAACTAGTTGATGAACTCGAATATGCATCTAGTATACTAATGGGCATTTGACTTTTAAAAGTCAAACTGACTTACGATGTGATGAATGATAATTAGATATAGAAATGCGTAAGGTGGAATAATCGTATTAAGTCATGATTAAACTAACCACCTTGCGAATGACAAATAATAGTTGGCGCTTAACAAGCTAGGTGAAGCTTGGGGAGAAAGCGGGTCAAACGGATCAAGAAGGAAAAGAAAAGTGTAGCTTGGATACGAGGTAAGTAAAACCTACACCCTTTTGTAGGACACGTGTATATTTTATAAACAATAAATGCGAATGATGTAATATCCAAAATAAGGGTTCCGACAAGATTGACACAAGTCGGAACAAGTGTAAATGATAAAAACCATGGTTTATGGTAAATGGGGCAATTGGGTGAATTTGGAAATTTAAAATCATGCTTTTATCTTTGGTCTTATAGTCCAAACGGGTCAAATGGTGATGATAACACCATTTGACAATATCGACTAATGTGATTGTTAAGTCGTATGTTATCAGGAGCGATTAGCAATTTGGATAATCGCGACGCCATAGAATATTGGTTAATTAAAGAAAGGTATAAGTCGGGTCTATTTGTTGACCCGGGCCAGGTACGCATATATAGTCTTATAGTTAAAAGTGCAATGATTGGTCAAGTATTTAGTGAAAGTCCTTCATCGCAAGTTGAAGGACTAAAATCGACCAAAAAGCCCTTGATGGGTCAACCGGGCAAACGACCCTTAGAGGTTGTTTAGAAACTTATATTATGACCATGCAACCCTTGGGTGCGCATAAAAGTTGTAGGAATAAACTTTCTAGGGTTAAACGCCTTAAAGTGCGTCTTGCCGTAAAATGACATATCCGAGGGATAAAATTTGGAATAAGTATTTAAGTACGTTAAATCCACCACAATTATAATTGTGGTGAAGACAATTTAATATAAATGGGTGGACTTATGTTGCATACAAGGGACGAGCGTAAATTAAGCTTAAAAGTACATAAATACCCTTAACGGGTCAAAACAAGCATTTAAGCGTAAACGAGATTTTATTATGTAAGAAACCCGTGATTTGAGATTAATATGATTGGAGATATTGAAATAATGAATTTCATGAGTTTAAAGGTTAAATAAACATGTTGGTGTGATAAAATCATGAACGGGTCAATATTTGGTAAAAAGGGTAGTAAGCCGAAGACTTAAAAGTCTGAGATTATGTTAATCCGGATGTCGGATTTTAACTCCATAAGATGGAGAAATAAATTACGGACGCGTAGGAAAAAGAATCGGGTAAAACGGATTAAAAACGAAAGAGTTATGCTCGTTTCCGTGAAATCGGGTTATGCTGGGAATGTACAGCAACTGTTAAGCAGCATTCTGCTGAAAAGGGGGCTAGGCGTCACGGGACGCCCCCTAGTTCCGGAAAAAAATTATTTTTTTGTTGTTTGACCCATGTAACTTGTTTAAACTTATTAATTAACTATTAAAACTAACTTTTAAGTTGGTTTTGAACATAGGTGATCGCCAAGAGTGCCCGGATGAAGATCAAGCTCGAAGAAGAACCGAACACGATAAAGTTAAAAGCTTCCGCACGGTGTTTCGTCCTATCTCTTAAACGCCGAACTCAAATTCATTACGATGTACTTTAACCTTTATTTGCAAAAGTTTTAAATTAACCGTATTTAGTATAGTACATTTAATCATGATTACATGCATATTTTCGTAAATAATACGAAAACCTTAAACTAATAACAAGGGTGTTACAAGTTGGTAATCAGAGCTCAAGGTTGTTGACAAATGTGTTCGGTTCGAGGCTTGATCGCAAATCCGGTAAGTACATGTATATAGTAATGATTTAGTATGATTAAAGTGTTGAAGAACAACACATAGGGTTATCGTGTAATACACGTTACATCAATCAAATCGATAAAGGACAGATATAGTCGATGAAATTACGTGTGTTGACACGTATAGTGGAAAATCCTTGTATTATAATACGGGCGATTATTGATGACGACACTACTAACTTTTGTGAATGTTTTAATTGAAGGACACTCGCATCTGAATATGACGAGAGTTGGACAAATTACGGATATGAGGATGAAACGGTCCGATGTATGACAAGCAAAGCATACTCATCAAGGATCTAAATCGCGTAGAGATCACGAACAAGGTTAACGGAAAAAGGAGAGCCTGATAGAGCAAGCATTATCAGGTGCACGTTTTAAATTATTGCATAAATAAGTAATATGCAACAAATATGTAGAAATTAAAAGTTGCATATGTAGATTAAAAACTTGGAAAAAACCCGAATAGAAAATGTATTTTTTGGGATATTGTTTCCAAGAGAAACAAATAAAGGCATTACTTACATAGGGCGTGATGTGAAAACTATAAAAATGTCATGCGTGCCATGTGTTAATCGCTTACTCTGGCCAAGTAAGTAGTGGCATATGATACCATGAACTTCTTATAGCGGACACATTTACATCCGATGTAGTAAGGACGGGGTAAATGGGACAAATTAAAAAGTACCCAAATGAAACAAATGAGCAAAATAGTTGATAATAATGTAAACGCACAGCCGGGTGACGGAAGCGTATTACATTAGGATAATGAGCCCGAGAGAAGGGACAAGGATTAATGTAAATGATGATATAAATGAATGATCAAAAGAAAATTATCGAAAATAAGTCATCTTGGACGAAAGGGCCATGGTTAACGAAATGGGCAAGTAAAACCAAAGTACAGATGATCCGCCGGGGTCATAAAAACAAAGGTGCTGCCCACACGAAAAAGATAATCAAGGTTGTTAACTTTAGTCGTAGTAAAGAAAGGATAACGATGATAATCGTCACACATAATTAATAAGGCCGCCAATGGTGGTCACTTAAAGAATAAAAGACATGGTCGAATAAAAGAGACGGATTTCGCTAAGATGACCAAGTAAATCGAAATGAAGTCTTAATGCATACTGGAAGGGGTGCAATGATAACGATTTCAGTAAAACTCCCGGTTGATGGGTAAGGAATTAAACGCATGCGTAGACTGAGAAACAGGAACACGTATGGAAGGTTAAAAGACTCGGGTTTTGAGTCATGACTAAAGGACGACAAGATACTGCAAATAGAAATTTTGATAAATTACGTTCAACTATTTCAAAGCTGAACGGGTCGAACAAAGACTGAAGTTTGACATTCATAAGTGATGAATTTTCACACGAACAAGTCAAACAAATTTAATAAGAATGACACTTGCTAAAGTAAGTAAGCGCGAATCGAATAAATAAAAGTGTGAAATATTAATAAACCTAAGTAAAGGAGTTATAGGCGTTAAAAACATTAAAATAAAAGAACCCGGGTAATGGGACGTAAAGAAGTATAGGTAAGAACCGGGTAACGCTAAGTGTAGGGCAAACCGACGTATAATTGACATAGAAGTCAAAAGTCGGAAAGATAATTCGAAAGAAAACAATGTAGCCTTAGACTACGGTCAAGGTCAAACGAAATCTAAAAAGTAAAGGTGAATAATTCTAAACATAAAAAGGGGTGCCTTAACGCCATATGCGTATATATAAACGTATATGCATTTGAATAAAAAATTCGAATAAAAGATGATCTATGGGATCATCATAACCTACGGGATATTAATCAGTGTAAAGGTCTACGGGGCCAAAATGACCCACGGGTCATGAATTGAAGCAAAGGGATCATAAGGGCCTCACCTTAAAGAGGTGAAAGCTTAAGGAAATAGCCTACGAGGTTAAGTGAAGGAACCCACGGGACAATAGTGTAAGGTGAGGGAACTTGTTACGATTCCCCGCGTAAAACGAGAACGGAAAACAATAAATTATGGGTTGTCAATTTACTTGATATGAGTAATTGACATAGTTAAAGAGAAAAACGTTAAACTAAAAATTCAGTTTTAGTAAGAAATAACGTTTTAACAAATATGAATACTATAAGGCGAATTCGGAAATAACGAATATTAAAGAGCATGGGTCTTAACATCGATAGGTGCGAGACGATACATTCGAAAAGAAGAAGTATGATAAAGAAACGTTGAATTAAACTTAAACGTGATGTGACACGCTCACGGACAAGAAAAGAAATATAGAAAATGATCACGTTATAACATAAGTTACGGGGTACGAAGTGACGGCGACTAATTAGTCTAGCCGGTAAAACTATTCAAAGTTAAGAAAGCGTCATAACAAATACAAGCACTTGTTAATATAACACAACCGCGAGATAGACCTGTTAAAAGACTAACGAGACTAAGTGATCAAGTGACAACTCAGTCAATAAAGATAAAGGGTTATGAGCTGTAAGTAACGGCCCACGAGGCCTTACACATGAAAGGCGTACGCGTCAGTATACATGAAAACTTTTGACCAAAGGAAACGGGAGCCTTGAAAACGAAACTAGGTTCGTTTGATTAAACCAATGAACTACGTAAATAAGGTTTCGGGGACGAAACCTCTTTAAGGGGGTAGACTTGTAACATCCCAAAAACGGGTTTGGTAATCAAACCACGTTAATAGTAAAGACGGGTAAAATACCATTAGTGGTAAAAATTAACCCGGTAAATATTAGGACTCAAATAAATAAACATAATATTAATTAAAAGGGGGAATAAATACTTTGAGAAAACAAAGTATATAAAAAGGCCAAATTAACGGGACTTAAAACATAACGGGTTATAACTTCCCGAACCCGTTAAAGTAACTAGGAGTAATTAACCTAGTTAGTAGCATGTGATTAAGTAACTAATGGGAGATATAGCTTCATTTGATCAAAATAAAACATGAGGGACTAATATGGACAAGTGGGAAACTTGTTTTATTAAAAAAAAAAACACAACACACTTGGTGTGTGTGTGCGTGTAATCGCCAGGAGAAGAAAGAAAGGGGTTAAAAACCCTAGTTTAACAAATCCTCCAAATTGAAGCTCAAATCAAGCCCGAATCGTCTGCATGATTACAAATTCGTGATCACCTAGTCGTGGGGATCATAAGGTATGTAAAAATTTGATGATTCGTGAAGTTGCAAAATTTGAGTTAGCATCATAATTCGCGAATTATGTAAGGATTAGAGGAGCTATGGCTAAGTTAGTGATGTACACATGCTTAGGAACTAAACCCTAAGTGAAAATCATACATATGATGATATGACTTGAACGATTTGGTGATACTTTGAGATTATGATGAACAATCATAATCGAAATTCTGGAATGAATGTTGGATCTATGAGTGTTATTTTGATTATATCTTGGTTTAGAAACAAACCCTATTAGAAAACTTAATGAATTGTTGTCAAAACTAGGGATTTGATAATTACCCTATTATGTGCTAAGTGGGTTTTGACTTAATAATGAAGATGACGATATGTTTGTGTTAGAAATCATCATAAGTGATAGTTGATGCAAGATACTTGAACACATTATAAGTTTGAGTGAAAGCTCATGCATGACTTGAAGTGGGTTTTTGTATGTTATGATGAAATTGGTAATTTCGTTCATATAAATTGGTGTATGAAATCATGTAGTATATTAGTTCATATGAAGAACTTGATTATATAAGGTGTTGGGATGAATCCTAGTGATATGATGAATGGGTCTCACTTATAGATGAGAACCCTTTGTTCTTGTGAAATGAATGAATAAATTAGTTTTTGATAATCGCTTGAACTAATTAAAGTGATTGAAATGTGATAAACGTGGTTAGAACTTTGGTTAAAACGGTGGCCTAAAGATAACGCCTACCGGGTAAATAAAGAATGCAAAAACTAGTTGATGAACTCGAATATGCATCTAGTATACTAATGGGCATTTGACTTTTAAAAGTCAAACTGACTTTCGATGTGATGAATGATAATTAGATATAGAAATGCGTAAGGTGGAATAATCGTATTAAGTCATGATTAAACTAACCACCTTGCGAATTACAAATAATTGTTGGCGCTTAACAAGCTAGGTGAAGCTTGGGGAGAAAGCGGGTCAAACGGATCAAGAAGGAAAAGAAAAGTGTAGCTTGGATACGAGGTAAGTAAAACCTACACCCTTTTGTAGGACACGTGTATATTTTATAAACTATAAATGCGAATGATGTAATATCCAAAATAAGAGTTCCGACAAGATTGACACAAGTCGGAACAAGTGTAAATGATAAAAACCATGGTTTATGGTAAATGGGGCAATTGGGTGAATTTGGAAATTTAAAATCATGCTTTTATCTTTGGTCTTATAGTCCAAACGGGTCAAATGGTGATGATAACACCATTTGACAATATCGACTAATGTGATTGTTAAGTCGTATGTTATCAGGAGCGATTAGCAATTTGGATAATCGCGACGCCATAGAATATTGGTTAATTAAAGCAAGGTATAAGTCGGGTCTATTTGTTGACCCGGGCCAGGTACGCATATATAGTCTTATAGTTAAAAGTGCAATGATTGGTCAAGTATTTAGTGAAAGTCCTTCATCGCAAGTTGAAGGACTAAAATCGACCAAAAAGCCCTTGATGGGTCAACCGGGCAAACGACCCTTAGAGGTTGTTTAGAAACTTATATTATGACCATGCAACCCTTGGGTGCGCATAAAAGTTGTAGGAATAAACTTTCTAGGGTTAAACGCCTTAAAGTGCGTCTTGCCGTAAAATGACATATCCGAGGGATAAAATTTGGAATAAGTATTTAAGTACGTTAAATCCACCACAATTATAATTGTGGTGGAAGACTATTCAATATAAATGGGTGGACTTATGTTGCATACAAGGGACGAGCGTAAATTAAGCTTAAAAGTACATAAATACCCTTAACGGGTCAAAACAAGCATTTAAGCGTAAACGGGATTTTATTATGTAAGAAACCCGTGATTAGAGATTAATATGATTGGAGATATTGAAATAATGAATTTCATGAGTTTAAAGGTTAAATAAACATGTTGGTGTGATAAAATCATGAACGGGTCAATATTTGGTAAAAATGGTAGTAAGCCGAAGACTTAAAAGTCTGAGATTATGTTAATCCGGATGTCGGATTTTAACTCCATAAGATGGAGAAATAAATTACGGACGCGTAGGAAAAAGAATCGGGTAAAACGGATTAAAAACGAAAGAGTTATGCTCGTTTCCGTGAAATCGGGTTATGCTGGGAATGTACAGCAACTGTTAAGCAGCATTCTGCTGAAAAGGGGGCTAGGCGTCACGCGACGCCCCCTAGTTCCGGAAAAATTTTATTTTTTTGTTGTTTGACCCATGTAACTTGTTTAAACTTATTAATTAACTATCAAAACTAACTTTTAAGTTGGTTTTGAACATAGGTGATCGCCAAGAGTGCCCGGATGAAGATCAAGCTCGAAGAAGAACCGAACACGATAAAGTTAAAAGCTTCCGCACGGAATTTTGTCCTATCTCTTAAACGACGAACTCAAATTCATTACGATGTACTTTAACCTTTATTTGCAAAAGTTTTAAATTAACCGTATTTAGTATAGTGCATTTAATCATGATTACATGCATATTTTCGTAAATAATACGAAAACCTTAAAATAGTAACAAGGGTGTTACAAGTTGGTAATCAGAGCTCAAGGTTGTTGACAAATGTGTTCGGTTCGAGGCTTGATCGCAAATCCGGTATGTACATGTATATAGTAATGATTTAGTATGATTAAAGTGTTGAAGAACAACACATAGGGTTATCGTGTAATACACGTTACATCAATCAAATCGATAAAAGACAGATATAGTCGATGAAATTACGTGTGTTGACACGTATAGTGGAAAAGCCTTGTATTATAATACGGGCGATTATTGATGACGACACTACTAACTTTTGTGAATGTTTTAATTGAAGGACACTCGCATCTGAAGATGACGAGAGTTGGACAAATTACGGATATGAGGATGAAACGGTCCGATGTATGACAAGCAAAGCATACTCATCAAGGATCTAAATCGCGTAGAGATCACGAACAAGGTTAACGGAAAAAGGAGAGCCTGATAGAGCAAGCATTATCAGGTGCACGTTTTAAATTATTTCATAAATAAGTAATATGCAACAAATATGTAGAAATTAAAAGTTGCATATGTAGATTAAAAACTTGGAAAAAACCCGAATAGAAAATGTATTTTTTGGGATATTGTTTCCAAGAGAAACAAATAAAGGCATTACTTACATAGGGCGTGATGTGAAAACTATAAAAATGTAATGCGTGCCATGTGTTAATCGCTTACTCTGGCCAAGTAAGTAGTGGCATATGATACCATGAACTTCTTATAGCGGACACATTTACATCCGATGTAGTAAGGACGGGGTAAATGGGACAAATTAAAAAGTACCCAAATGAAACAAATGAGCAAAATAGTTGATAATAATGTAAACGCACAGCCGGGTGACGGAAGCGTATTACATTAGGATAATGAGCCCGAGAGAAGGGACAAGGATTAATGTAAATGATGATATAAATGAATGATCAAAAGAAAATTCATGAAAATAAGTCATCTTGGACGAAAGGGCCATGGTGAACGAAATGGACAAGTAAAACCAAAGTACAGATGATCCGCCGGGGTCATAAAAACAAAGGTGCTGCCCACACGAAAAAGATAATCAAGGTTGTTAACTTTAGTCGTAGTAAAGAAAGGATAACGATGATAATCGTCACTCATAATTAATAAGGCCGCCAATGGTGGTCACTTAAAGAATAAAAGACATGGTCGAATAAAAGCGACGGATTTCGCTAAGATGACCAAGTAAATCGAAATGAAGTCTTAATGCATACCGGAAGGGGTGCAATGATAACGATTTCGGTAAAACACCCAGTTGATGGGTAAGGAATTAAACGCATGCATAGACTGAGAAACAAGAACGCGTATGGAAGGTCAAAAGACTCGGGTTTTGGGTCATGACTAAAGGACGACAAGATACTGCAAATAGAAATTTTGATAAATTACGTTCAACTATTTCAAAGCCAAACGGGTCGAACAAAGACTGAAGTTTGACATTCATAAGTGATGAATTTTCACACGAACAAGTCAAACAAATTTAATAAGAATGACACTTGCTAAAGTAAGTAAGCGCGAATCGAATAAATAAAAGTGTGAAATATTAATAAACCTATGTAAAGGAGTTATAGGCGTTAAAAACATTAAAATAAAAGAACCCGGGTAATGGGACGTAAAGAAGTATATGTAAGAACCGGGTAACGGTAAGTGTAGGACAAACCGACGTATAATTGACATTAGAAGTCAAGAAGTCGGAAAGATAATTCGAAAGAAAACAATGTAGCCTTAGACTACGGTCAAGGTCAAACGAAATCTAAAAAGTAAAGGTGAATAATTCTAAACATAAAAAGGGGTGCCTTAACGCCATATGCGTATATATAAACGTATATGCATTTGAATAAAAATTCGAATAAAAGATGATCTACGGGATCATCATAAACTACTGGATATTAATCAGTGTAAAGGTCTACGGGGCCAAAATGACCCACGTGTCATGAATTGAAGCAAAGGGATCATAAGGGCCTCGCCTTAAAGAGGTGAAAGCTTAAGGAAATAGCCTACGAGGTTAAGTGAAGGAACCTATGGGACAATAGTGTATGGTGAGGGAACTTGTTACGATTCCCCGCCTAAAACGAGAACAGAAAACAATAAATTATGGGTTGTCAGTTTCCTTGATATGAGTAATTGACATAGTCAAAGAGAAAAACGTTAAACTAAAAATTCAGTTTTAGTAAGAAATAACGTTTTAACTCAAGTCCCTATCGACAATCAAACCGAATAGAAAAGATGAAGAAAAGAATTTAGATCGAATAACTCTTAATCTTATTAATCAGAAAATAACTCAAAACTGATTACAGACTCTTAAACCATATCTCGGTTTCTCTCTAGTCTTGCCTCTTATCTTCTCTTTTCTCTTAATAATGTCTAACCCTAACTTGGTTTATATAGGCTACCCCTAACTTGGTGACCAAGACATTACCATATAACCCTAACTTGGTGACCAAGACATTACCAAATATAATTAAAATGTAATTAGGAAACTTAACCAATTATGACCAACTTGTCAACATTGATCCCTCAAGTTCACCGACTTGTGACTTGAACTCCTTTGTCACCATTTTACATCACCAACTTGTGATGAGTCGAGAATTACCGCCAACAATCGCCCCCTTAATTTCCGACTCGAAATAAGTAGGCTCTAACATGTCTTCTTTGTCTTGATTCTTATAGAAGACATCTTGATCTCTAGCTGTGTTTTTCGGCTCTTTCCTAACTCGAACATTCTTGCGACCTTGTACTCGACTAGTCCTTTGTACATGACTCGTCCTTTGATCATAAGAACTCGCACCACCATTGACTCGGCTGCGATCTTGAGCTGTTAGGATCGGAGGCTCTCATGATTGTGCTTGTTTGTATGATTTGAACATTAAATGAATATGAAACAATGTAAAGTGCAGCGGAAATGAATAACAAAATTTGTAAACACAATCAAGGAAGAAAATAGTTTGATAACATTTGCTTTTCATAGAGTCAAAAGATTACAATCAAAGCAAAAGATTACAATGCAGGCTTACAAACTAAACTCCCCCTCAGCCAGATACCTCAAGGCTGGTTGCACAAGATGAAAGGATTGAATTGAGAAGACGAACTTACTCAAAACGAATCAAATGTAACAGTACAGAGTACTGCTCCATTTATAGACAAAGCCAAACCACTGAGGCATCTCAGCTGACGTCACCATGAAAGTGACATCTAACAAACTCTATCTACTGTTCTACAACTACTGACCATACAGGCATTGATTACATTCCAACCACTGATATATAAACACTGACTCTTCATTCCACTGACCTAATCAACCACTGTTGTATTAGCAACAGTGCTTTCCTCAAAGGGTGATCAAGCCTTGAATGGGCAGTGCTTTAACTCTTCAGCAGTACTTGAATTCCAGCAGTAGATTGAGCTTCAGCCTTTAAAATTCATCAGTGCTTTGGTTTCACAGTGGTTTATAGGATCAGCAGTTGTTGATAAGGACAGTACTTGGAGCATATCAGATGTTTGATTCACTGTCAAGGGGAAAGATTAAAGTGAACAGCTGATTATTGTGAATCCACTGTCATGATCCGATTTTGGCTTTACATTATCTGTTCCTCTGGTAGGGTTTAATCCCAACAATCTCCCCCTGGAACAGATAATGCCAAAACCCTTCATTATTCTGGATCTTTATTCCTCATCAGAAGTTCCTTAGCTTGTCTTTTAAATTCTGCTTCAAAGTCTCTGGAACTTGTATCATCTTCATCCCTGCACAGTGTAAGTTCAAGGAGATCCTGCAAATCTTCAACACTAAGGCCTAGTGCTTCTTTCCTTGATATGTACTTCACTTCGCCATTGGATTTGACCAGGGTCAATACGTGGGTCTTTTGATCAGACATCCACTTTAGTACTTTCGAACCCAATGGGTTTCTTGGGAGAGATTTATTTGCTGATGAGCTTGAGGATTTTGGCCTTGAGAAAAATTGGAAAGCAGTATCTTGAGCTTCAGACATTCTTTTGAGAGCTTCTTCTATGATTTGATTTGCTGCAGCTATATCTTCTGCAACTTCTTTGTCCATTTCCTCTTGTTCTTTTTGTTGATCAAACTCTCTGTCTGAGATATCTGCTGAAATGTCTGGTGATGCAGGTTTGATTAATACCCTTTTGAAAAGGTTTTTTAGCTTTATTGAGTTATCTTCTTTTAGACCCATTTTCTTGACAGCATCTGTGAAAAACTCAGCTTCTTTTTCTTTGTCTGTTTCACTTGTCAACAATTTTCCTTCCTCTTGGTTTATCACAAGACTTGGGTTAAATGTTGATGTGATCCGTGTTTTAAGATTTTCAAGCTGTTGCTCTATTTGCTTTTTGTAGTCAGACCTTTTAGGAGTGCCAAAGACTGTTGTCCTCCTTTTCTTAAGTCTTTCAGAAGCTTCATCTGTTTGCTGCTTTGACCATTTTGATATGGCATTGGCAGTGTCCACTTTTGCATCCACCAACTCCTGTTTCTTTCTTTTGTACTCAGCTGTTAGGTCAGTGATGAACTTTTTGTATTTGCTCCAATTTGGAGCATTTTTCTTCTTTTTAGGATCGTTCTTGATTCTATCAATCCTATCAGCTTCATGCTTTAAGAGCATTATTGGCCATTCTTCAAATTGGTTTTCTTCAGCAGGATAAAAATTTTCTTGCATTATGTATGCAAGAAGTTTTCTTCTCATCTCTTTACGTTGTTCTGCCTTTTCTTTGCTCAGCTCTTGTGCAAAATCTTTTATTAGTTTGACTTTTGTGAGCAGAAATTCCAATCTTTCAGCAATGGCTTCATCACCTTGAACTTTACATTCAACCTTTGCTCTTATCTTAGCCTGTCTTGTTTTGAGGTGAAGATACTCATCCATGTCTTCTGGAACCATAAAGCCAACGAGTGAATAAAATATTCGGTTTGAAGGATCATCATCAGTGTAAAATTGCCTCATCTCATTTTTTATAGCTTCTAGTTCTAACGGATATCTTGCAGCAGTGGGATCATATTGGTCCTCATCAGGCTGAGTAAGTTTTCTTTTCTGGTGTAAAGCTTTGCTGGTTGTGATGTGAGACTTGTGGAGACAGTGGTGGATGTCTGACTAACAGTGGTTGAAACAACTGGTGTCTCAACTGTTGTTGTCATTACAACAGATGTTATAACATCTGATGTCTTCTGCTTTTTTGCAGGAGGTGATGGTGGTGATGTGATATTGATGAGAGAAGTGGTTTGTGATTGGCAAACAGCTGTTGTAACAACTGGTGTTTCAACCTCTGTTGACCTTACAACTACTGATGTGTCAGTAGATGTCTTCTGCTTTTGAGCAGGGGTTGAAAGTGGTGAGGTAGTTTTTGATGGTGGTGATGAAGAATCATCAGGAATGAAAATCCCTCTCCTTTTTATTATAGGAGGGGCTGATGATGTTTTGGGTGGATTTGTGGTTGTGATTTGTGATTGACAAACAACTGTTGAAACAACTGGTGTTTCAACCGCTGTTGTCATTACAACAGATGTTGTAACATCTGTTGTCTTCTGTTTTATGACAGGAGGTAATGATGATGATGAAAGAGCAGTGGTTGTGGTGGTGTGTGTTGAGGTGACAGCTGTTTGGCTAGCAGTTTTTGTAACTACTGACGTATCAGCTGTTTGGATGATAGTTTGAGTTTTTTGTAGGAGGTGGTTTAGATGTTTGCTTTTCTTGCTCAGGTTCAATACACAGGCCATGTTCTATTCCCTTCTTCTTCATTTGCTTCATTATCTCCCCCTTTTTGGCATTATCTGCAGGGAGGTTATCAAAGAATAGTAAAGTGGAAGGTGCTTTGCCAGTGGTGCTATGGATGCTGGCCTTTATAGCCTTGATATCTGCTTGAGTATCCTTGAACCTTGATTCCACCATATTGTTTAGCATTTGTATATGCATTTCATGCCGCTGATCAGCCACTTGTTTTTGTCTTTCAAGAATGGGTTCAAACAGATTCCAGAGCTCATTTGTAGCAAGTGCTTGTGGTGGAGCAAGTGCTTGAGGTGGAACTGCAGCGGATTGTGCTTTCTGAGCTTTTAAAATCTCTTGCACCATCTCCTTTATTTCAGCAACTGAGGTTTCCAGTTTTTCAACTCTTTCCGTCAATTCCTGGTATTTTGAATCATCACCCAAATTAATGGGATCATCTGAATCCCCACCAGCAGTGGTTATATCAATGTGTGACTTAGGAATAGAGTCCCAAAAATCACCCATTAATGCCCCTTGTTCTTGGTACTGGGGACTTCTTTCTTCAGCACTAGATAAATCTTTGATGGTACCAGTGGTTAGAACTAACTCACTGGTGATTACCGACCGTGCTATAGAAGAAATTGCCTTCAAGGGAGTCTTACTAATGAAACAACTGTCCAACTGAAGATCTGTTGATCCATCAGTTGTAGTTGCTGCTCCACTTGAACTACCACCAAGAGTTACTTGTAACTCAAGGGGTGTAACCTCCTCAGTTGTTGCTGGGATAACAGAGGCAGTAGCTTCAGACCCAGTCACTTGTGGGAGTGTGCTCTCAGTGATAGGTGATAGAGAGGAACTGGTTTTTGTCTGAGCTATGTCAACTGCATGCAACAAAGGTAACATGGATTGTGGCATTATGATTGGTGAGGGGATGGGAGTTGAAAGAGACATGTCCTTGGGATCAGGACTGTGGAAGATGGATCCGAGTGGGTCCAGAGTTGCATAATTTGGTGTCCCTGTGATTACAACCTGATCCTTTTGTGAGGATACAGGAGGAGTTTGAGGTAATGGTGGAGGTCTTTCTACCAACTGCTGTGAGGAAGTAGCAGCAGTGGATTGTGGTGACATTTGTGTTGTCACAGGCATTTGCTCTGGGATCTCATCTTCCAGAGTTGCCTTTTTCTTGGGTTTGGTGGGCTTTCTGGATGTTTTCTTTTTGGTCTTTTTGGAGATGTCAGGTGTGGGTTTCAAAGCAGTGGTTGTGCTGCTATGATCACCTGGAGCAGTGGGCTCAGCAGCCGATGCCTGAGGAGCAGTGTTCTCTGCTAAATTCTGCTCAGGCACCTCTGCTCTTGTTTTTATTGGTGTCATCATTCTTGAAAATGTTTCATTTGTTAAACTTTTTATTTGACAAAAGGCACCTTGGTTGAGCAAATTTTCATTTTTCTTTTCAATTTTTTGTTTAAAATAATAGCTTAGAAACCTTGGAAAAAGTAAAAATGATTTGCTATCAACATTTTTTACCAAGTCATTGAAGATCTCCTGGGAATAGTTGTAATCTTCATTATTCAAAATAGCATAGCCCAGACATTGAATCTTCAATGGTATTTCGTTAAACGCTGTTGTTTTATTTGAAACACACATCAAAAGTGTGTGAAATAAAAACCTGGGTGCAGAAGGGAAATAACCTTTTTGTAAGGTATCTACCTTTGATTGTTCTGCATACCCTCTGTTCAGAAAATCAGTTTTCATCTCATTTTTGTCAAAAGAAGTTTTACCTTTTTGATCATCGAGTTTAAAGATTTCTGAGATTGACTGTGGAGAAATTTGTATCGCTTTACCCTGTATCGAGGAGTTGATGGCTACTACTTTATCGTCTTGTTTTTCAAGCGTAGCATTCTTCCAAAACTCTCTCTGGGTTTGCAGATAAATGGGAGCATCGGCTGTCAACAAAGTTTTGTACTTTGATGCAGATATAGTGTCGATGATTGAATCGAATGTATGATTGTCTTTGTGTTTTGTGAGTAAACCCAAATAGTTGTGAGATTGTTTGTATGGTATTTCGATGGATTCTTCGGCCGTTTGAGCGACCTCTTTGGAAGATGATGTTGATTTTGGTTTAGATTTTGATTTTTGTTTCGTCATTTTTGCATAGAGAATCGGAAAACGTTTTGAGAAGAAGGGTTAGAAACTGCTTTGAGAAGAGAATTTTGGAATTCAATTCGACAGTGTAAAGCCCTGTTTGGGGTTTTGATCAGGGTTTTATAAGGGAAAGAAATGATCGCTGATGTGTCAGCGGTTATTTTGATCTGAAGGCTAAAAACTGACCACGTGTCAAACACTGATGAAATGGATGAAGGGTGGAGAACAGTTGTTTTTAAGAGCCACTGATGAATCAAGCATTAGTGGTTACAACGGTAATAATGTGGACAGTGGAGGATTTTAACTATCAGTGGATAGCATATCAGTGGATAAGACACTGATTTTGAGTATCAGTGCTTACCATGAAAATGGAAGGACAGTAGTTGACTTTCAGCAGTGGACAGTATCTAGAAAGCAGATATTTGAACAAAGCAGTGTTTAGGGGTAAGACAGTGCTAAGAATTTGATGCAACAGTATCTCAGCAACTTTTAGAGCAATCAGTGGATAGCCTTTTCAGGAATTTACATTCAGAGTTTTGCCACGTGTCAATTTTGAAAATAGATTTCTGACAGTGGTTTAGTACCCCAGATGATCATAACTTTTTACTAAGAATACTCATTTTCGTCATAATATATAAATTAAAACATGAGTATCTAAGTAATTTCAATATTTGTTTATCAATCAATTTTTTATCATGGTTTAAAACAAACTTGAGTATGACATGACCTTGATATATGTACCATTTCATTTTGACCCGTTTATGAGGACAATAATACCAACAAAAATAAGGTACTATATCCCGACAGGAAATTGAAACTATTGCGAACAAAAACAAGCAAAAGTTCAATATATAAATTATTCTTAAAAAAAACAGAATAACATATCCTGATTATTTGAGAAAAACTTTTATAAAAAATGGTTAAAGGTTTTTCTGAACATAGTATCAAAAGAAACTGGTATAATTTCAGTGCAATACATAATCATATCATTCTCAAGTTTATGAAAATGGTCAGTGGTTTAACATCAGTGGTAGGAAACTTTGAATACGTCTTGACCACTGTTTGTTACCATCTTCTTGTCAGTTGATTGTAAACATGAGGACACATGTACACATAGGTTTTGAAAGCCCAGTAGTAGACCTTGTTACCATGTGATGATTTTGAAAATTTGTCTAAACCTCTTGAAGTTTATTCACTGGGAGTACTGTTTTTACCTGAACTTTTTCTTGACCCAATGACTGCATATAGTTACTTAATGACCATTATTACCCCAAGCTTTGACTCTCAAGTGTTTTAAGTTTATACTCTTTTCTTTTGACTTCAAAAGTTTTGAGATAAACACACTATTGAGTTTTTGTGAATTTTCTTCTTCCCTTTTTACCCTTCCCATTTATAAGTAATGAATTACTTACTGGGAGGTCTTTATTGAGAGAAACCTTAATCCAAAATCATTTTGCAGTAATGTTTTGAGAGAATCGGTCATGTTTGCACATGTTTTCAACCAATCTCACATTACATATGATACGGACTATGTTAACTCCTGATTTTTTGAATGCATTTTGACATAGTTGATTTCATCCTTATGAGGATCCTCAACCTGTTTTTCAATACACCAGATCTAATAACTAAAGTTTTAATTTCCCTCTTTCAATGTTAGCAAAACACTAATGCTTTTAAGAACATAGGTTTTGTTAATTTGAGGTTCATACTTTAGTATCAATTATGATAAAACATCACAAATTTCACAACAATAGTTGAAATCAATTATGAAATGAAGTGACTACACCATAACTACCAGACATATTTTCAGATCTGAGAACTATGGATAATTTGTGCATGAAATCACTTGTTGTGTGAGATTTGTGTGTCATATGACATCTTGGTTGATTTACAGAGTTTTTGAATAACCATTTTGATCATGATTTACTCGTTACTCTGTTTTTCAACTGAATACAACCAACCTTAGTATCAATGAATTTTGAGCCGAACTGTTATGTCAAATTGATTGTTAAATCGAATTTGACTGTCCAGGCTCTGATACCAATTGTTAGGATCGGAGGCTCTCATGATTGTGCTTGTTTGTATGATTTGAACATTAAATGAATATGAAACAATGTAAAGTGCAGCGGAAATGAATAACAAACTTTGTAAACACAATCAAGGAAGAAAATAGTTTGATAACATTTGCTTTTCATAGAGTCAAAAGATTACAATCAAAGCAAAAGATTACAATGCAGGCTTACAAACTAAACTCCCCCTCAACCAGATACCTCAAGGCTGGTTGCACAAGATGAAAGGATTGAATTGAGAAGAAGAACTTACTCAAAACGAATCAAATGTAACAGTACAGAGTACTGCTCCATTTATAGACAAAGCCAAACCACTGAGGCATCTCAGCTGACGTCACCATGAAAGTGACATCTAACAAACTAACAAACTCTATCTACTGTTCTACAACTACTGACCATACAGACATTGATTACATTCCAACCACTGATATATAAACACTGACTCTTCATTCCACTGACGTAATCAACCACTGTTGTATGAGCAACAGTGCTTTCCTCAAAGGGTGATCAAGCCTTGAATGGGCAGTGCTTTAACTCTTCAGCAGTACTTGGATTCCAGCAGTAGATTGAGCTTCAGCCTTTAAACTTCATCAGTGCTTTGGTTTCACAGTGGTTTATAGGATCAGCAGTTGTTGATAAGGACAGTACTTGGAGCATATCAGATGTTTGATTCACTGTCAAGGGGGAAGCTTAAAGTGAACAGCTGATTATTGTGAATCCACTGTCATGATCCGGTTTTAGCTTTACATTATCTGTTCCTCTGGTAGGGTTCAATCCCAACATGAGCAAACACCCACTTTCTTGGATCATTAAATGTACCTCCTTGGGTTTGAATCCCTTGCTTATCCTTTTCTTTGAATTCTTGAACATTTTTCTTTGGACTTTGAATTTTGGGTTTCTTCATTAAACTTGGATCTTTGAGAAGTTTCTGACTCGTACTTGCCGTATCATCTTTCAGTTCACCTCTTTGTAGATCCCTACCCGCAAAATTCTTTATTCCAGTCATGTTATCTTGTATACCGGAACTTGCTATCTTGAGGTTGATCTTATACAAACGGTTCTTGGTCCTTGTCACCTTCATCATAAGTTTTCCTGTTTCATCATGAATGGTTAGCAAATCACGTTTCATGTGAATGTCGCATCCACCTTCTGTTGCTTGACCAAGACTTATGATATTGCTTTGCAAACTCGGTATGTAGTAGACATCGGTTAATAGGCGCTTCTCCCCTGTTTTCCCTTCAAGTAATACCGATCCCTTTCCCCGTATATCAATACAAGATCCATCTCCAAACTTCACCTTTCCTGTGACACGCTCATTAAGTTCAAAGAAATAAGCTCGATTACCCGTCATGTGATTCGATGCTCCGTTGTCGAGATACCAAGTGTCTTTCTCCATTGGCTCAGTCTCGAAACGCTTTGGATTCACCCATTCTTCATTTAGAAAAACCGTCTCTTGATCACATCTCATCATGAATAATGATGGATCAATATCATCGTTTTTAGCTAAGTTAGCTTCATCTTGTTTCTTCATACGATCCGAACATCCTGACGCGAAGTGACCAAATTTATCACAACGGTAACACTGAATCTGTGATCTATATTTCCTTCCCGTTTGACGATCATTGGTTCTTCTTTGACCCGTTTGTTTTGACCTATGATCTTGACCATCTCGGCTTTGACTTCCATCTTGGTCCTCATCATCCCGGTCTTGACGTCTGCCTCGGTAACTTGAACCGCCTCGCCCACGCCCCCGCCTATTTTCATAGGATTTGGATTTCGAGGATGACTCACCATTGGCAAACATTAGATTACCTTGATTTTCTGCTAAAGACTCGATACCTTTAATCCTGTCTTCGAACGTCTTCAGTCTACCGATCGCTTCCTGAAACGTCATGGCCTTCAAATCTGCGAACTGTTCAATTGAAGCTACAATTGGAACATACTTTGCTGGAACGGAACTTAACAATTTTCTGGTAAGCTTTCTGTTTTCATAGGTGGTTCCCAAACTGGCTGCCTTGGTAACCAACTGACTTATTCTGCCCGCGAAAGAATCAACTGTCTCTGTTTCTTTCATCTTCAAGGATTCGAACTCATTTTCCAGTTGCTCAAGCTTTGCCTCTCGTGTCTTCAACGCTTCCCAGATTTCCTTTGCAGTCTGAAACTGAGCTACCTGAAACACGAGCTCTTCGGGTATTGCTTGAAGTAGAAGTACAACTGCCATGTCATCCTTTTTTGTCTCTACCTCCTTTTCGCCTGGTTCTAAAGCTTGCTGTATTCCATGAACCTTGAATATTGCCTTGATACGAATCGCCCAGATGTTGTAATTTGTTTCGGTTAACATTGGACACTGTAAAGTTGTGCTACTTTGATCCTTAACCAGAACCGGTGGTGGTCTGTTCCCGTCCGTCATTGATATCTGAACAACTTTTCAGAACCGAACGCGTTTGCTCGAAGAAACCCGGTCACGAATACCTCTCGAAAACCGAATAACAATCAAACCTCGAATTGAACCACTTCTCCAACACAAACAACGTTTAATGTTTAAACCCAAACTTAGTTTAAAACAACAAAATAAAGTAATAATAAACCAACTTATTATTTTTGTTTTGAACGTTGTTTCGCAAAAAAAGAAAACAATAAATTGTTTTGACTTTGTTTTGATATATAGTGCCAACAAAACTCAACGGCCAAGTCAAATCATCTTATTTGACCGACCAACCAACCAATCAAAATTCAAAACAAACTAGAACCCAACTTTGTGTGTTACGTAGAGAACAGAACCGGAAAACGGCGGAAACATATGGCCAACGAAACACACTGTTTTTTTATTTAATTCAGAACAAACTTACGTACCGTACGGTTTGTTTGAACATTAATCTACGGTTTGTTTGATCGGCGGTAGCAGCAATGACTGAACTCGACTTAGTTCAATCGGTAAAACACGGCAATGAAGGCGATGTTTACTTCCGGCTATGACGGCTACTTCCGACGGCGGCGGCGTATTCGTTTATGGTTCTTGAACTTGGCTCTGATACCAATTCAAGTCCCAATCGACAATCAAACCGAATAGAAAAGATGAAGAAAAGAATTTAGATCGAATAACTCTCAATCTTATTAATCAGAAAATAACTCAAAAACTGATTACAGACTCTTAAACCATATCTCGGTTTCTCTCTAATCTTGCCTCTTATCTTCTCTTTTCTCTTAATAATGTCTAACCCTAACTTGGTTTATATAGGCTACCCCTAACTTGGTGACCAAGACATTACCATATAACCCTAACTTGGTGACCAAGACATTACCAATATAATTAAAATGTAATTAGGAAACTAAACCAATTATGACCAACTTGTCAACATTGATCCCTCAAGTTCACCGACTTGTGACTTGAACTCCTTTGTCACCCTTTTACATCACCGACTTGTGATGAGTCGGGAATTACCGCCAACATTAACAAATATGAATACTATAAGGCGAATTCGGAAATAACGAATATTAAAGAGCATGGGTCTTAACATCGATAGGTGCGAGACATTACATTCGAAAAGAAGAAGTATGATAAAGAAACGTTGAATTAAACTTAAACGTGACGTGACACGCTCACGGACAAGAAAAGAAATATAGAAAATGATCACGTTATAACATGAGTTACGGGGAACGAAGTGACGGCGACTAATTAGTCTAGCCGGTAAAACTATTCAAAGTTAAGAAAGCGTCATAACAAATACAAGCACTTGTTAATATAACACAAGCGCGGGATAGACCTGTTAAAAGACTAACGAGACTAAGTGGTCAAGTGACAACTCAGTCAATAAAGATAAAGGGTTATGAGATGTAAGTAACGGCCCGCGAGGCCTTACACATGAATGACGTACGCGTCAGTATACATGAAAACTTTTGACCAAAGGAAACGGGAGCCTTGAAAACGAAACTAGGTTCGTTTTATTAAACCAATGAACTACATAAATAAGGTTTCGGGGACGAAACCTCTTTAAGGGGGTAGACTTGTAACATCCCAAAAACGGGTTTGGTAATCAAACCACGTTAATAGTAAAGACGGGTAAAATACCATTAGTGGTAAAAATTAACCTGGTAAATATTAGGACTCAAATAAATAAACCTAATATTAATTAAAAGGGGGAATAAATACTTTGAGAAAACAAAGTATATAAAAAGGCCAAATTAACGGGACTTAAAACATAACGGGTTATAACTTCCCGAACCCGTTAAAGTAACTAGGAGTAATTAACCTAGTTAGTAGCATGTGATTAAGTAACTAATGGGAGATATAGCTTCATTTGATCAAAATAAAACATGAGGGACTAATATGGACAAGTGGGAAACTTGTTTTATTAAAAAAAACACAACACACATGGTGTGTGTGTGCGTGTAATCGCCAGGAGAAGAAAGAAAGGGGTTAAAAACCCTAGTTCAACAAATCCTCCAAATTGAAGCTCAAATCAAGCCCGAATCGTCTGCATGATTACAAATTCGTGATCACCTAGTCGTGGGGATCATAAGGTATGTAAACATTTGATGATTCGTGAAGTTGCCAAATTTGAGTTAGCATCATAATTCGCGAATTATGTAAGGATTAGAGGAGCTATGGCTAAGTTAGTGATGTACACATGCTTAGGAACTAAACCCTAAGTGAAAATCATACATATGATGATATGACTTGAACGATTTGGTGATACTTTGAGATTATGATGAACAATCATAATCGAAATTCTGGAATGAATGTTGGATCTATGAGTGTTATTTTGATTATATCTTGGTTTAGAAACAAACCCTATTAGAAAACTTGATGAATTGTTGTCAAAACTAGGGATTTGATAATGAAGATGATGATATGTTTGTGTTAGAAATCATCATAAGTGATACTTGATGCAAGATACTTGAACACATTATAAGTTTGAGTGAAAGCTCATGCATGACTTGAAGTGGGTTTTTGTATGTTATAATGAAATTGGTAATTTCGTTCATATAAATTGGTGTATGAAATCGTGTAGTATATTAGTTCATATGAAGAACTTGATTATATAAGGTGTTGGGATGAATCCTAGTGATATGATGAATGGGCCTCACTTATAGATGAGAACCCTTTGTTCTTGTGAAATGAATGAATAAATTAGTTTTTGATAATAGCTTGAACTAATTAATGTGATTGAAATGTGATAAACGTGGTTAGAACTTTGGTTAAAACGGTGGCCGAAAGATAACGCCTACCGGGTAAATAAAGAATGCAAAAACTAGTTGATGAACTCGAATATGCATCTAGTATACTAATGGGCATTTGACTTTTAAAAGTCAAACTGACTTATGATGTGATGAATGATAATTAGATATAGAAATGCGTAAGGTGGAATAATCGTATTAAGTCATGATTAAACTAACCACCTTGCGAATGACAAATAATAGTTGGCGCTTAACAAGCTAGGTGAAGCTTGGGGAGAAAGCGGGTCAAACGGATCAAGAAGGAAAAGAAAAGTGTAGCTTGGATATGAGGTAAGTAAAACTTACACCCTTTTGTAGGACACGTGTATATTTTATAAACTATAAATGCGAATGATGTAATATCCAAAATAAGGGTTCCGACAAGATTGACACAAGTCGGAACAAGTGTAAATGATAAAAACCATGGTTTATGGTAAATGGGGCAATTGGGTGAATTTGGAAATTTAAAATCATGCTTTTATCTTTGGTCTTATAGTCCAAACGGGTCAAATGGTGATGATAACACCATTTGACAATATCGACTAATGTGATTGTTAAGTCGTATGTTATCAGGAGCGATTAGCAATTTGGATAATCGCGACGCCATAAAATATTGGTTAATTAAAGCAAGGTATAAGTCGGGTCTATTTGTTGACCCGGGCCAGGTACGCATATATAGTCTTATAGTTAAAAGTGCAATGATTGGTCAAGTATTTAGTGAAAGTCCTTCATCGCAAGTTGAAGGACTAAAATCGACCAAAAAGCCCTTGATGGGTCAACCGGGCAAACGACCCTTAGAGGTTGTTTAGAAACTTATATTATGACCATGCAACCCTTGGGTGCGCATAAAAGTTGTAGGAATAAACTTTCTAGGGTTAAACGCCTTAAAGTGCGTCTTGCCGTAAAATGACATATCCGAGGGATAAAATTTGGAATAAGTATTTAAGTACGTTAAATCCACCACAATTATAATTGTGGTGGAAGACTATTCAATATAAATGGGTGGACTTATGTTGCATACAAGGGACGAGCGTAAATTAAGCTTCAAAGTACATAAATACCCTTAACGGGTCAAAACAAGCATTTAAGCGTAAACGGGATTTTATTATGTAAGAAACCCATGATTTGAGATTAATATGATTGGAGATATTGAAATAATGAATTTCATGAGTTTAAAGGTTAAATAAACATGTTGGTGTGATAAAATCATGAACGGGTCAATATTTGGTAAAAATGGTAGTAAGCCGAAGACTTAAAAGTCTGAGATTATGTTAATCCGGATGTCGGATTTTAACTCCATAAGATGGAGAAATAAATTACGGACGCGTAGGAAAAAGAATCGGGTAAAACGGATTAAAAACGAAAGAGTTATGCTTGTTTCCGTGAAATCGGGTTATGCTGGGAATGTACAGCAACTGTTAAGCAGCATTCTACTGAAAAGGGGGCTAGGCGTCACGCGACGCCCCTTGGCGTCACGCGACGCCCCCTAGTTCCGGAAAAATTTTATTTTTTTGTTGTTTGACCCATGTAACTTGTTTAAACTTATTAATTAACTATCAAAACTAACTTTTAAGTTGGTTTTGAACATAGGTGATCGCCAAGAGTGCCCGGATGAAGATCAAGCTCGAAGAAGAACCGAACACGATAAAGTTAAAAGCTTCCGCACGGTGTTTCGTCCTATCTCTTAAACGACGAACTCAAATTCATTACGATGTACTTTAACCTTTATTTGCAAAAGTTTTAAATTAACCGTATTTAGTATAGTACATTTAATCATGAGTACATGCATATTTTCGTAAATAATACGAAAACCTTAAAATAATAACAAGGGTGTTACACTACGGTCAGAAATGGATGCTATACAAACTATCCCGGAAATAAAAGTGCTTAGATGGCTAAACAGGATACCAAAAAAATAAATTGTTTTCTACATAGGGTCGTGTTGGATAGGATACCCACTAGGGATGGGCTAGCAATCAGAAACATCACAATACCCTCGGTAATGTGTTTATTATGTAACTCGGCTATCGAATCAGTTGATCACTTGCTGATTTCCTGCCAATACACTCATTTGGTCTGGGTTGCGGTTTCATTGTGGCTGAAAATACCTCTTCCAAGGTATTTACTCAGTCTAGTGGAACTAATGGAACATATTGAAAGCTATAGTTCTTCGAAAGAGAAAAAGAAGGCGGTATATGTTATTATGGCAGCAACATGTTGGACTATTTGGCGGATATGAAACAAACTAATTTTAATAACAAGACAACACAAGTATCAAGAGTAGTTGTAGACATCAAAGCACTCTTATTCTTATGGATGAAAGCAAGGGCTGGAATAAAGGATCTTGAATGGAAAGATCGGGGTGAATTTAGTTTTTTCTAGTAATGCTCCTGTATTTTTTTTTCCTTTTTGTACTGTATTAATGCCTTAAGCAACTTGCTGAGGTTTTTCATCTTAAAGAGATATAGCCTTCTTTCCAAAAAACAATAAAAATAAAAAAATAACACATTGTCCTAACATGTTGTGTGAAACGATGAGATTTTCAATGTTAGTATTTCCTAATAATTAGTTCTATTATTTTCGTCCACATTCCTTGTAACACGTATTCAATTGTCAACAAAGTTACAAAACAGGCCCACATACATTAAATATAATAGGCCCACATACATTAAATATAATACTCCCTTCGTCCCATTAAAAGTGTCATATTTTGAATTTTCAAAGTCTTTATTTATAAACTTTGACTTTAATTATATATTTTTTGTGTTATATAAAACTTGATGAAAATTAACGCAATAAAAACACTTGTAAAACACACTCAAATCATATAACTTTCATCAAGTATTATCTAACACAAATAAAAATATTTAAGGTCAAAGTTTATAAATAAAGACTTTGAAAATTCAAAATAGGACACTTTTAATGGGGCGTAGTGAGTAGTATGTTATGTTACCCTTTAATCATTGTACTCTTGTACTAACTAAGCCAAAATTAAATGTCACCAGATGTGATTGTTGAGAAAGTTTTCAAGACTGTTGAGAAAGTTTTCAGGATTCAAAATAGGGAGTTAATAATCCCACATGGTAAAATCTTATTCCCATATGGTGTATACGGGCCGTATAAGGTTATACGAGCAGCCTTTGTCAGTTGACTTTATTCTATACGGGTCGTATAACCTTATACGACCCGTATACACCATGTGAGAATAAGATTTTTGTCTGTTGTATATAATGTATACAACACTTTATACGGGCTGTATAACGTTTTTCGACCTGTATATTCCCAATTTCGTCTGAGTTAAACGTTACATTTCTCGATATTCGTGCGAGTTATTTGATTCGAAGTTAGATTCCGCGATCCATGTGTTAATCATTTGATATGATGTAATATTCCGTAGAAACGTCTATATAAACGACAGTAATCATATTCATTTTCATTCAACTTCTATTTGTTTCTTCTATATTTCTCTGTATTCAAATTATATTACGTTATCAATGTTGTTTTGGAATATTTTCCGTAATGACTCGGCTAACGAGTCGAATCAGGAGAGTGATCAAAACAATCAGAATAACAATCCGGGTTTGTTTGATCAAAATGTTCCGTTCGATCTCAATCTTGCTTCTGATGCAAGTCAGGATCCTTGGCGCTTGGATGCTTTTCAAGCTAATTATGCTGGTTATTATCCACCACCGCCCGTTGGTTTTCAATCCCCTCCTGCTAATGGTGGACCACGGCCCGGTGGTTTTCAATCTCCTCCCGGTAGTTTTGAATTTCCTCCCGGTAGTGGTGGACCGCCTTGGGTCCAAACGTTGACCAGGAACCTAGTGAGTTTACAACCAAAAAGGTATAGCATTTATTTATATGTTTATTTGCGGTACGTTTGATATTACTATTTAGACATTTGAAGTCAAACAAACAACCAGTAAATAGACACCAAGCAAAAGCAAAGCAAAGCAAAGTAAACTTAATCTCCGAACACATATCGAGTACGATTTCTTCAATTTCACCTATACGAATAATATATATATATATATATATATATATGTTACCTGTATACGAGCTGTATACCATTATACGGCCCGCATACAAGTCATAAACAGTGCTCGTATATTGACTATATGAGCGAATAAAAAAATAATTAACGTTGTATACGACTCGTATAACGTTATACGGGCCGTATACATGCATAAAATCTCACATCTAATTGTTTCGTTAGAAATTCAATAGCATGGATAATTTTGTGGAGTGGTGTAAAGTAGTCGGACGCCAAAATGGGTATGCCATAGCCATCAAACGCACGATCTACGACAAACTCCCAAGCGGGCAACCATTAAAAATTTGGCTAACGGGCGATTGTGCCAGCCACCACAAGCCAACAGGCACAGTGAGACGGACCGGGAGCAGGAAAACCGGTTTCGAGTTCCAACTGATCTATTTATACAGAAAGAGGCCACGGTGTTGGGATCTAAGGGTTGACGAAGCTCAGCATAACCACGAACCGTTTCTGTATCCGGTGGGTCATCCGTCCCTAATGAGGCTGACTCCAGAAGAAGAGAGGATGTTGGAGCAACTGACGTACCAGAATATGAAACCACGAGAAATTTTTACTATCATTAAAAAACTAAACCCCGAGAATGTCTCAACAAGAAACACCATATACAATGCCCATGCCAAATTGGGCCGAATTCAGCAAGTCGGTGAGACACCAATGCAGATACTTTTCCACTGTTTGACGACACTTGGGTTTGCTTTCTTCCACAAAACATATGGAAACGACGAAAAGGTACATGATGTTTTCTTTATCCACCCGGTGTCGAACAGGTTGTGGCGCGCCTTCCCGCATGCGTTGCTTATAGACTCCACCTACAAGACGAAACGGTACAACATGCTGCTAGTTCATATTATCGATGTTACGTCTACATCCATGTCGTTCTGTATTGCGCATGCGTTCATAGCCAACGAGAAAGAGGAAAACTTCACGTGGGTGCTACAGAGGTTGAAAGACTCACTGGACGGTGTTATGGAGCCCCGTGTAATAGTAAGGGACAGAGATCTTGCCCTCACGAACGCATGTTTAAGCGTATTTCGTAACGCTAGACACTCACTTTGTAGGTGGCACATACAGCAAACATCGCAAAACATTGCAAGTCAAGCATTAAAACGGAACAAGCGTTGGAAAAGTTTTCATAAAAGTGGGACAGGCTGATTAACTCAACGACCCAATACGACTACAACTACTGATATGAGCGTATACGAGCAGGACTGCCAAGCAAAAGACGTGACGGTAAGTTTCCTAGTAATTTTCTTATTAATCGTACTTATCTGACTTGTCTTGACTACACTTCACTTTTTTTTCAAAAATCATGGACTACTTGTTCTCAAACTGGTTACAACCATATGGAGACCGGTTTGTGGCTTACTGGACCGACCAACATCAGAACTTCGGACAACGCACAACCAACAGGCTAGAGGGTCAACATGCGCTTTTTAAGAAATACCTCGACGAACCCAACCACACGCTCGCTAAGGTTGTACCGCTTATCGACCAGCTAATGAAAAACCAGGACACTGAAATAAAAGCCAGCATTGAAGCAAGCAGGAGCCGGACAATGTGTCCACATAATGAACCTGTTTTTGATCTTATTCGAAAGAAGGTTTCACATAAATGACTGGACATGTTAAGAAACGATATTCAACAAATAGAGATCTTAAAAGCAGCTAACGGTATGTGCGGGTGTCGTATGTTTACAAGTTGTGGGCTGCCATGCGCGTGCCGATTGGTACGGTAGATACAAAATCGTAATACATTCTTCAACCAACCACGTCTTTTAATAAGCGCATTTCATCACGCAATGATTTTAATGTTTTCTCTTGTTTTTCTTTTATTTTAATGCAGATCAAAAGATTGCGTCATAGTTGATAGACCCCTTTTGGCAAAAGCTGGATTTGATACCTTTAAACGAAGAGTGTGAGGAGTTCTTTGACATAGACAACGTTTTTTGGGGCAGCCGAGAGCGATTAAGAGAAGCATGTTTCAGAAGATAAAGGAGATGGTTAACCCCATTCAAACAAACATCAAACAGCCAGTCGTGAAGAAAAATCCACGGGGTCGTCCAACCTTAAAGGCTCAGCAAGAAGGGAAGGTTGATTCTTTTGCGGAGCCTTCTAGGCACAGTTTTATCTCTATTCGGTCATCTTTAGATGCGCATGGTAATTACCCAGGCATTGCTACACAAGAGTCGCACACCCAACCTGCAAGACATAGCTCGTTTGTCCAGTCACAAAGTGATCATCGTGGAGTGCCGACGTTCATCGATGAGATTGCGATGGGCGCTAGGCAATGGAAGGGTAAGCAAAAGGTGGAAAAATCAATAGAAGAGGCACTATCGTTACCTTTACTGCTTGTAATACAGTTTAACATATTCAAATACTACCAACGGTTCATACCACCTTACTTCCATCCATACCTAAGTCATATTCAAGATGTTCGGGGGGATGGTAATTGTGGGTTTCGATCTATAGCGGTCGGCTTGTCGCTTCAGGAGAATGAGTGGCCGTTAATACGAAAGGTGCTTCTAGGTGAGTGCAACTGGCACCAAGACCTGTGGAAAGGAATAAATTCAGTTGAGTATAACTTAGCTCGAAACTGCTTCGATTGGAACCGTATAGGGGTTGCACCGGAAGATAAGTGGCTGCTAATGCCTTTATCGGGAATTCTGATAGCTAACTAGTGGAATGTGATTTGTCACTTATTAAGCGACATCAGTTGTGCTACATTTTTTCCCTTGTTGTCAACAGCCGAAGAGATTTTTCCTCATCAAACCGTTACGCTCATGCATGTATTCCGGAACCAATATATTCACGTCAGGTTAGAGGGGGAATATCCAATGCCTACCCCGTCAGCGTTCTAGCGACAACCCGCACGGGGTAGGCTGGCAGCGAGCTGGGAAAACTTTTACAACGAACGTATAACTCGATATCAGAAAATCGTTGATGAATACAAGATGCAGGATTTCGTGGATATAACTTGGATGTAATGATGAAAAGTTTGAGTTAAGGTGACCAGCGAGAAGAGTTGTTCGGTTTCTGTAGTCATTTGTTATGATCTTATTTGTTGTTTCGACATTTTGTAATGATTTAAAGTTTGATCTAATGAAAAGTTTCATCTTATTGATGTTCCGACAATTCGTAATGATTAAAAGTTTGAGTTAAGGTGACCAGTTGATAAACATAAACCAAAAGCAAGATAAGGTTGATCTTATTTCATTTCCTAAACACATACCGACTGCGTTTTCGTTAAATCCAAACATTTTATTTAAAAGAAAAATAAAAAAAGTTGGTTCACCGTATACGGGCCGTATAAGGTTATACGACCCATATAAGAGGCATAAAACAGTGCTTGTATATTGAGTATACAAGCGAATAAAAAATTAATAAACATTTTATACGACCCGTATAAGGTTACACGGCCGTATACAATCAATAATTGATTGTATAATAAGAAGATATACGACCACATGAGGAGGAGGAGGTTGATTTGTTGGTGCATATTCATATTCGGTGACAACAGCTTAATCGTTTGATTATTTAGTCTTTGGATATTTTATAATGGGCTTAGCATATTGGTTAGTGAGTTATTTGTTGTAATGGGCTTGGAAAATGGCCTAGCCCAGTTCACAAACATGTGGTATATAAACATGTTTTATGATTAGGGTTTTAGTGGTTAGAGAATTCTAGAGAGAGAAAACGTAGAGAGAGAGAGAAAAAAACGAATTAGGGTTTGTAGAGCAAGATCACATATAGTGATTGTGAGGTTGTGCGAGTCTTGAATTGATTGTAAAACTGTTTGTTTGGATAATCAATAGAAGACCGTTTAATTGTGAATTATGTTTTCTACTCGTTCCTGTGCAAATCTGATCTAGAGGATTCCGCACTCTAGGTTAGATATACAATTCTGTGACGATCCGTACGAACCAGGGGACCTACAATTGTTCAAATTCATTACCTCTTACGAGAATTACATTCAGGGGAAGATATCTGATCTAGCTACTTTTGATGAAGTTTATGATCAGGTTGACCCTGATGACTTAGAAGAGATGGATCTACAGTGCCAAATGGCCATGATTTCCAGGAGAGTGAAGAGGTTTATGAATAGAAGAAGAAGGAAGTTTGTGGGAAAGACTGTTGGTTTTGACAAGACCAAGGTTAGGTGTTTTAACTGTCAAAGTTATGGACACTTTGCAAGAGAATGTTAAAGAGCAAAAACAGAGTCTACTGGTCAAACTTCAAACAATAGGAATGCATCAAACAATTCTAGCTCAAAGGCTTTGATCTCTACAGCACGAGAAGGTTCATATGATTGGAGTGTTCATCTAGAAGATAATGAGAATGCCACTCAGTCATTCATGGCAGAGATAGTGCCAGTTGATGATGATGAAGCTACTGTGGGAGATGTTAAAGCAAAAGTGGATGCTGAGGTGAAGATAGAGAGTAAAGCTGAAGGAGATAAGGCTCACCAGACAATTGAAGCTGAAGAAGAACAGCTAAAGTCTGACTATGAAAAGGAAGCTGAAGAGAAGGAAGCTAAATATAAAAGAATGGAAGCTCAGCTTGCTGCTCTCATGGCCAACCTTGACAAACCAACAGGAGAGGTACAGTCTAGTTCTGTGTGTTTAAGATGTCATGAATTACAGGGTGAGGTTGACAGGTTGTCAACACAAAACCAAAGTCTGGTAAACGAGATGTCTAACATAAAAGAATCAAACTTTTTTGCTAAAAGAAATGAGTCGTTATATTTGAAGAAGATAAAAGGTTATGAAGGTGAAATTGAAGCTTCAACCTACAAATTAAACAAAAAACTTCAAATTATAGACTTAGCTCATGACATGATGAGTGGGAAGACAAAAGAGATTTCTTAAAAATGCAAAGAGTTGTCAGATGCACAACTCAAAATTGTTGAATTTGAAAAGAAATTAAGTCAATTCCGGGACTCTGCTTTTGTAATGAAACATATGATGGGTGGCTTGAAGAAAAGTAATGACAAAACCAGTGTGGGCTTTCATGGTTTCAATGAAGTCCCACCCCCTGTTAGTCATGACTATTCTTTCTTGCCTAATGAAGATGAGCTAACAGACTTTATGTCAACTGCACCAAGTAGTTTCGCATCAAGTCAAAGTGATGGGTCTGAGAGTGATGATGCTAAGAAGAACAATATCAGGGAACCTTTGAAAAAGAAAAATTCACCTCCTAAGAGTAAAAATCAAACTTTTTTTAAAAAGATTAATTTTGTTCAAGGTAGTGATATGAAAAACGAAACCACTGTTATTGTAAACGAATCAAATGTAGAGTTTGCAAAAAATAAGAACATAGAAAAATCTGAAATTAAGCAAACTGAAGAAAATCCTAACAAGGCATCATCATCATCATTTGATGAGGAATCTGGCTCAAAGACTTCAGCTAGGAAGTCTTCGAAAAGGAGATCGTGCTTCAAGTGTCACACAAAGGGACATGTAGCAAGCTGCTGTCCTAACAAAAAGAATGAAGCACAAGTTAGTGAGTGAAAGAGAGAGAGGTCACCAGAGAAGAGTGGTGATAAAAAGGAGAGAGAGTCTAACTCTCCAAAGAAATCTGCTCCTAAGCAACATGAGGGTGTTGCTATTGGTGTAGATTAGGATGAAAAAGGAACTCCACAAGTTCCTCGTTTTCAAAGAAATCAACCAAGATTTCAGCCTGAATCTACATCAGGCAGATATGAGAGACCTAGAAGCAGTTCACCTAGAATGAACAATTTTAATGGAAACTCAACTAATTTCAGAAGTCAAGGTCAATATCAAAATCGATACCAAAATAATGGTGGTCGAACTTTTTATAATAATGGCTTTAGAAATTATAACATTCAAGCTTCTTGTAATCAAAATTCAAGATATGAAAATCAAAATTTTTAAAGGTCAAATAGTCCAAACACATATAGGAACCCTCAGGACCATAGACCTAGTGGAAATCAAAATCAAATTCCATCAACAGGTCTGAGATCCAAGACTCCTGTTAGGAGTAATGGATATTGGATGGATGTTCCAGTAGTTGGTGAATTTGGACGACCCAAGACCATTAAGGCTTGGGTCCCCCAATCTAACTAATTTATTGGTTGGTGTGTGCAGGAGCTGCTAAGGAGGATTATCAACTTATGGTATGTTGATAGTGGCTACTCTAGGCACATGACGGGGGATGCGAGATTGTTGACTGAGTTTGAAGATTATGATGGTGGATGTGTGAACTTTGCTGGTGCTAAATGTAGGATCGTTTGCACGACCAAACGAGTCGTTCAGAAGAGATCTCGTCCAATACGAAAGCCGGAAACAGACGTATCGGAGTTATTCCAGCTGATTTGCACTTAGATTCACTTTAACTGTCTCTTGTATTGATATCAGATCGTTTTACAATGCTGGAGACACTTCGACAGAGCTTCGCTACCGGAAACCAAACGTTACAAATGAAATACTCAAGGCAACTATATATAGGCATGCCATTTCGTACGAAACAGCCTCACACGAAATGGCCAGAGTTCATTTCGTACGAAATGGACATATTCCATTTCGTGCGAAATGGCCACAACCCATATGTTTCACATTTTTCTCGTATTTCATGCCCTGATCTATCTAATCTAATACAAGACTCGATACAAGACGAAGTCGACAAACATATGCACCAACAGACTCCCCATTGGATGTTGACGAAGTCTTCGGTGTCGAGTCTTTAGTATGTCAACTCTTCAGTCTTTATCAGTCTTCTCGCTCTTTTCAAAGTATTCTCCATTGTAAGCATCCTCAATCTCTATCTCTCCCAGAATCTCAACCCGTCTCTATCTTCTCTTGATCAGATCTCTTGATTCTTTAAGTTCTTCAGCATCAGCAGCTTGCATGGACACAGTTCCAGGATCAGAAACTGGCTCTTTACATCTTCAGACTCCCTCTTGATGTCTTCAGACTCCCCCTTTCGCTAAGCTGGGATCGCAGTCTAGAATTCACGAGCGTTTCCTGGCTCTTAGTAGCCACAGAATCTGGAACCTGGCTTTAATCTACATATCCTCATGCTGAAAGTCCACAGGAACCGAAACCTGGCTTTCGCATATCTTTCAGGAGTCGAAACATGGCTTCTTCTGCCTGCACAATCTCTACCTCAAAGTAAATTTCACAAATTTAACAATTTGACAAATTTATAAACCTCTTGTAGATATTGTTCAAAATGATTTAACATTTAAAATCTTTAACAACCACTTGTAAGAAATTTCATTTTTCTCTTTACAAACACATTTTTCCAACCCATTGTTGTTCATCATGTTTAGCACTCGGAATTTTGAAAATCAGCTTTTCAACATCAGTTGTCGAAAATATTTTTGTATTTTCAAATATTTATGCTAAAAACACAATATTTTTGGATTTTGTTTTAAATGGAAAGCAGTAAAGAAATATTTACAAACAATATTTTTGTGAGTTTGCGTAAGAGGATCATATCAGTCTATGAGACAAATCACTAGCACCGTTGAGCTTTAAACACTTTAAGTTCTAAACGATTCACCTAGATTGCCAGTATACTGATCCACTTAAATTTTCACACAAAGTTCAACTGATTCGAGATACGAGAATTAGTGTTTTAAGAACTTAAACTTATTCGCGTGTACCACCTCAGAATATACTCCCGTATCCAGAATCCTATATTCAGTCTTACAGGTGAATGTACACTAATGATATCTTTAAGGGGTTAAATGCGAGACCATGAGAGCTCAAGCTATTGCTTCCGCAAAATCAGAGAGATGATGGTTCGACTTTAGATGGGTTCCCTTTAGAGAATCTTTTCTTTAACAGCACATGATTAGCATTTTTCAATGTTTTATCATTTTTATGCTGAGGGTGGGCTTTATGAATAAAGCTGTGTAAAGCATTATACGAGGACTAGGCTATTGCTCCCGCAAAATCAGAAGTCCTGGTATAATACCCCAGATATCACCACGCACAAAGACCTAGTATGTCAGAAATAGAAAGCCCTTCAAACAAGATTTCGGGGGTTACCCATATATCCGAGAGATGTTCCCCACGAGATAAGTAAGTATTATTTTTAGGTTTATATCTCAAAAACAATCTACTGAATGTATAAAAACCTACTGGCATATCATCAGTGAGACCGTTTATTACATTTGACTTTCCAATTCTTTAGCGTGTTGTGATAGTCCACTGATGTACTCTCATTTCCTCTTTTTCACAACAAAACTCGTTTTTGAATTTTTATCATGTTTTTGGATTTTTCAAATTTTCTAATGTTTTTGGATTTTCTAAAATTCTTACTCCCCCTAAAATTCAAAATCATTTAAAGAAAATTTGACAAACCGATGTTTCAAGCTTCAATTCTCCATCTACTTGGCATAAACAATCAGAACTCCCCCTGACAACAAACTATTTTCCCATTATGATTTCAAAACACTTAAGTTTGTTTTAATCAAAAATTTTTTCCAGAAAATAAGTTTTATTGATTTCACTTATAAGATCGGGGATTCATCACATTGTTCTTTTTAAACCACTTGTAAGTTCACTTATCAACCATACCATTTGTAAATTGAAATATGACAATTTTCAAGAATACTACCACTTGTAGGTCGAAATATCACTTTTGTGGATTTCTCAAGAAAGATACCGATTCATGCTCCACGATTACCAATTTGGGAGGTCCGGCAAGTCCAGATTTTTAGTCATGATAGGTTCTATCCCAGTTACTAACCTGGGGTGAACCATCTTCATCTGGTTTACTCGTTTTCTTTTCATAAAATTCCTTTACCCCTTTGACCTTCCCGTCAACCATTTTTCCAAAAATATTTTGAACTTTGGGGTTAAAGGCTTTTTCAATATCAAATTCTTTTCTTTTCAGAAAAAAATTGATTTGAAATCTCGACTTTTCCAACTTTTTGTTTAAAATTTTCAATCCGTAATGATGGAAAGTTTGCATCATCCAATGGCATAACTGAATTTTCACCTTTTAACTCAACTTGTGGCTCCTCTGACTTTGACGAGTCAAATTCATCACCAAAACTAGCATCTGATTTCTTAACAACCCACTTTTGGTTGTTAAGCTTTGTTTTTCTTCTGTAAAAACTTTTTGAACATTCACCAACCTCAAACTTTGAATTTTTGAAAATTTTAAATTGTTTGGTTGGTGATACATTATCAACCATCTTTTCTTTCAGTTTAAGAGACACTCCCTGTTTTGTTTGAATTGTCTTTGGACAATTCCTGGCAATATGACCAACTGTTTTGCATTGAAAACAGGTTCTAGTCTCCTTTTTCTGAGCAACATCCTTCTTCATTCCCTCTTGCTTATTCGCAAGGAATTCTTTGTTTGTCTGCTTCCTGAACAAATTTTCTTTTTCTTCTTCTGATGATATCCCTGAAACAAATACAGTTTTTGGTTTATAAATTTTCTCATTTTTATGATTTTTCGGTGGAATAAAACCTAGACCTTTCTTTTTGAAATTACCGTTATGGTTTGGTTTCTTTTGAAAACCAGAACCAGAACTGTAACCCTTTTTCTTGTTTAACCTTTGTTAATCTCTTGAAGTGTATTTTTTTGGTTTTTCAGTAAGATTTACATCTTTTATTTCAGAAATATTAATTTCTGTTAGTTTGAAAACCTTTTTGATCATTTCAGTTTTAACACCTCTTATTGGAAATTCTTTATCAGAATATAATTTTTCAGAATCATTCAAAGTATATACTACTTTGAATGTTTCGTCATTCAAATTATTTTCTGATAACAGAAATTCTTTATTATACACCCTTTTGTCCTTTTTGACTGATGGACTTGAAGTGTCGGACTCAGACTTTGACTCCTCTGATTCATCTTTATCCAACACCTGATCGACAACTTTCTTAATTATCTTGGACTCATGATCAGTGTCGGATGATGTGAACGTGACATCAATGTTGTCTGGCAAGTTATCTGAAGGCTCAGATTCCCACTGTAAGTTGGTTGCCTTTTTTACTCTTTCTGAATTTGGATTTCGTGGAGAATATCCATTTTCAAGCGGAGGTGGACACTTGTTATAACCAACACTTTGTTTCTTACCAGAATTCTTCACTTCAGTATCCTCTTTTGTTTCGGAATTCTTCATTTCAGATGTTTATTCTTCAAATGCCTTCATGCCTTCAGCTATGGGGTAAATCCGGTCAATCACATAAGATGAACATGAGTAACTTTTCAACAACTTGTTTACTCTTTCAGTTTCTATCCTCTGAGTTTCCAATTTCTGTTCAAGCTCAGCACACATATCAATGTAATAATTAACCATTTCCTGCTTTATCATGTATGCTCCATTGAGTGTCTTCATGGTTGTAGCTTGTTCACTGCTTGACTCGTTATATTGATTCATGGCTTTGTTTAAGACATCATACGATTCTTTCAACCTGTTCATGTTGTGAATCAACTCATTGTTTTGCTTTTTCATAGTCTCACAGTTTTCACATTTCTCAGACACCTTTTCTGCCTCAGCTTCTATTTCAATCTTGAAAGCTGGAATTTCTTTAACCTGCTTCTTTATCACTCGAATCTCTTCTTCATCATTCTTATTTTTCATTCTTTCTTTATCTCTCTCGGCTAGAAATTTTAAGTGCTCTTTCATTTTATCTGCCCAATAATCATTAGCAGTATATTCAACATTTTGAGCAACAAAAGCTTTATGATCTGCAATTCAATTAGGATCATAATCATCCCAACTGAAATCTTTTAGAAGCTTTTCATCATCTTGATCTGTCAGACATGCTTTACTTTCAGCTGAAATATATTTGTCCCAACTAAATCCTTTTGACGATCTTTCATCATCTTGATTCACCAGATAAGCTTTCTTTGATTCTTCAATCTCCTTCCTAGCATGAGCATTTTGTGTTTGTTGTTGATACGGCTATTGAGCAACTTGATGATAAATTGCTTTCCGATAGTAATCGTTGTTTCCAAAAGGATTTTGAGCTCCACTTGCTTCGCGGTTTGTGCATTCACGCTTGAAATGCCCTTTTCCCTGCAACGAAAAAAGTAACTTTAGATTTATCAAATCCTAAAGTAGAAACATTTGCATCACGAAAATCATCTTTTCCCGTAATTTGTTTAAACTTTTCAGCTCTTCTCAACACACTAGCCAAACACCACTTAATATCCATAAGTTCCATCTCTTCAGCATCAATCTGATCATAATCCTCTTTTGTCAACATTGGATTTCCGATCCTTCCTGCAACTAAACTCCCATAAGATTCTAACACAGTCACCAACAAAGACATATGACGTTTGGCTACTTCTTCAGAGTAATTTTCATCATTCTCAAGATTTAATGCAATATTGCATTGTAGTACTTTGCTACTCTTGGTTGCTGAAAAATTTGGATCGAATGATGGATATGAAGAAAATCCCGTTTTGCTACTTGATCCTTGAGATGAACCTCCAGAAGAGCTTTTTGCATTGAAAGCAGTTTCAATCTTTGGTGCAATGTTGGTCTTATCTCTAGTACCTCCTTTGTAATACAGACCAATATCTTGTTCACCATCATAGTTCTTCATTCTCGCTATCTTTCGTTGTTCCATCTCTTGTGCTTCAAGTTGTTCAAAAAATTCGCTTAGCGTTAGATTGTCAAATTCAGGTTTATTTTTCAACATCATAAGATACGTGCCCCAAACATCTTGTCGCAACGCATCGGCCAACTTTTCAATCAATTCTTCTTTATCTTTATTGATGTTCAATCTTTTCATATTCATCACCAAATTGCAATATCTTTCTATAATCTGCTTGGTGTTTTCAGTTCTTAATCCACGGAATAGATCAAATTCTTTCTTCAAAAGCGACATTTTGTTCTTGATCATCTCTTTACTTCCAACAAACTTTGATTTTAATTCTTTCCATATCGAATGTGCACTTCCGTTGTGTTGAAGTAAAATCAAGATTTCTTCCTTAATAGCTTGCTGCAAGAGACTAACCATCATCTTTTCATTTTTGTATTTGTTTTTCTCATCAACACCTAGATCTTTAATATCAACCTTCTGTCCGTTGTCCTTAACCGGTCTAATATATCGAAATTCAGTATATTCCCATGCATCTAAGTAATATGCTTGAACCCAATTTTCAAAACGTTTTGCCCATCCACTATACTCCTCAATACTCATAAGCGTAGGCGGTTTTTGCGTAGTACCCGTTTCATTTTCTAGCATTGTATTCTGAGTCACAGTGATTGGAGTTGCAAAGGCATTGTAGAACTCGTTTTCCATGATTCGGTTTTGAAAATTGTACAAACACAGACTTTCAAACGAAATGGAGGTGTTTCACACGATCTTGGATTGTTTCACACGAAATGGATCTGATACGAATTGCCTTTGATGCGAAATGAAGTATTTCAAACGAAATGACACCTTCAAGCGAAATGGGGACACTTTCACACGAAATGGAGCAACTTGATGTAAACTAGGTCTAATTCGTGCGAATTGGAAAATTAATTCAAGCGAAATGAGTCAATAATCTTCAATTCGTGCGAAATGGAATATTGTTTCAAACGAATTGGATCTTGGTGCGAAATGAAAGCTCAGCTCGTGCGAAATGGATGCAAGTTCAAAAGATCTGGTATCTAATTCGTGCGAAATGGAGCTGACGTCACACAATCGGACAGTATTTTACAAATTAATTAAGCTTTACTTCGAATTAAGATCTGATTCTTTCAAGGATTTGTTAAAACAGTGTTTCGCATGTTATATATGAAAATCAAGCCATTTTGTCCGTAAAATCTTGTTTAATTTTAAAAAATGTGAAGAAAGTGAGTAGAAATCAGAAATTTTCAGCTGAAATGGTAAGAACTCTTCCTCCTGAGCTCTGATACCACTTGTAGGATCGTTTGCACGACCAAACGAGTCAGAAGAGATCTCGTCCAATACGAAAGGCGGAAACAGACATATCAGAGTTATTTCAGCTGATTTGCACTTAGATTCACTTTAACTGTCTCTTGTATTGATATCAGATCGTTTTACAATGCTGGAGACACTTCGGCAGAGCTTCGCTAGCGGAAACCAAATGTTACAAATGAAATACTCAAGGCAACTATATATAGGCATGCCATTTTGTACGAAACAGCCTCACACGAAATGGCCAGAGTTCATTTCGTACGAAATGGACATATTCCATTTCGTGCGAAATGGCCACAACCCATATGTTTCACATTTTTCTCGTATTTTGTGCCCTGGTCTATCTAATCTAATACAAGACTCGAAACAAGACGAAGTCGACAGACATATGCACCAACACTAAAGGTGGTAGAATCACAGGTCGAGGAAAAGTGACCAATGGGAAGATCACACTGGACAAAGTGAACTATGTTAAGCAGCTTAAGCACAATCTGATGACCGTGTCACAAGTCTGAGACAAGGGTCACTCGATCCATTTTACCAAGACTGAAGCATTAGTGTTGAAACCAGGTTTGGTGATTCCGGAGGATTGGATAGTGATGAGAGCGCCAAGGAGAAATGACACTTATGTCATGGACATGGGTGCTAAGGATCCAACTGTTGTGGTGGCGTGTTTACTATCAAAAGCATCTGAAGCTGAATTGATGTTGTGGCACAGACGCATGGCCCATATTCACTATCGCAAAATGAACTATATTATTAAAAATGAATTAGTGAAAGGGGTTCCAATGCAGAGGTTTCACGTGGAAGATAAATGTCTTCCATGTCAAAAGGGAAAACAACATAAGAAACCTCATAAATCAAAAACAGTAAATTCCATAGATGCCCCTTATGAATTACTTCACATGGATTTATTCGGTCCAGTGAACGTGAGGAGCATAGGTGGAAAGCACTATTGTCTTGTTGTCACAGATGATTATTCACGTTATTCTTGGGTTTTCTTTTTAGGTACAAAAGATGAGACAGCAGAGATGTTGATAGATCTTTTTACAAAATTGGAAAACGTCCATGATGCAAGGATCAAGAGGATAATGAGTGATAATGGCACAGAGTTCAAGAATCAGATTCTGGATCTCTATTGTCTTCGAAAGGGAATTGAACATCAATATTCTGCTCCTTATACGCCTCAACAGAATGGAGTCCCTGAGAGGAAAAACAGGACGTTGATTGAAGCCGCTAGGACGATGCTTTCAGATTCAAAGCTACCAGTTCTTTTCTGGGGAGAAGCTGTGAATATAGATTGCTATGTCCTAAACAAAGTTTTAACCATCAAACATTTTAACAAAACTTGTCATGAATTAATGTTTAACGAGAAACCAAACTTAAAAGGCTTTGAACCATTTGGATTACCCTGCACCATTGTGCGAAACAAAGATAAACAAAAATTCGGTGAGGTGGCTGACGAAGGCTACTTTCTAGGTTACGTACCTGGCACACCGAATAAAAGGGTTTTTAATCTAAAAACTGGTAAAATTGAGGTTGTTTTTAATGTAGAAATTACTTCCTACAAACCTCAACAATCAACGAATGGTCCAGCTATATTATATGATTATGAAAGTGTTTTTAAATCATTTAATATTCCTGAGTTTTCCAATGCAGATGATTCTCTGTTGATTCAGACAATGATTAGTGAAGATGATGAAGGCGAGTTTATGCCTAGATCGAATGTTGATATGACAGATGCTCCGGAAACTTCCCAAGGTGCTGCTGATCCTGATTCAAGCGATAGTGACTCTGAACCCAATCAGGGGGAGGATTTCATTAATCCGTTTGCGGATCAGAACATTCAATGGGATGTTGGTTCAAACCTGGGTGACAATCTAGAAGTCGATGTTGTTGCTACTACACGAGCAAATAGAGATCATCTAGTTGACATGATACTTGGAGATCCTACTGCAGGTGTTCAGACAAGGAGAATCATAGCAGCGAATACAGGTTTATTTGTTTCGATTGAGAAGATTGGGATTATGAACGAGTGCTTGTATAGTTGCTTCATTTCTCAAGAGGAGCCGAAGAACATTCATATGGCTCTAAAAGACAATTCTTGGGTTGAAGCTATGCAAGAGAAATTGGCCCAGTTTGCTAAGTTGAAGGATTGGGAGTTAGTTGACCTTCCTAAAAGTGAAAGAGAGATTGGCACTAAATGGGTATTTAGGTGCAAGAAGGATGAAAGAGGGATTGTCATGCGCAATAAGGCTCGGTTGGTTATCAAAGGTTTCAATCAGCAAGACGGAATAGCCTACAATGAGGTGTTTGCACCAGTGGCAAGGTTGGAAGCAATTCGTTTGTTTCTGGCTTTCGCTTCTTTCAAGGGCTTTAGAGTTTATCAACTAGACGTGAAGAGTGCATTTCTTTACGGGAAAGTCCAAGAAGTGGTGTATGTCTCACAACCAGATGGGTTCGTTGATCCAGACTATCCAGATCGGGTTTACAAACTTGATAAGGCTTTGTATGGATTACATCAAGCTCCCAGGGCGTGGTATGAGACACTGTCTACACATCTGATCAAGAATGGCTTGAAAGAGGTTAGATTGACAGTACACTGTTCATCAAGTGGAAGAAGGAAGATTTTCTGCTGGTACAGGTATACGTGGAAGACATCATCTTTGGGTCATCAGATGAAAACATGTGTAAAGAGTTCGAGCAGGTAATGAATAGCAAGTTCGAAATGAGCGCTATGGGTGAGCTGTCTTACTTTCTGGGATTACAAGTTGATCAGAAGGAGGATGGGATGTTTATTCATCAAACAAAGTATGTGTATGAAAGTACTGAAGATGTTGATCCAACTCAATATAGGGCAATGATTGGTTCTTTAATGTAATTGACTGCTTCAAGACCCGACATCATCTTTGCTGTATGTCTGTGTACCAGATATCAGGCTAATCCAAAGGAGTCACACATGAAAGCAGTGAAGCGAATTCTTCGTTACTTGAAGGGGAAACCTAAACTTGGGTTGTGGTATCCAGCTGATAGTGATTTGAAGTTTGTTGCTTACAGTGACTCAGACTTTGGAGGATGCAAGTCTAACAGGAAGTCTACAACAGGTGGTTGTCAGTTCTTAGGAGGCAGGATTGTGTCTTGGCAATGTAAGAAGCAATCTTGTGTTTCCACCTCTACGTGTGAAGCTGAACATATTGCTGCGTGTCACACCCCGATATTTCCACGTATTACCGGTGGGCCCGGTGGGGAGTATCGTGACGTAGTTGATATCATCATAGTCAATTAATCACAGTTCAATGCATAGCGGAAGTCTAAAAGTAATAATTATACAAACCGATTTGAAAGTAACGTAAAATATTACACAACGGAATGTAAAAGGATCCACAGGCAGATCTAAAATAAAAAGAAATATTGTTCAACAGATTTAAGCATCAAAAGCTTGCGAGACTCTTTATTTGATACTAGGAGTAGCCAGCCCATTTCACTTAGTACCTGCACTTAACCTTTTTTGGAAAATACGTCAGCTTACACTGGTAAATACAATTAACTGACTTATTTTGAAAATATTTAAGAAAATTGATTTAAATGCACAAGGCAGAAATAATCTTTTATAACTTGGGACAATTATTTAAAAATAATCTTGTATACAGATTTATATGTTTGTCGTCCATTCAGTAGCCCGGGTTAGAAGTACCGGGTTAAAGATTAATAGACACGCCACTAATATAATCCCACGGCGAGTTTTCCCCAATGAGTGGTATTATACTTTCTACATACGCACTGTCAGGTGTATGCCTACACCCCGTGCTTAAGTTGTGACCATTCCTAATTAATGAGCCGAGGATATCCAGGACACGGTCATTAACCCCCCAAAGGCATTGCATCAAACAAAACAGATTAAAACGGGTTATCTCAATGATTTAATCATTAATTGATTAAAGATTCAATACCCGACCAAGCGGTATTATTATATACCATATCCCAAGCCCGTATAATGGAAAATAAGTTAAAAGTTTTTACCTGAGCAAAAATATAATTTTTATCCTCGCCGTATATCAATTAGCAAGCACAAATAACTTTTACCGGGCTCCTAATCTGGAACGAAGGTTTTTAATAACCTATTAGATTCCTAACGGGTCTTATTTAAGTTATAACTTGGACCAGTTAGTTTTAAAGAAGGGTATACGGTTCAAAACACAAGATTAAGCGAAGACCGGATTAAAATGTGATTTAGACACGACAAGTATGAAGACTTGTATAACATGGGTAAACTAAACACGTTCTGGATTTTGAAGTAAGAATGATAAGGTTTGACCCGTTTCGGTCAGTTTATGCAAACTAGTTACATAAACCGCCCCGAACGCGTATAAGCATAACGGGTAACCAAATGAGTCATGAATAAGTTCCACAAGTTAATATGCTTTAATTATGTTGTGATATCAGTAGGATATCTCCCATTATGCACAAATCGAATTTAAAACCAATTTAAGCCCCGAAAGGGTATTTTGGTCATTTTAAAGTTTATAAAAGAGGTTAAATAGTAAACTGAGGTTCTGGTCTAAATTATTCAGTAAAAATATTAATTCTATCAAGTTACATCAGCAAGATATCATACATATGTGTGTTTAATCATTTATGGCCAAACTATGCACCGTAGGGGCATTTTGGTCATTTCACATATGGTTTGAGGTCAAATTTGGAAATCTGAGTTCAAGACTTATACTTAATGTTAAATTATAAAAATTTATTCATAACATCAGTAGGTAACAAGTCTTAGGTGCTAAATATGGTTTTAAACCATACTATGCGCCTAAATCACATAAAAGTCGGTATTTGACGGTATTCGGGTTGATTAAGAAAATCTGAGATTTTGATTAGCCTCTACTGTTTAAAATAATTTATTTAATGTATAAAATCAATAGAAAAAGGTTTGATATGTAAAGGATGTGATAAACTCATTTTATTAGCAAAAAGGGCATAACCGGTAATTACCGAGTCAATGCAAGAACCCTATGTTATGATCAGCTTAAAATTTAACAAAAATTTTCAAAAATCCCTAAATATTATATTATATCACTAGGTATAAAGTTTGGTGACAAAAATTGGGTTTGAATGTGATTTATACTAAAATGCCATATAATTAATAAAAAGACTTCAATTTACGATATCGAGCATAACTCCTAATTTAGACCATAAACTGATGTCAAATTTTTAGGACATGCTTATAAATCAGAAATAAAGGTTTTTGTCCTCTCACATTTTCAAAAATCTTGTTTTTATATAAAAAGGGCATAATGGTCAACTTTTAAGCAATTAACGGAAACATGCAAATGATTCGGATTTCAAAGGAACCATATTGTATAATCTCAGAGGGTTATACTAACATGTAATATGGTCCTAATGGAACCCTAAGGCATATCTAAACCAAGCTAAATTGGGTCAGAATTGAAAGTCAAAGCAAAAGTCTACTTTTGCGACTTTCGGTTGCGAACCGAGCCTAAACTTAGAATTGTCAGGTTGAACATGCCTAAGCATGTTCTTATATTATTTTCCAAGTTATTTTAGTGTTAAAACATGTTCCATAACTTCTACATTGTCAGTTATGAATTTATTTGCAAAAATTGATTCTGTTGAATTTTTATTAATAAGTTTGACCCGACAATTGACCAAGTAAAAGTGATAATCATTAGGTGCCCTTTTAAGGGTTTATTACCTACATAATTACCAACTCATAGCCACTTTCAATTCGAATAATGGGTGGACCGTTTGTTATTAATCACAAAGTCAAAGCTTAATTACAATAGCTTTGACTTTCGGTCATTAAGCTAATAAAACTTGAACTAGAGAGGCTAAGAATGCTTACAAGAACTCTTAGCATGAATTAGGAACTAAGGAAGGCTTCCTAGAGCTCCAAGGGACTCCAGAGACTGAGTTGTGAAGTAATTTTCAAGTGTGCAAGTGAACAAATGAAAAACAAGCCCTTATATAGGATTTTGAGAGCTCCAAGAACATTCCATCTGCAAATCTATAGTGCCCAAGTGATCCCATGTGTCCCTAGTGCATGAAAAATTGTTGGCTCAGACCCTAGTATCGAAAAATTGCATGCAAAGGCGGTGGAACTGGCTGAGACATGCAGCTGTCCTTGTTTTCTGCATCTGACACTCGTACGCGGGCCGTGTAAGACTTATAAGAAGTCTACGTGGGACGCGAGGCTCCTCCTTGACCGGAAAACAACTTTCAAACTTTGCAATTTTGGTCCCTGGTCCAAAATAAGTTTATTTAACTTCTATTTATTGTATTTAGGACCCCCATAGTTAACTATTAAGGACCTTAGGTCATCATTTAACTCCGTTAAGTCCCCGGTTGGTTGTAAGATCACCCGAAAAGTCTCGTTTTCTTTGAAGTTTCCAAGAAATCACTATCCAAAGATCTTGAGGGCAAAAATACAATTATTACAATGTTTTTGGGATCGTTAAAAGGTCACTCAGAGGTAACTTTTAACATGTTGACACTTTTAATCCCTATACTTTATAAAGTTCTGAATTTAAGCGCGAACGGCTCTCAATGTCCGACAATTTATCCATTAAGGAATACGAACATCACGTAAGGTCAATCAGAGGCACAAGTTAGGCATGTTGACACTTTTGATCCTTCCATACACATCTTTACATTGTTTGGACATTTTAATCCCTCGAATCAATTTGTTAAACGTTTAAAGTCCATGACACGTGTCTTGATTATATTGGACATGATTTTTATGAGGTGTTACATCCTCACCCCCTTAAAAGAAATCTCAACCTCGATATTTACTGAAATAAATGAGGGTACTTCTGTTTCATTATGGATTCAACCTCCCACGTGTTTTCTGGGCCTCTACGGGCATCCCATTTTACCTTCACAATCAGTACATGCTTCCTTCGAAGCTTCTTAACCTGTCCATCTTCGATCGACAAAGGTTTTTCAACGAATTTCAAGCTATCATCTATCTGCATGTCCTTATGCGACATTGCTAGCGACTCATCGGCTAGACATTTCTTTAAGTTGCAGATATGGAATACATTATGTATCCGACTGAGCTCTTCTGGCAGATTTAGCTTGTAAGCTACAGTTCCGACACATTCAATGATCTCGAATGGTCCTATATATCTTGGGCTTAACTTGTCCTTCTTGCCAAAACGCATCATCCCTTTCCAGGGTGACACCTTGAGTAAAACTTTATCTCCAACTTCAAATTTTAAAGGTTTGCGCCTCATATCAGCATAACTTTTCTGCCTGTCCCTGGCAGCTTTGAGACGATCGCGGAGCTGTACAATCTTATCTGTCGTCTCCAGGACTATATCAGGTCCTGTTAGTTGGACATCTCCAACTTCCGCCCAACAAACTGGCGTTCTGCATTTCCTTCCGTACAATGCCTCAAAAGGCGCGGCTTGAATACTTGAATGATAGCTTTTATTGTATGAGAATTCAATTAAAGGAAGATGGTCATCCCAACTTCCACCCAAATCTATAACACAAGCCCGTAACATATCCTCAAGCGTTTGAATTGTACGCTCGCTTTGACCATCCGTTTGGTGCTGAAATTTAATCGAGTACCTAAAGATTGCTGAAAGCTTTTCCAAAAATGCGATGTGTATCTTGTATCCCTATCAGAGATAATAGACACTGGTACTCCGTGAAGAGATACAATCTCATCCACGTATAGCTGAGCTAACTTGTCGGAGCTGTGAGTTTCTTTAATCAGCAAGAAGTGGGCTAACATGGTCAGGCTATCTACTATAACCCAAATAGTATCATTTCCTCGCTTTGTCTTTGGTAACTTAGTGATAAAATCCATGGTTACCATTTCCCAATTCCATGTGGGAAGTTCAGGCTGTTGTAGCAAACCTGACGGCTTTTGATGCTCTGCTTTAACTTGCGCGCACGTCAAACATTTTGCCACATAAGTGGCTATAGATTTCTTCAAACCTATCCACAAATAATTTGCCTTTAAATCCTGGTACATCTTATCACTGCCAGGATGAACTGAATATTTGGAGCTATGAGCTTCTTGAAGAATCACATCTCGAAGTCCTCCATGGATTAGAACCCATATTCGACCATTCAATCTTAGGATTCCCTCTTTGCCATATGATAACTGTTCAGCAGTTACGCCTAACTTCTCATTCGGATAGTTAGTTTCTAATACGGCTCCCTTTTGAGTGGCTAACAACCTTTCATTTAAGCTGTTCTTCAATTCAATGCTCTTGGCGTTGATCCTGATGGGCTTAACCCTTTCCTTTCTGCTCAAAGCATCAGCGACTACATTCGCTTTGCCTGGATGATATCGGATTTCACAATCATAATCATTTAATGTCTCCATCCATTGGTGTTGCCTCATATTAAGATCTTTTTGATTGAATAGATGCTGAAGGCTCTTATGATCAGAATAGATTACGCACTTTGTCCCATAAAGGTAATGCCTCCATAGTTTTAGTGCAAATACAATGGCACCCAATTCCAAATCGTGGGTGGTGTAATTCTTCTCGTGCACCTTTAATTGACGTGAAGCATATGCAATAACCTTTCCCTTCTTCATAAGCACACAACCCATGCCGGTGTGTGATGAGTCACAATAAACCACGAACTCTTCAATCCCTTCTGGCAATGTCAGCACAGGAGCATTGCTCAGCTTTTGCTTAAGAATCTCAAAGGATTCTTGTTGCTTGGGACCCCAATCGAACTTTATATTCTTGTGAGTCAATGAAGTTAGGGGTGCAGCAATCCTTGAAAATTTTTCAATAAAACGCCTGTAATATCCTGCAAAACCCAAGAAGCTACGAATTTTTGTGGGTGTCTTTGGCTCTTGCCAATTCATGATGGCTTCAATCTTAGCGGGATCCACCTAGATACCATGCTTGCTAACCACATGTCCAAGAAATTGGACTTCTCGAAGCCAAAACTCACATTTTGAAAACTTGGCGTAGAGCTTCTCTTGCTGAAGAAGTTTAAGGATACATCGAAGGTGCTTTTCATGATCAGCCTGATTCTTTGAGTAAATGAGTATGTCATCAATAAAAACAATGAAAAACTTGTCCAAAAAGGGTTTGCAAACGCGATTCATGAGATCCATGAACGCTGCTGGTGCATTAGTGAGCCCGAAAGGCATCACCAAGAACTCGTAGTGACCATAACGAGTTCTGAAGGCAGTCTTATGCACATCTTCATCTCTGACCTTCAGCTGATGATAACCTGACCTTAAATCAATCTTGGAGAAATAACTTGCCCCTTGCAGTTGATCGAACAGATTGTCGATCCTGGGCAATGGATATCTGTTCTTGATTGTCACTTTATTCAGCTCGCGATAATTGATGCATAGACGCATCGAGCCATCCTTCTTTTTCACAAACAGAATCGGTGCTCCCCAAGGGGACGAGCTAGGTCGAATAAAACCCTTTGCCAACAAATCATCCAACTGAGTCCTTAACTCTTTCATCTCAGTCGGTGCCAACCGGTAAGGTGCTCTTGCAACTGGTGCTGCTCCAGGAATGATGTCAATTCTGAACTCTACTTGTCTATTTGGAGGTAACCCAGGTAGTTCTTCAGGGAATACGTCTGAATATTCAGAGATAACAGGGATGTCTTCGATCTTGTGCTTTGGTTCATCAGTAGTCACTTGTGCCATATAGATGACACAGCCCTTCTTCAAACACTTTGATGCCTTAAGCATAGACACTTGCTTAGGCAATCCATACTGCTTATCTCCTTGTATTGTAAGTGGTTCACCATAGGGAGTCTTGATAACCACTTGCTTCTAATCACAAACAATCTGAGCTTGATTAGAAGACAACCAATCAATGCCTATTACTATGTCAAATCCCGCCAATTTTAATGGAAGCAAAGACAGTGGAAAAGAGTGGTTCCTAATGGATATAAAACATCCATCTAATACGGTTGAAGCAGTCTCTATGGTACCGTCGGCCAATTCTACTTCATATTTTATGCTTAGAGTTTTAACAGGCAGATTTAACAATCTACAAAATTTATTGTCTACAAACGACTTATCTGCACCTGAATCAAACAATACCCTTGCATAAACATCATTGATAAGAAAGGTACCTATTATCAAATTGTCGTTCTGAACCGCTTCTTGTGCATTCATTTGAAAGACCCGAGCATTGGCCTTCTTACCCTCTTCAGGTTTCATCGCATATTTGGAGCAATTGGACTTGATATGCCCCCTCTCGTTACAGTTGTAACAAGTTGCGTCCTTCATTTTCTTACAATCTAGGGTCTTATGCTCCTTAGACTTGCAGATTCCACAAACTCTAGGTTGCGACTGCGACTGTGACTGTGATTTTGTTTCGAACCTACACTTTCCAAAGTGGTGCTTTTGGCAGGTCTTGCATTTGGGCTTCTCACCCGACTGTTGGTTATCCATTTTGAATCCGGAACCCTTCTTGTACTCAGAGTTCCCCTTATGTTTCTTATCAGAACGGCGTGAGTTCTCATCCTCACGTTTCCTTTTCCCTTCTTCAGAATTCTTGAGCGATCTCTGCCTGACCGCATCGAGAGTAAGTGATAAGGACAGATCAACCACTGACCTAAAGGTGGTAGGTCTTGATGCTTTCACACTTGCCTTAATTTTCGGAGCTAAACCTCCAATAAAACGAGCTATGCGTTTTGGTTCTGGTGTGACCAAGTATGGAACCAATCGTGACATGGTATTGAAACTTGTAAGATACGCCTGACAGTCTAAGTTCTTCATGACCAAGGTCAAGAAGTTAGTCTCAATTTTCTCAACTTCATGTTGAGGACATAATTTTTCCTTGATTAAAGCAACAAACTGATTCCAAGTTAGATTATACAATGGGATCTTCCCCGTAGCTTGGATTAGGGACCTCCACCAAGCTAAAGCTTCTCCTTTAAAAGATTGTGAAACAAACTTCACAATGTCCTGCTATGCACAACCACTAATATCAACCACTGTATCCATCTCATCGAGCCAAGTCATACAATCAATGGCTCCTTTTTCTCCTATGAAGTCTCTGGGCTTGCAGGAGATAAAATATTTGTAAGAACAGGTCTTAGCACGCGGCTCCTGATTAAGCACGATTCGCTTGGATGGAACGCTCCTCTGATTTGACGAATGATGAGATTCGTCCTTATGAGATACATGAGTCTTGGAGGGTGGCTTTTAATGAGGTACAGATAGAGTTTTACTACGGGTACCACTTGATTCTTTAAACTGCCTATCCATAGCTCGAGTGACGGCATTATCAATCATGGCTTGCAGATCTGCACCAGCTACATTAATCCTGGTGGTATCATTATTCTCCCGCGGGTGACTGTTGATCTCTTCTGATTCAGCCATGTAGCTTGATTGCTACAATAAAATGATGACAATAATTCATTCAAAATTCTAATATGAATTGTCATTTTGACGATTCATTAACCATGGTAACAATAATCCATATCGGTTAATTTGTTAGTCATATTTATTCAGGATTTTCATTATAATTTATCCTTAGTTATAATTCATTACAATATTAAAGTGGCACAAAAGGCCTAGTTACAAGGAAAATTTTAAATTATAAGCCATGATCTTAAAGGATCGAGGCATTAAGGCTTGAACATAGTTCATCACCTTTTCTCGACAGGGAGATATAGACTACAACTGTCTTTTGTCTCAAAGGACAATAAGTATGGCCCGTAGGCATTTCATCACTAATGGATGTTTAAATAATAAATAGAAAAAAGGAATTGGAAGAATCCAATATAAGGATGACTTGTGTGATTTTATTGAATCACATTTGCGAGGAGTGTTAACATGTTTTCAGATGTTAACAAGGATTTGAATATTAAAAATGGACTACCATCATGGCCCTGTCTTAAAATGACATATGAGATAGGTTTTACCTTTAAGATTTTGTTTCAATAATTATTGGCAGATCAATATAAAATGAAATGTTATTTTTGATTTATTTCATATAATATATATTCATACGTATAATGACACATGAAATTTTAAATTAAAACACTCTATTAAATTTAAAAGAAGTACATAAGTGCCCTAAACGGGACTTTTACATAAATGACTTTCCCACACATGGGCTAAAATGAAAATACAAGTCCTCGCAGGGACTAAGTACATAAATAAATGTCCACATAGGGACTTAATTGAAAAAAAATTAAAAATGAACTAAATAAGGAATTTTCAATAATCCCTCTTCTTCTTCCCCTTTATTAAGTCTGCCAATCCCTTAAGTAGACCCCGGCATGTTCTACGCTACTCCTGGACATCCCATTCCACCTGGTTCAACCTCTGAAGGATCTATGGCGGCTGCGGCTGCTACTGCTGCAGAGGTTGAGGAGGTGGTGGGTATTGATACCCATATGCTGGGTACCCAGTTGGATACGCCGCTTGAAAGGATCCTTCAGGATGGAGAGCATTGTAGTTTGCCGCCTCTAGGTACGGGTCAACACTAGGGGCATTGTAGTAGTTGTAGCCAGAATAAGCTGGCTGTTCAAAAGGGTTATACGCCGCTGCACCGGCGTAAGTAGGAATTGGGTTATCAAAACCCATGTGTGGTGGTGGTGGTGCGATTGGCAGAGAGTCGACTTCGGAAACTGGGTTTGAAGGCCCACCCATTTGCAGGTCTTCATATAGTGGCGGGTAGTGGCTGCCACTGGAGTGTTGAGGGGTGCTGAAGTGAAAATCCCCTCTTCGCACGGACATCCGTGCACCTGATCTTCTTCACCTCGGAGGTTCCGGAGGTAGTTGCTGCTTTAGCGGTGGTGGTGGCGGTGGCGTAACCGCCTCAAAATGTGGGTCCTCAGAGGGGACCTGTTGGTGTGGTGATGAGTGGTGGGAAGGTGTGTACTCCCAATTATAATTACTCTACCATTGGGGAAAAGAGTCCGGACCTCTATAAGGCGAACCATGGAAAGACGATCCGTCTGAAATTTCTATGGCATGCGTGGGTGTCCCAGTTGGTGGCTCGGCAGGTTCTGGATCTGGATCTGGATCCTCGTCCATATCCATATCCTGGGCTTTAGGAAAGTGGTCTTCTGGTCCCAACGGGTTATGGCCCATTGGTTCTTCACTCACGTTCGCTGGGTTGAACCGGCTCTGAAAGTAGGGGGACGGGTCCTGAAAGGCACGGTGTGAACTCGACCGCTGCAGTGGGATAAAGGAGTGGTGAGAATTATTGGGCTCGTTTTCTGATTGTGGCCCAAATGAGTGATGATACGAGGGCGAAGAACTAAGCGAGACAGAACGCCTCGCGGGTTTCAAATATGTTCTCCAGTCTTCTTGAGGACTAGAGCTCATGGTTGCTGAAGGAGTTCGCCGGTGAGATGGCCCGACCTCGTGGTCATTTGGAGCAGTTATTGGTGCTTTACCTCTTCCACCTCTTCCTCTGAAACATGGCGGCATTGTCTTGTTCCTGCCAAAACAAACAAAAGAAACCAACAATAAGATTAAGATTAGTCTTAAGTCATTAGCCTAGACTCGGAGGTCAAGGAATGTGCAAACTGTGTCATTGAGATTAAACACAAAAGGCTAGTGTTTAATTCACTCAATGTTGGCTCTGATACCAACCTGTCACACCCCGATATTTCCACGTATTACCGGTGGGCCCGGTGGGGAGTATCGTGACGTAGTTGATATCATCATAGTCAATTAATCACAGTTCAATGCACAGCGGAAGTCTAAAAGTAATAATTATACAAACCGATTTGAAAGTAACGTAAAATATTACACAACGAAATGTAAAAGGACCCACAGGGGGATCTAAAATAAAAAGAAATATTGTTCAACAGATTTAAGCATCAAAAGCTTGCAAGACTCTTTATTTGATACTAGGAGTAGCCAGCCCATTTCGCTTAGTACCTGCACTTAACCTTTTTTGGAAAATACGTCAGTTTACACTGGTAAATACAATTAGCTGACTCATTTTGAAAATATTTAAGAAAATTGATTTAAATCCACAAGGCACAAATAATCTTTTATAACTTGGGACAATTATTTAAAAATAATCTTGTATACAGATTTATATGTTTGTCGTTCATTTAGTAGCCCGGGTTAGAAGTATAGGGTTAAAGATTAATATACAAGCCACTAATATAATCCCACGGCGAGTTTTCCCCAACGAGTGGTATTATACTTTCTACATACGCACTGTCAGGTGTATGCCTACACCCCGTGCTTAAGTTGTGACCATTCCTAATGAATGAGCCGAGGATATCTTCCTAATGAATGAGCCGAGGATATCCGGGACACTGTCATTAATCCCCCAAAGGCATTGCATCAAACAAAACAGATTAAAACGGGTTATCTCAATAATTTAATCATTAATTGATTAAAGATTCAATACCCAACCAAGCGGTATTATTATATACCATATCCCAAGCCCGTATAACGGAAAATAAGTTAAAAGTATTTACCTGAGCAAAAATATAATTTTTATCCCAGCCGTATATATGAATCCGCAAGTACATAAAGCTTTTACCGGGCTTCTAATTTGGAATGAAGGTTTTTAATAACCTATTATATTCCTAACGGGTCTTATTTAAGTTATAACTTGGACCTGGTTAGTTTTAAAGATGGGTGTACGGTTCAAAACGCAAGATTAAGCGAAGACCGGATTAGAATGTGATTTAGACCCGACAAGTATGAAGACTTGTATAATATGAGTAAACTAAACAAATTCTAGATTTTGAAGTAAGAATGATAAGGTTTGACCCGTTTCGGTCAGTTTATACAAACTAGTACATAAACCGCACCAAACGCGTATAAGCATAACGGGTAACCAAATGAGTCATGAACAAGTTCCACAAGTTAATATGCTTTAATTATGTTGTGATATCAGTAGGATATCTCCCATTATGCCCAAATCGAATTCAAAACCAATTTAAGCCCCGAAAGGGTATTTTGGTCATTTTAAAGTTTATAAAAGAGGTTAAATAGTAAACTGAGGTTCTGGTCTAAATTATACAGTAAAAATATTAATTTTATCAAGTTCCATCAGCAAGATATCATACATATGTGTGTTTGATCATTTATGGCCAAACTATGCACCGTAGGGCCATTTTGGTCATTTCACATATGGTTTAAGGTCAAATTTGGAAATCTGAGTTCAATACTTATACTTACTGTTAAAGTATAAAAAATTATTCATAACATCAGTAGGTAACAAGTCTTAGGTGCTAAATATGGTTTTAAACCATACTATGCGCCTAAATCGCATAAAAGTCGGTATTTGACGGTATTCGGGTTGATTAAGAAAATCTGAGGTTTTGATCAGCCTCTATTGTTTAATATAATTTATTTAATGTATAAAATCAATAGAAAAAGGTTTGATATGTAAAGGATGTGAAAAACTCATTTTATTAGCAAAAAGGTCATAACCGTCAATTACCGAGTCAATGCAAGAACCCTATGTTATGATCAGTTTAAAATTTAACAAAAATTTTCAAAAATCCCTAAATATTATATTATATCATTAGGTATAAAGTTTGGTGACAAAAATTGGGTTTGAATGTGATTTATACTAAAATGCCATATAATTAATAAAAAGACTTCAATTTACGATATCGAGCATAACTCCTAATTTAGACCATAAATTGATGTCAAATTTTTAGGACATGCTTATAAATCAGAAATAAAGGTTTTTGTCCTCTCACATTTTCAAAAATCTTGTTTTTATATAAAAAGGGCATAATGGTCAACTTTTAAGCAATTAACGGAAACATGCAAATGATTCGGATTTCAAAGGAACCATATTGTATAATCTCAAAGGGTTATACTAACATGTAATATGGTCCTAATGGAACCCTAAGGCATATCTAAACCAAGCTAAATCGGCTCAGAACTGAAAGTCAAAGCAAAAGTCTACTTTTGCGACTTTCGGTTGCGAACCGAGCCGAAACTTAGAATTGTCGGGTTGAACATGCCTAAGAATGTTCTTATATTATTTAGCAAGTTATTTTAGTGTTAAAACATGTTCCATAACTTCTACATTATCAGTTAAGAATTTATTTGCAAATATTGATTCCGTTGACTTTTTATTAATAAGTTTGACCCGACAATTGACCAAGTAAAAGTGATAATCAGTAGGTGCCCTTTTAAGGGTTTATTACCTACATAATTACCAACTCATAGCCACTTTCAATTCGAATAACGGCTGGACCGTTTGTGATTAATCACAAAGTCAAAGCTTAATTACGATAGCTTTGACTTTCGGTCATTAAGCTAATAAAACTTGAACTAGAGAGGCTAAGAATGCTTACAAGAACTCTTAGCACGAATTAGGAACTGAGGAAAGCTTCCTAGAGCTCCAAGGGACTCCAGAGAATGAGTTGTGAAGTAATTTTCAAGTGTGCAAGTGAACAAATGAAAAACAAGGCCTTATATAGGATTTTGAGAGCTCCTAGATCATTCCATCTGCAAATCTCTAGTGCCCAGATGATCCCATATGTCCCTAGTGCATGAAAAACTGTTGGCTCCAACCCTAGTATCGAAAAATTGCATGCAAGGGCGGTGGAACTGGCTGAGACATGCAGCTGTCCTTGTTTTCTGCATCTGACACTCGTACGCGGGCCGCGTAAGACTTATAAGAGGTCTACGCGGGCCGCGAGGCTCCTCCTTGACCGGAAAACAACTTTCAAACTTTGCAATTTTGGTCCCTGGTCCAAAATAAGTTTATTTAACTTCTATTTATTGTATTTCGGACCCCCATAGTTAACTATTAAGGACCTCAGGTCATCATTTAACTCCGTTAGGTCCCCGGTTGGTTGTAAGATCACCCGAAAAGTCTCGTTTTCTTTGAAGTTTCCAAGAAATCACTATCCAAATATCCTGAGGGCAAAAATACAATTATTACAATGTTTTTGGGATCGTTAAAAGGTCACTCAGAGGTAACTTTTAACAAGTTGACACTTTTAATCCCTATACTTTGTAAAGTTCTGAATTTAAGCGCGAACGGCTCTCAATGTCCGACAATTTATCCATTAAGGAATACGAACATCACGTAAGGTCAATCAGAGGCACAAGTTAGGCATGTTGACACTTTTGATCCTTCCATACACATCTTTACATTGTTTGGCAATTTTAGTCCCTCGAATCAGTTCGTTAAACGTTTAAAGTCCATGACACATGTCTTGATTATATTGGACATGATTTTTACGAGGTGGTACACTGCGGGTAGCTGTTGCTCTCAGGTTCTCTAGATACAACAACAGATGCGCGATTACGGTTTGGATTTCACTGTACTCCTATTATGATAGACAATAATGCCACAATCTCTATAACAAATAATCCCTTGAAACACAGTCGCACAAAACATATTGTCATTCGTCCTCATTTTATACGGGATTGTGCTTAAAAGAGACTAATTGACCTTCATCGAGTCGACACACTAGATAACCTTGCTGATCTTTACACTAAAGCTTTTGATAGAGCTCGCTTTGAACATTTAGTCAAACTCAATGGTATGAGGAATCCTGAATAACTGGTTTTTCCTAAGAATTTTGTAAAAAGTTTACTGCTTTCTTAAAAATCAAAAATACAAAAACATTAAAACTAAAAAAAACATAAAAAATAGAAAATAAAAAATGAGTTATCACTGTGTGAAAAAGAAGAAATGATAGTACATCAGCAAGTTAGACTGTCACACTCAAACTGAATTAAATTGCTTAAGTGTGATAGCAGCATCATCATATGATGTACCAGTAGGCAAAAAGCATGAAATAATCAACTTACCAATGTGATATAAACCTAAACGAACTGAATATGAGTGGGGAACACATCAGTGGTGTATGGTTTAATGACCTTAAATCTTGCGTTGATAGATTGCCAAAATCTGAGGTTTTGGGTCTTTATACTGTTATTTCATCCGGGGATATCAGGGTTGTCCTTCTGCTGCATCAAGATACATGCTGACCTAGGCACAACCAGGATATCTTAAAAGAGCAAAAAATGCCAAAACCCTGAAAATGAAGAAGCTCTCCTAGAGAGTCATTCAAATGTGCAAAATGCATAAATCGTACCAAAAATTGTATTTGTCTTAGCCTTCGTTAGATATTTTGGTCTCTTTGTTGTACGGAAGTACTGACCTGATCACCAATTATCTGTCGTTGAAAAATAAAACGGATGAATTCAGTATACTCACCTACTACGATGAATCTTTGTGCATACCTTGATCGCGGGGGTACATCCTGAAGTGGGACACACTAATATATCAGTAATAAAATTACTTTAACGTATCATACGGTAATGGTACTTGAAATGTTCATGTATTTTGTTTAGATGGACAAACATACTGGTAATCGTCTTGGGCTGCTTTTCATGATAAATTACATAAAGAATTATCTAATAGTGTGAAAACAGTTTGATTTTGCTGATATGATCTTCTTGCACATGATTCTCACAAAAAGATGAAATTGTAAATAATTTGGAGTTTAGTTTAGTTTGTTTAAAAAAAATCAAAAATACCAAAAATATTTTCTTTTTAAAAGACTTCCATTTTGAATTGACAAGTTGTTGTTTTTGCATACCTAAATAAAATATTGGTTTATCTTTAAATGTGAAAAAGACTAATTGTTTTTCGAGATACTTGCTTGTGTTTCTAAACAGATTGATGCAGTTATCAAAATGAAGTGCAGAATACAAGTAAAGTGCAAATTGAGAGTGAAGTAAAGAACGTGTGAAGATGCATGGTAGGATCCTTCTACTACATTGCAGACAGAAAGAGATATGGAAGAGTTGGAGCTTACTTACTTAATCAAAGATTGCTAGCTAACTGATCTACAATGAATGAAAGTTTTGGAGATTGGAAGCATCTGTTAGTGCATTACGTCTATTGACTTCGTCTTGTATCATGTAATAGGATAGGATAGAATTATCAGTGCCCAAGGTTCGAGAAACAAGATTTTAGGTTTAAAGTGGTGAGTTCGCTTGAAACGATCAAGTACCATTTCAAGCGAAACCAACTTAGATGAGTTCGCTTGAACGTGCCTTGTCCATTTCAAGCGAACCTCCTCACCTATATATAGGGTACTTGACATTTCATTTGGTAACGACTTCTGGATTTGTAACGAAGTGCTGCCAAAATCTGTTCAGGTTGTAATTGATGTTATAATCAATATAAGTGACAGATTTAATAGTATCAAGCTGTTTCCACATCCGTTTCACTGATTCCGCCTTTGAATCGGATTACAAGCTCTTCTGAACGACTCGTTTGGGTCCGACAACGATCCTACAAGTGGTATCAGAGCACAGGAAGAAGAGTTTAGCTTGATATCATCTATTTTCTAACTTCTGCACCTTCTTTTTCAATTTGGACAAGATTTACCGGTCAAAATGGAATGAATTTTTCACCGAACATGCAAAACAGTATAATAACAAAGCCTTGAAAGTTTGAGACCAAAATTCAGCTTAAAAGTGACTAAATTGGACCAAAATTGACATTCCGCTTGAACGAACACATTGGTTTCGCTTGAAAAACCTTGCTGAGTTCGCTTCAAATTGATGTTCGCTTGTAAAACCTTGCTGAGTTCGCCTCAAATTGATGTTCGCTTGAAAAACCTTGCTGAGTTCGCTTCAAAATTGATGTTCGCTTGAAACTAGACCTAATCTCACTTGAATCAGTGTTTTCGCTTGAAAGTTCATCAGAGTTCGCTTGAAGTGCTATCTCGCTTGAAGTGTCAGTTTTGCTATTTCGCTTGAAAGCTGATATTCAGCTTGAACTTGTGATTTCGCTTCAACTTGTTGTTTCGCTTGAAGTCTTAGTTCGCTTGAAAGTGAAAATTCCGAGTCAATATCATTTCACACCAACCGAGTGTCAGTCTGTGTTGGAATATTTGATATTATTGATTCTGATTGTGTTTGTTTGATTATCTGTTCAGGATTACATCATGGCTGAAGAATTCTACAATACGTTTTTCAATGCGTTCACATCTGAATCTTCCGAGATTACAAATGTTACACCAAAAACCATCACGAAAGCGATCAATGAGAACATCAAGCATGATAATTTCTACGGAACACACTGAAAGCCACCAACTCTGGAAAGCATTGAGGATTATACATGGTGGAAAGAGCGGTTCCTTAACTGGGCGAAAGCGTATGCACATGAAAGATGGTTTTTGTTTAGAATTTGGATATGAAAGACCGAAGGATGATAAAGGTGAAGAGATTCCATTCAAGAAATTACCTAAAGACGACAAAGCAGAATATGTAGCCGAACAGAGGATGATTGCTTTGATTCAGATGGCAATTAGAAATGATATTTTTGCATTGCTATCATGACGGGTTGTCAAAATCTGTTTGGAAAGCTTTACAAGCTAAAGCTGAGGGGGGTAAGCAGATTAAAAAGAACAAAATTGCGTTGATTAAAAAAGAATTCGATCTATTTGATAACATTAAAGGAGAGTCGGTGAGGCAAATGATAGAGAGATTCTGTCATTTAAAAATTGAACTTGAACGTTTCAAAATTGAGAAAACAAGAGAGGAAATTATTGATAAAGTCATTGAAGCGTTACCACGAGCTGATCAGTGGCAAACGTTTGTTTTTATTTTAAAAAATGATGCTTTATATGATGAAATTTCTCTTGATGCGTTGTTTGAAAAGATTGAGAGTCATGATCTGGAGCTACAAAAGCAAAGCAAGATGACTGGTTCTTCACATCAACAGAATGTTGGTCTATACTACAAAGGCAGTGTACCTTCAGAGAAAGGTGTTGGTTCACCAAAGACAGCATTCAGTGGTGAGAAGATGAAAGAACCACAAACAACTTCATCAAGTTACCATTCTGGATATCATTCATCTTCAAAATCAAGTTCTGATGAAGCTGAGGAGATTCTGTGCAACATCGCTCTGAAACTGAAGAATTCTCCGTCGATGAGTATTAATGCAGCTAAGCAGCAAATGAGTTTCCTTGCATCTGTTCTGGAGTCATATGAAGGTCTTGTAGCTGGCAAAATTGGGAATTCCGAATTGACTAAAGAAGACTACGACCAGATTGATCCGGAAGAAATGGAGCTCATAGATATTCGTTGGTGTTTAGCAAGCTGCATCCGAAGAGCTCAGAGATACATGGAGATTACCGGGAAGAAATCTTTGGGTGGTCCGTCAACGAAGCTTGGATTTGACAAATCCAAAGTGACCTGCTTCAGATGCAAGCAAAAGGGTCATTTCAAAAGAGAATGCAGAAATTCTGAAGTTGTTGAAGGAAATGAACGTCTTTTCAACGATGATTATTATCGAAAAGCGATCTACCACCGAAGCAAAGAAGAGCCGAAATTGATTGAAGATAAAACCAAATTAAGAGCTTGTTTTGTAATTCAAGATGATGAAGGTTTTGATTGGAGCGAGATTTGTCCAGAAGAAGATCGTTTAGAGAATGTTCGAAAAACAGCTCATAGGAGAGCGATGACAAAGGAAAGAAAGTTTGTTTTTGTTGCTGAGATTCAAGATGAAAACAAAGACAAAGACATTGCTGTAATGTGTGAAGAGAACAATGAAGAAAAAGATAAAGTTGAAATGAAGAAGAGAATTCGGGAAGAGATTTTGAGTGAGAAAACTTATCGAGAAAGAAACGTTGTTTTCAACAGAATGGATGACATGCAGGAAGAGTATGAGAATGCTGTCAGCCACAGAAGATGGGATAAAAAGAGAGAATGCTATGTCAACAGAGAAGGAGAACCAGTTGTTCCAAAGAAAGACATAATTTTTTACGATGTTCTTCTCATAATTCCTTTGAGAGCCGAATATTATAGAAATGTGATGAAAGATGACACATATGCTAAAAGGCATGAAAAGGAGATCAGATATGCTATGACATAGTGTCTGAGAAAAAGGGATGAAGAGAGAATGAAAAAGAGTGTTGAAGAAATAGTGAACAATCTGAAGAAAACTGCTGAAGAGGTTAAAACTGAAGTGGTTGAAGTTGAAGTTGTGAAAGAGGAAGTTTTGAAAGTTGGTGAGACAGAAAAGATTGAAGAAAAAGTTGTTGTGAATGAAGAGGTTGAGAAAGCTGTTACTGAAGAACAGCAAATTGGAGAAGATGTGAAGAAAGCAGAAGAAGAAGTAAAGAATGAGAATTTGGAAGCTGGTGATGAAGTAGATGTTGAAGAAAATCAGAATGTTGCTGAGTTGAAGCAGACAGAGGCAGCTGAAAACACCGAGGTGCCAATCACTGAGGTAAATTCTAATTCTAACATCTTGACTGAAACTGTTGAATAGTGCAAGAAATGCATGGAACCGTGCAGAGCTTGTACTGAAAAAGATGAGCAATTCAGAACAAGAAATCTTGAATTCACAAAAATAGAAAACATTTTCAAAGAAAAATGTAAAGAAATGTTAGAAAAAGAAAAAGTTTTAAAAGAAAATGATGAAAAACTTTCAGAAAAATGTAAAAAGATAGAAAAAGAAAATGAAGTTTTGAAATAAAATGTTTCTAAAATGACAGAAGAATGTTCACAAAAAGAAATTGCTTGTCAAGAAATGAAGAAAGAATATAACTCAATGAAATTAGCATATCATATTACAAAAGAGTCATATGAAAAAGTGATAGATGAAATGAAATTTGTTCAATCAAGAATGAATTATCTTTCTAAAACAACTAAAGAACTTAAACGAATGTATTCCATAAAACAAGATGTTGTTAATTCCTATATTGAGGATGTTGCTAAGCTAAAGCGACAGATTGCTGATCTAAAACAGGATAACAACAAGTTAAAAAGTTATCACGTGTCATCATATGTGCTTGAACAAATTTTCAATATAAAACCGAGAGATGGTGAGTCTGAGCAAAACAAGAAAGGCATTGGCTCAGAGTTTCATCAAGTTCCACCACCGGAAAAGTTTGCATTTTATGATGAGGAAATGGTCGAAAAAGCTTTCAACATGGTAGACCAATTGCCAGACAACATTGACATAACCTATTCCAAATCTGATGATTCTCATGATTCAGAGGTGGTAGGTAAAGTCGTTGAAAGTGTGTTGAAAGAAGAGTCGGTTGATACAGGTAAATATGAATCACAGGATGAAGATGAAGGAAATCTTCATGATAGTTATCTGAAAAAACACAAAATCCGAGAAAAGTTTGAATGATGATTCCAAAGGATTGGTTTATACCATGATTGGATCGGACAAATTGTTCTTAGATGTTGTATTCCCGATTCAGAATGTGATTTCAGAAAAGGTTGATAAAGTTTTCAAAATGGTTGAGATTGAGAAGTCTGAGATTTCAAAGTTTGTTGGTAAGAGTCATAAAGGTTCATATAACAAACCTGGTTACAAGAAGAAAAACATGAAGGCTGGGTTGGGTTATAAGAAGAAATAGAATCGAAACAAAAATGAAACGCCAAATTATCAGGCAAAAATGAGTTTTGTTCAAGGAAATAGTTTAGCAGAAGAAAAAGAACTCAAATTGAGACAGTCTAATGATGAGTTCTTTGCTAAAAAGAAAAAGCAACAACCACAGGTCAAAGATGTGTCCATGAGAACATGTTTTAAATGTGATCAAAAAGGACATCTTGCACGCAAGTGTCCAAATCTAAAACCTGTGGATGTTGACATAAAGAAGATTGATGCTGAGAAACAAAAATCTGAGAATGTGAGACAAAGGTCAACCAGATTTGACTCAAAACAAACTTGGAGGTACAACACAAACAAGTTTGCTTCGACTCAAAATTGGAAGTCAAACCCATATAGGTTCGATTCTAGACAGACCTGGAATTCTCACACACCCAGATTCAGAACAACGAAAAGTTGGCAAAACTCAGTTGATATGACAAAACCTCAAGAGTTTTTGGAAACCAAAAGTTGTTGATAAAAAACAAAGTGTTTAAAAAGATTCACATTTTTACAAACGTGGTACTCCTAAAGGTCAAACATGGAGTGTAAAGAAACAGGTGATTCTTGAAAAAGATGAAAATATTGAAGTAAAAGTTGAAAAGATTTTTGTGAAAAATGACGAAGAGTTTCCAGCATTGAATGAAAATTATTGTGTTGAAATGCCTAAGGTTCAACAGACTTGGGCTAAATTGTTCAAGTAATTGAGTTTATTACATGTGCAGGTGCTCAACAAAATTAAAGATTGTGAGATTGGAAAATGGAGCAGCCTGGCACAACAAGAGGAGGAGGCTGCTGCTGAACCCTGGTTTGGTTGAACAGGGAGTTTATTTGTCTTTCTGTATATAAATAAACAATATCTCAAAAACTTAAAAATTTGAAAAATTAAAAACCAAAACAATATGTTTTAGTTTGTTAAAAACTTGAAAAACCATAAATATGTTTGTTTTTTGTTTTTAATTTTTGTCAAAAATAGAAAATTCATAAATATGTGTTGATTGAATACGCCGAAACCCTCACGGCGGAACAAACATGATTATTTTCACAAGATTGAGAAACGGTTTTCAAACTATCGAAAATCAATGGGTTGTAAATCATGGGGGTAATTGTTGGTACTTTATATTAGTTTTTCTACAAATCAGAGCACTTTTAGCAGAAAATGGATGGCGAGACAAAGCTATCAGTGTTGGTTGTCAAATTTTCTTTAAATGATTTTGCATTTTAGGGGGAGAAAAATTGTCAGAAAATACAAAAACATTTGAAAATTTTGAAAAAGCCAAAAAACATGATAAAATGAAAATTGAGTTTTTGTGTAAAAAGAGGAGATGATAGTACATCAGTAGACAGTTACAGTACGCTAAAGAATTGGAAAGTTAAAATGTGTTAAACGATCTCACCGTGGATGTGTCGGTAGATTTTTATACATTTAGTAAACTTTTTTCGGGATATAAACCTAAATTCAAACTTACTTATTTTGTGGGGAACACTACTTGGATATATAGGTAACCCCTGAAATCTCGTTTGAAGGACCCCTCTTTCTGAGATACTAGGTCTTTATGCTTAGTGATATCTGGGGTATTATTCCGGGACTTCTGCTGAATGGAAGTTCTGACCTAGTCTCCGAATAATACTTTTCGCATTGCTTGAAATATAGCGCAGCCCTCAGCAAAAATGATGAAACAATAAAATTGATAATCATTGCTATTGAAGAAAAGATCCTCTAAAGGGGACACACCTAAAGTCGAACCGTCATCTCTCTGCTGAACGGAAGTTCTGACCTGAGCTCTCACGGTTTCGCATCTAACCCCTTACAGATATCATCTAGGTATACTCACCTGTAAGACTGAATATTGGGATCTGGATACGGGAGTATATTCAAAAGGTGGGACACATGAATGAGTTTAAGTTCTTAATTCACCTAATTCGTATCCTGAATCAGTTGAAATTTGTGTGAAAATTTAAGTGGATCAGTATATCGACAATCTAAGTGAATTGTTTTATTCTTAATGTGTAACTAAGCTCAACGGTACTTGTGACTTGTCAAAAACTGATATGATCCTCTGACGCATACTCAAACAAAAATATTGTCTGTAAATATGTTTCTACATATTTCTTTACTGCTTTATATTTTCAGAAAAATACAAAAAGATTTTTGATTCTGCTTTATTTTCGACAACCGATGTCTGAAATGCTGAGTTTCAAAATCTAAGTAAGTTGATTGTGTTTCTGAAAATAAAACAAGTTCATTAATTTGAAACTTGAATTAAAATCAATAATTTCCAAAACAGTTTGTGATATCTCCAAGGTCATTAATTTGGACTTGGATGATTAACTGTGAGGGATTTTGGATACTTAACACTGCCAAATCTGTAAAGATTGTTGATAGGGGGAGTGATTTAGAAAGTTGAATAGAGCCAGATTACGATTTCTGGAAAATTGAATGTTCAATACATTGTATTTATAGATGTTTGAGTGGTTGCAGATAGTTCAGATTACGATCCCGAGAGCAGAGTCTAAGGGGGAGTCTGAAGACAAGCTTGAAGCAAGAGGGAGCTTGTAGATGGATAGCTAGGTGTCGATCCCAAAGCACGGAAGCTTGACGAAAGGGGGAGCCTGAAGCTGATGGTAGAAGAGAAGGATTGATGGATGCTTATATGTTACAAATTGGACGAGAAGGCAGAATGATCAAGACCGAAGATGTGTCATGCTGAAGACTAGACACTGAAGACTTCGTCAATATCCGAGGGGGAGTCTGTTAGTGCATTACGTCTATTGACTTCGTCTTGTATCATGTAATAGGATAGGATAGAATTATCAGTGCCCAAGGTTCGAGAAACAAGTTTTTAGGTTTAAAGTGGTGAGTTCGCTTGAAACGATCAAGTACCATTTCAAGTGAAACCAACTTAGCTGAATTCGCTTGAACGTGCCTTGTCCATTTCAAGCGAACCTCCTCACCTATATATAGGGCACTTGACATTTCATTTGGTAACGACTTCTGGATTTGTAATGAAGTGCTGCCAAAATCTGTTCAGGTTGTAATTGATGTTATAATCAATATAAGTGACAGATTTAATAGTATCAAGCTGTTTCCACGTCCGTTTCACTGATTCCGCCTTTGAATCGGATTACAAGCTCCTCTGAATGACTCGTTTGGGTCCGACAACGATCCTACAACATCAGCTAAGGGGGAGTCTATTGATGTCAGAAACTGTATAGCTGACGCTATCCAAAGAGCAAAAGAACACAAGATGTTGGAAGACAAAGTTACACTATGAAGCTATTGTCAAAGGGGAGTCTGTTGGTGCATATTCTGTGATAACAGCTTAATAGTTTGATTATTTAGTCTTTGGATATTTTGTAATGGGCTTAGCATATTGGTTAGGGAGTTTATTGTTGTAATGGGCTTGGAAAATGGCCTAGCCCAGTAGGAATCCCAGTTCACAAACATGTGGTATATAAACATGTTTAATGATTAGGGTTTTAGTAGTTAGAACAATAGGAGAATTCTAGAGAGAGAAATCATAGAGAGAGAGGGAATTCGAGTTAGGGTTTGAGCAAGATCACAGAGAGAGGCTGTGAGGTTGTGAGGTCTTGAATTGATTGTAAAACTTCTAGTTTGGATAATCAATAGAAAACCCGTTTAATTGTGATTTCTGTTTCTACTCGTTTCTATGCTAATCTGATCTAGAGGATTCTGCACTCTAGGTTAGATATACAATTCGGTGACGATCCGTACGAACCAGAGGACCTACATGATTATGATTTTCAGGAGACGGAGTAGTTTGTTGTAGGGATCCCCCACAGTACGGTTGCCCACATTTGTTTGGGTAGATTACGACAGACGGAGCTGGATGCGGCCGGATCATTGATATAGGTTTTTTTTTACCGACATTGGATCGATCGGTCGGGTTCAGGAGTTCATGCCAGCTACCTCCCTGTAGGACCGTTTATTTGAGGCCAGCCGATAGCGGGCCCACGGGGAGATTACGTTAGAGTTTTTGTGTACGTTAGACCTTATGCAAATATCTTCTACCGAAGCTACTTAATCTGTAAGGAAGGTTTTATTAACCTATTAGGATACTAACAGGTCTTATTTAAGTCAAAGACTTAGACCGGTTAGTTTTAAGGATACTTTACGGTTTGAAACGCTAGATTAAACGGAGACCGGAATGGAATGTAATTAAGACCCAACAAGTATGAATACTTGTATAATATGGAAAAACTAAATACATTCTAGATTTTGAAGTTTGAACAACAAGGTTAAACCCCTTTCGGCTAATTTATGCAAACTAGTTACATAAACCGAACCGAACGCTTATAAGCGTAATGGATAACCAAATGAACCATATACAAGTCCCACAAGTTATTATCCTTAAAATATGTTAAGACATCAGTAGGATGTCAACATATATTGTCACGGCCCCAGCCCCGGTTTAACACGGTCAGGAGCCGCGGGACAGGAACTCATGGAATTTATTTATTGATGCGACAGTGGAAGATTTTAACAGGATCTTTTAAAACTTGAAATGCCCGATTATTTTATTTCATAATTCGGGATAAACCCCGTAATTTACAATAGAGGAATTTTACTAAGAAATTCCCTGATTTATTAAAACATGTTTATTCATTTTAACTGAGCCACTACTTCAAGCTTGTTGGTGCTCCGTAGCACTGTTCCTTGGTTCACAGTAGTTGCCTGAAACATGTTTTAAAAATATTTTTGTCAGCGGGGAAATACTGGTGAATCATTCATTTTGACAAACTAACACATAGTTATCAATTACAGCATAAGAGCGATTACAATGGCTTCTATCTTATTTTTATCTGGCGCCGTGTCACCTGGTGACGATGGTCATACCACTATTGGGTCTTTCCCCAAGTAGTGATGTTTATCATTGTTAGGATTTATTAGCCTAACCGTGAGAAATTAGTAATGTACACAATACCCCACTAGCCAGTGATAAAGATAACCATGACTTAATCCCTGTAATTATAACATCGGAAAATACTTTGGAGTATTGTAAAACATTTGATAAAAAGAGAATGACTCACATTGTAGATTTACACGGGCAGAGTTTAGCCTACTGATTAGCCTGATAACCTAATTTAACAATAATGCACACGAAACTAGGTTAGTAACTAATACAGCATTTACAATAACTCACGAGATTAAAACCTTCACGACAATGACAAAGTGCAATACTTAAACATCAATCGAATTAACGACGAATGACAAAGTATAAACCCAATTTGAGCAGCACTTAAACATTTATCAGATAGTTTCAATCGATCGGACATTGAATAGTAGCAACGATCGAGTTATTACCCTGTTATCGCAGCAGCGTTTGGTGTTCGTGTGTGTTTTTATAGTGAACAGTGTGTAACTTAGTGTACGAAGCGAGTTTTAACGTCGAAATAGCGCCAAACTTCAAGTCCCAGGCCCCTGTATTTATACCCTAATTTGGACTCGCCCGCGTATCGCGACAGGATCCTCCGCACCTGTCGCGTGTCGCTAGGGAAACCCAAATAGGGTATGCTTGCTTGATCACCAGCATAGGCCTGCTGAGTCGACGTTTCATGAAAATTTGATTTCGACAACGAGTTGTGAAGATAATTTTGATTAGGGAATATCCCCCCTTGAGTTTTAAGGGGCCCTGGTCCTAGTTCCAACTATTCTGAAAATTTTAGGGGTTATGCAGAATTACTTGGGGGTCTAAATTAGGGTTTCCTATTGGACAAAATAAAATAATAAATAGGACTTTTGATGAGAGTTGTTACATCCTCCCCACCTTAATAAAAAATCTTGTCCTCGAGATTTATTGGAATAAATGAGGATATTTCCGCTTCATTTCTGATTCCAGTTCCCAAGTGTATTCTGGTCCTCTCTTGGAATCCCATTTGACTTTAACTAGCACTAGTCGCTTATGTTTGAGAAACTTGACCTTTCGGTCTTCTATTTGCAGTGGTTTCTCAACAAATTTTAGCTTTTCATTTACCTTTACATCTTGAAGAGGTACTACCAGGGATTTATCCGATAGACATTTCTTGAGATTGGATACATGAAATTCATCATGTACTCCAGCTAGTTCTTCTGGTAGTTGTAAACGATAAGCAACTGGTCCTATACGTTGAATCACTGGAAATGGTCCTACGTATCTTGGACTTAGCTTTCCTTTCTTACCAAACCGAACTACTCCTTTCCAAGGAGAAACTTTTAATAGTACTTTGTCTCCAATTTTGAATTCTAATGGCTTACGTCGATTGTCGGCATAACTCTTTTGACGATCACGAGCCGTTTTCAGTCTTTCCTTGATCTGAGTGATCTTGTCGGTAGTTTCTTGCATAATTTCAGGACCTGATAATTGACTTTCTCCTATTTCTGCCCAGCAAACTGGAGTTCTGCACTTTCGTCCATACAATGCTTCGAATGGGGCAGCTTCTATGCTTGCATGATAACTATTATTATAGGAGAATTCAATTAAAGGTAAGTGGTCGTCCCAATTTCCACCAAAATCTATCACACATGCCCTAAGCATGTCTTCCAAGGTTTGGATCGTCCTTTCACTTTGTCCGTATGTTTGTGGATGATATGCAGTACCTAAATTTAGTCGGGTTCCCATTGCTTCCTGAAAACTTTTCCAGAAATGGGAAGTGAAACGACTATCTCTATCCGATACAATGGAGAGTGAAACTCCATGTAAGGATACGATTTCATCTACGTACAACTTGGCTAACCTTTCCATGCTAAAGGTTTCTTTCATGGGTAGAAAGTGAGCTGATTTGGTTAATCGATCCACAATTACCCAAATCGCATCGTTACCTTTTCTGGTTTTGGGTAACTTAGTAACAAAGTCCATTGTTATAAGTTCCCATTTCCATACAGGCATATCTAATTGTTGAAGTAGACCTGAAGGTTTCTGGTGTTCTGCTTTAACTTGTGAACAAGTAAGACACTTAGAAACATATCTAGCTATGTCCTTTTTCATTCCTATCCACCAGAAATTATTTCTTAAGTCTTGATACATTTTATTGTTTCCAGGGTGCATGGTATACCTAGATTTATGGGCTTCCTCTAAAATCTTATTTCTTAATTCTCCTTGCCTAGGTACCCAAATCCTTTTCTTATGGAATCTCCAAATTCCATCATTCCCTCGCTCTAATTCCTTTATTCTTCCTTTCATTCCTTCAGCATCATCCTTGATTGCTGTTTCTTGAATGTTTTTCAGTTGTTCCATTAAATCTAACAGTAGATTTAATCTAAGAGCACGAACTCATCGTTGTTTCTCATGTTACTTACGGCTTAAGGCATCTGCATCTACGTTTGCTTTTCCTTCGTGATATTGGATATCACAGTCGTAGTCACTTAGGATTTCCATCCATCTTCTTTGCCTCATGTTTAATTCTTTCTGCCCAAATATGTACCTTAAGCTTTTGTGATCCGTATAGACAGTAAACTTACTTCCATACAGATAATGTCTCCAAATCTTAAGAGCAAAAATTATGGCTCCTAACTCTAAGTCATGGGTCGTATAGTTTTCCTCGTGCTTTTTCAATTGCCTTGATGCATACGCAATTACCTTCTTGCGTTGCATTAGCACACATCCTAATCCTAGTTTAGAAGCGTCACAGTAAACTTCAAAATCTTCTGTTTCTTCTGGTAAGGCTAGAATTGGAGTGTTTGTTAACTTTTGCTTTAAAATCCTAAAAGCCTCTTCTTGCCTATGTCCCCATTCAACCTTAACCACTTTACAGGTTAGCTTAGTTAATAGTACAACTATCTTGGAAAAATCCTTAATAAATCTCCTATAGTATCCAGGTAATCCTAAAAAGCTTCTAATTTCCATAGCTGGTTGCGGAACTTTCCATTTGGTGATTGCTTCTATTTTAGAGGGATCTACATGAATACCTTCGTGGTTCACCATGTGTCCTAAAAATTGCACTTCTTGTAGCCAAAATTCACACTTCGAGAATTTGGCGTAAAACTTTTCTTTTCTTAACAAAGTTAAGAGTGCATGCAAGTGCTGACAGTGTTCATCCTGGCTTTTGGAATAAATAAGTATATCGTCGATGAAGACAATTACAAATTTATCCAAGTACGGTTTACAGATTCTATTCATCATGTCCATGAATGTTGCGGGTGCATTTGTTAGTCCAAAGGGCATGACTGTAAACTCGTAATGACCATACCTAGTTCTAAAAGCAGTTTTAGGTATGTCTTCCTCTTGAACTTTCAACTGATGGTATCCGGAGCGTAAATCTATTTTAGAAAAATATCTAGCTCCTTGAAGTTGATCAAAAAGATCATCAATCCTAGGTAATGGGTATCGATTCTTAATTGTAACCTTATTCAGTTCTCTATAATCGATACACATTCGCATCGAACCATCCTTTTTCTTTACGAACAACACTGGTGCTCCCCACGGGGATGAACTAGGTTGTATGAATCCTTTACTTAGAAATTCATCTAACTGCTTTTTCAATTCTAGCATTTCAGTGGGTGCTAACCGATAAGGTGCTTTAGCTACAGGTGTAGTTCCAGGAATTAAATAAATTCTAAATTCTACCTCCCTATCTGGTGGTAATCCTGGTAACTCTTCTGGGAATACATCTGGGTATTCTGATACTACAGGAATGTCCTTAAGTTCCTTACCCTTAGTGTTAATGATTACTGAAATCATATACACTACTCCTTGCTTTCTTTCATAACTAGCAATCTTCATTACTGAAAGGAACTTCATGGGTTTTCGCGGTTTATCTCCTGTAACCATGATTACTTCTCCGGTGGTTGTATGAATTTCTATAGCATTCTTATCACAAAGGATTCGAGCATGGTTGGCTATCAACCAATCCATTCCTAATACAACATCAAACCCGGCTAAATTCATAGGTAACATGTTTGCAGAAAATTTATGACCTAAGAGTTCTATCTTTCCTTCTTGCAAAACCTTATCTATGTTAACAGAATTCCCATCTGCAGTTTCGACTGTAAGAATCTACCTAAGGGTGGTTAAGGGTAAATTAAGAGCTTGGCAGAATGAAGTATTTATAAAACTTTGGTTTGCACCAGAGTCAAATAATACTTTTGCATAAACGTTGTGAACTAGGAACGTACCAGCTATTACGTCAGGAATTAGTTCTGCTTCCTGAGTAGTCAACTGAAAGGCTCTTACGTTCTTCTTGGTAGTTCCTTCTGTAGGTTTGGCTTTGTTATCAGCTGGTTTGACCAATTTCGGGCACTCTGGCCTAAAATGTCCAGCTTCTCCACAGTTGTAGCAAACTGTTGCTTTCTTCTTTCTGCAATCTTCCTCTTGGTGTCCTAGAATTTTGCAAAAATTGCAATACCCCTTGCATCTTCCAAAATGCTTTCTTTTGCAGGAATTGCAAAATGGAACAATGGAAGATTGCCCCGTTCCCTTTTTCCTGAAATTATTATGGTTACCCACACAGAATCCTTGGGTAATCTTTTGGGCTACCTCCTTCGTCCGGTTTTCTTCTCTTGTACGTACCAGCTTGTCAGTTAGGGTGTTAGCTAATTCCACAGCATCGTCAATAGTTCGAGGTCTCGCAGCTTTAACGATATTACGGATTTCGCCAATCAATCCCCAAATATAGCGGGAAATAAGCACCGGTTCTGGCGAAGCCAGCGTTGGTACCACTCTCGCATACTCGAAGAATGTCGAAGTATACCCTCGACAATCTATACCCATCATCCGATGATTCAGGAACTTATTTGCCATTTGTTCCTTTTCATATTCGGGACAGAATTTTCTTTCCATTAGCTGCTTAAACTCCTCCCAACTCATGGCATAGGCCGTATTTCTTCCTTTGGCTTGAAGTACCGTATTCCACCATTCTAACGCCACTTCTTTAAAAAGATGTGACGCATACATGACCTTGTCTTCCTCAGCACATTTACTTATCATGAGTATTGCTTCAGTTTTCTCCAACCAACGCAGTGCTGCAGTCGCCCCTTCATTGCCTGCGAACTCAGCAGGTTTACAGGCAAGGAATTCTTTGTAAGTGCAACCAGGCATTGCAGCTTTCATTTTATTAGGGAGTGGGGCCTGCCGTGGATCATTATCGTGATTAGTATGATTACTGCCTCCATTTACGCTGTTACTGAAGTTATCTTCATGAGTACGTTTACTAGGAATAATTTGTTGAGGTTCAACAGGTTTCTGGGCAGCAGCAAGGATTGCTGTAATAGCATTGGCTATTCCTTGAGCAACGATATTCTCGATATCTTGCCTAGTCATAAATTGATCTTCCTGATTTTGCTCAGATTGGTTAACCACATTAGCTGGTTCATTATTAGCGTTTTCCATCTGGTATTTAATATATATAAATTATTAGCATAAAATAAATTAACAATCCAACATACAAAATAATTGCACACATACTAACACGTATAGTCAAAATTGTTGATTTCTCAACTGCCATTTTTATATATTATAATATGCATCAGTACACACCGTTATCTTACAAAAGTTTTATGTGTAAGTTATTTACAAAGTTATTTTATTATTATTATTATACAATCGCAGCTTCCTAACCATCCTATTTCTGGGCACCTTAGAAGCGACGTTCCCTTTCGTCATACTTCCAGGAGATCTGTTCTCCTACCTCCCGAATTCTATTCCCTGCACTCACCAGTTCCTCGCCAAAATGACGGAGTTCAGCTAAGTTTTCATTACTCATTGGTGGGTTTGGTATAGGTTCTGGGTCGAACTGAGGGAAAAAGGTATAAGGACTATTTAGGAGGTTTTGAAACTGCCAATCATTGGTCCACCACTCGTCCATTCCTAGAGGTTGTGTGTGGATTAGAGGTGCTGGGATGGCTGGTTCCAAATTTATTGGAAGTTGGCTTTCAGCGGGATAAGGGAAGAGATTTTCATTGATAGGTCTAATGATATCGCAATTTGCAAGTATGCGATCTACTCTTCCTGCAAAGGTAACTCCTTGACTTTCCTAGAACTTTCCCCAATCTCCATTTCTACTTGCCTAGCATTTTCCTCAATCTCAATTCCTTTTCCTTTATCTATGGGGTTCTCTATCTTGGGAACTTTCCTAGTCGCTGGTTTCCTCCTGCGTACACGCCTCCATCCGACAAATCTTCTCCTTTTCTTAGGCTTTGGTTTCTCCGGAGGTGGAGCACAAAATTCCATAGGTTCTTCCATATCGGGCATGTAACCAGTAAAGTCTTTGGAAACTTCTACTTTCACCGGATAGAGATTGAGATTCTGAAGGGCTTCAGATAACTCATTCATGCTGTTTTAGCATATATGCAAAATGCACACAAAATGCTAAGTTAAAATTTTATAATAAAATTTCACAGATAAACCTTCAAGTATTATTGCATACCGTGTGACTAATTTAATACAAAGGATAACTGAAAATTAAAACATACTAGGGTTTATTTATTTATTTTACTGGGTAAAATTTTCTTTAGAGTTTCTGGCTTGTAAGTGATATGGTTGCTAGGACTGGGTCAGGATATTTAAATGTTAGCATTTACTGCTACAGTGGCTAACATGTAAAGATCTGCCCATTTTTCATCTAATTCATCTTCCCATGGTGTGTTATTGCCTATTTTCTGTGTCTCCTTAGGCATCATTTTCTCTTGACTTTTCCTAATAATCCGACTTCTCTTCTTAGGAGAAAGTGGTTTTTCAATCTGTGCCTTACGGACAAATATTCCTTCCTCTGTATCTGTTGGGTATTTTGAGGATGCAGTTCCTTTTTCTTTCGGTGAAGTATCTAATTTATGATAGATGTCCGAAAGTCTTTGTTTACCCATACTGTAAACAAATATTCAAATAATAAAACACGTAATCACAAAATAGTAATTAGTAAAAATTTAAGTATTTTCTAAATACTTAATTGGCTTAAATCAGTCGCTCTGATACCACCTTTTCCTGTCACGGCCCCAGCCCCGGTTTGACCCGGTCAGGAGCCGCGGGACAGAAACCCGTGGTATTTATTTATTGATGCGACAGCGGAAGATTTTAACAGGATCTTTTAAAACTTGAAATGCCTGATTATTTTATTTCATAATTCGGGATAAACCCCGTAATTTACAATAGAGGAATTTTACAAAGAAATTCCCTGATTTATTAAAACATGTTTATTCATTTTAACTGAGCCACTACTTCAAGCTTGTGGTGCTCCGTAGCACTGTTCCTTGGTTCACAGTAATTGCCTGAAACATGTTTTAAAAATATTTTTGTCAGCGGGGAAATACTGGTGAATCATTCATTTTGACAAACTAACACATAGTTATCAATTACAGCATAAGAGCGATTACAATGGCTTCTATCTTATTTTTATCTGGCGCCGTGTCACCTGGTGACGATGATCATACCACTATTGGGACTTTCCCCAAGTAGTGACGTTTATCACTGTTAGGATTTATTAGTCTAACCGTGAGAAATTAGTAATGTGCACAATACCCCACTAGCCAGTGATTAAGATAACCATGACTTAATCCCAGTAATTATAACATCGGAAAATACTTTGGAATATTGTAAAACATTTGATAAAAAGAGAATGACTCACATTGTAGATTTACACGGGCAGAGTTTAGCCTACTGATTAGCCTGATAACCTAATTTAACAATAATGCACACGAAACTAGGTTAGTAACTAATACAGCAATTACGATAACTCATGAGATTAAAACCTTTACGACAATGACAAAGTGCATCCATCGAATTAACGATGAATGACAAAGTATAAACCCAATTTGAGCAGCACTTAAACATTTATCGGATAGTTTCAATCGATCGGACATTGAATCGTAGTAGCGATCGAGTTAGCAGCGTTTCGCGTTCGTGTGTGTTTTTATAGTGAACAGTGTGTAACTTAGTGTACGAAGCGAGTTTTAACGTCGAAATAGCGCCAAACTTCAAGTCCCAGGCCCCTGTATTTATACCCTAATTTGGACCCGCCCGCGTATTGCGACAGGATCCTCCGCACCTGTCTCGTGTCGCGGGGGAAACCCAAATAGGGTAGCCTTGCTTGATCACCAGCCTAGACCTGCTGAGTCAACGTTTCATGAAAATTCGATTTCGACAACGAGTTGTGAAGATAATTTTGATAATGGAATATCCCCCCCCTTGAGTTTTAGGGGGCCCTGATCCTAGTTCCAACTATTCTGAAAATTTTAGGGGTTATGCAGAATTACTTGGGGGTCTCAATTAGGGTTTCCTATTGGACAAAATAAAATAATAAATAGGACTTTTGATGAGAGTTGTTACATATATGCCCAAAAAGGATTTAAAACTGAATTAACCCTCATAAGGGCGTTTTGGTCATTTTAAGATTTAAAAAAGAGGTTTATAGGTAAACTGATGTTCTGGTAAAAAACATTCTGTAAAAATATTTATTTCATGATGTTATAACAGTAGGATATCATACATATGTATGGTTTACCATTTATGGCCAAACTATTCTCCGAAAGGGTATTTTGGTCATTTCACATATGCTTTTAAGGCCATAATTGGAAGTCTGAGTTCATGACTTATACCTACTGTAAAAATATTAAAAATCATTTATAAATTCAGTAGGTAACAAGTCTTGGGTGGTAAATATGGTTTTAAACCATACTATGCACCTAATTAGCGTAAAAGTCGATAATTGACGATATTTGCAAAGTTTATGTGATTCTGAGATTTTGACCAGCCTTGGATGGTCAAAATATTTTATTTTTCATATTAGATCAATAGGAAAAGGTTTTGGATGTTAATCATATATAAAACACATTTTATATGCAAAAAGGGCATTATCGTCAATTATAGAATTTATACAAGAACTCAATGTTAACGTCAGTATATAATCTGACTCAATATTCCAAAAATCCCTAAAAATAATATCATAACAGTAGGTAATGAGTATTGAGTCAAATTTACGTTTTAAACATGATTTATACACCAAAGGGTGTTTTAGTCTTTATAAAAGCTTAATTTACGATCTTTTGCATAGCATCAGTTTAAGACCAGAATGTAAGTGTCAAAATATTTTAAATATGTTTACTAATCAGTACCTAATCCATTTCTATGTTCTTTTATTCAAAAAATCTCATTTTTAGATCATAAGGGCATTTTAGTCAACAATGAGCATAATAAGTGAAACATGCATATAATTCAGAATTTCCAAATGACCAAGTAATATAACCTCAGAGAGTTATACTATAAAATTATATGGTCACTATGGAAGCTTAAAACATAAAAGAATTAAGCTTAATCGGGTCAGAACTGAAAGTCAAAGAAAAAGTCAAGCTTTTGTGACTTTCGGTTGCGAACCGAGCCTAAACTTAGAATTGTTGGGTTTAACATGTCTAAACATGTTCTAATAATATTTAACAAGTTATTTAAGTGACAAAATATGATTTATAACCTCTACATTATCTGTTTTGATTTTTATTTAAAAAGCTGACTAGTTTGACTTTTTATTAAGATAATTTGACCCGACGATTAACTAAGTAAACGTGATAATTAGGAGGTGCCCTTTTGTGGGATTAACACCTACGTAATTATGATCACGTAGCCATATTCGCCTCGAACAATGGGTGGACCATTTAGGTCTAAACCGAAGGTCAAAGCCGTTTTGCGGCAACTTTGACTTTCGGTCCTTAAATGTATAAAACTGAACTAAGGTGGCTTAGGACACTTACAAAGGGTCCTAGCTAGAAATTTGAGCCAAAGAGAGCTTCCTTTTTTATCAGGAACCTCAGAATAGAGTGAGAAAGATTGAATTTTAAATGAGCAAGGAATGAGGCACCATGATGCTCTTATTTATAGTTGAGGAGGATGATTCAAGATCAAGCCAGGTGTTAAGCGATGTCTAGAGATCATCACAGGTGTCCTAGCTGATTCCTAAAACCAGCCAGGTGTTAAGGGATGTCTAGAGATCATCAATGATCTTTTGGATCAAAAGTTTTAAGGGTCGAACTTAGGTCATCGCCTTTTGACAAGGTGTTATAGGATATAACTACCTCTGATATGAAAACAATAGAAATTTGGCCCGTAGGTAGAATGAATAACATCTCAAATGGATGTTTTTGATATAGACATCTTATTTGATGTTATTAGCCATGATTTAATAATCATTTAGGCTATGTAAGGTCTTGGAAGAATCCAAGTACTTTGGAAGGCTGGTATGATTTCTCAAGCCACACTGCCAGGAGTGTTAACATGTTTTTGGATGTTAACAAGGATTTATTGTCTTAAGAGGGTTATACCATCATAGCCATTTATACTTTGGCTAGGTTATACCTTTAAGAATATCTTTTGAAATTTCATTGGCAGATTAATAAAAATTGAAATGATTATTTGCATGTTGATGTAATAAAATACACATATATAAATTTCAAAAGAAATTCCATTAATAGTACTAAAGGATTACAAAAACTGCCCTAAACGGGTCTTTGAAATAAATTGTCCATGCAGGGACTAAAAAGAAAGAAACAAGTCCTCGTAGGGACTAATCAAAAAAAGAAATGTCCACGCAGGGACTTAATTTAAACTACAATATAAATAAAATAAAGGTCTTCTATTTCTTTTGATAAGTTTTGCAAGACCTTTAAGGAACTTATTGGCCTTTCTATCACGTTCCTCCGTCTTATGTTTAACCCCTTCCACCCTTTATAAGAGTTCTTGATGTTGTTGCTGGGATAGAGGTTGTGGTTGTTGCTGATATGGAGAGTATTGATACCCTTGGACGGGATACCCAGTTGGGTATGCTGGTGGAAATGGTGAAGGATAGAGGGCATTAAAGTTTGCTGCTTCGACGTATGGGTCGTAAGCAGGAGGTTGATAATTATAACCAGTATGAGCCTGTGGCTCAAACGGGTTATACCCAGTCGGACCTGGGTAAGTAGGTATTGGGTTTTCATAACCCATTGGAGGTGGCAGTGGTTCAAAGGTGGCCAGTGTGGTATCAATTTCCGGCACTGCATGAGAAGGTCCACCCATTTGTGGATCTTCAGGGATCGAAGGGTAATTGCTAGAAGCTTGTGGGGAACTAATCTTGGTCCCCCTCGCACGGACATGCGTGCATTTCTCTTCCGTCTTGGTGGCTCAAGAGGTGGCAGAGGTGGTTCCTCAGCTGGCAGTGGTGGTGGAGTCACCGCTTCGAAGCGCGGCTCCTCTGATGGAGGTTGTGGTGGAGTGTTGTGAAATGAAAGGGTGTTTACAAAATCCCACTGCCCAAACCATTCTTTATAAGTATCGGGACCTCGGTAGGGAGATCCCGCAAAAGAAGAACCGCTAGAAATATCAATGGGATGCGTAGGCGTCCCAGAAGGTGGCATTTGTGGACCCGGATCATCATCCATATCCATATCGTGTGAGAAGTAGTCCTCGGGGCCCAACGGGTTATATCCCGCTGGTGAGTTTATGTAATCATCAGGGTTAAAATAACGCTGAGAGTAGGAGTGATGAGATGAATGGTGAGAAGAATGGTGAGAATGGTGAGAGTGTCGCGAATGCTGCGAGTGAAATGAATGTTGGGGCTCGTCTTGTTGTGGCGGCCCGAAGGAGTGGTGGTACGAAGGTGAGGTACTAAGAGAAACAGATCGTCTCGCTGGTTCAAGAGAATGTCTCCAATCATCATGTGTATCGGAGCTGAATGAAGCTGACGGCGTACGTCTATGAGACGGTCTGGCTTGACTTAACGGTCCCCCCCCCCTCATGGGACCTTTTCCTCGACCTCTCATTCTTGGCGGCATTTTATCAGCAGACCTGTCAAAAATTCAAGAAAACAACATATAAACGACAAAATGAAAGTTCAGAATAATCCAAGGTCATTTGCCTAGACTCGGAAGTCTAAGGAATGTGCTATTGTGTCATTGAGATTAAACACAAAAGGCTAGTGTTTAATTCACTCAATGTTCGCTTTGATACCAACCTGTCACACCCCGATATTTCCACATATTTCTGGTGGGCCCAGTGGGGAGTATCGTGACGTATTTGATATCATCATAGACAATTAACACAATTATAGCACAGCGGAAGGCTTGGAAGTTTAAATACTATTACAACCCATAATGTCTAAAGTTCAAAACAAAAGAATACAGATGAATTGTAATCAGTCTTGTAAAAGTCGCTAGGCGGTCCCTAGTCGGCCGACTGGGGAGTTGGGAGTAATCGGAGTACTCGGAGAGTACTCGGGGAGTACGCGGACATGGTAAATATAAAGAAAATTAATTGTTATATGTTATTTATGTGTTAAAATAAGCATAATTCATGTCAACTGAGTATAATTTAAAATGAAACATGTTTAAAGTTCAAATATTCTGAATACAAGTCCGACTAGTCTGAGTACAAGGCCGAGTAGTCTGAGTACAAGGCCGAGTAGGCGGATTTTGACCGAGTTTGACCGATTAAAAGTCAACAAACCACGTTGACCGCCTAGACCGACTAGGCCGACTACGTCCGACTACGTCCGACTAGGCGCCGACTAGGCCGACTAGGCACCGAGTACTCCCGAGTAATCCCGAGGCTGACTAATTGAGACCGCCTAGGAGGAAGTCGCCTCGGAGGGGGTCCGAGGACCGAGTACTCGCCGAGTACTCGGCCGAGTAATCCGACTTTTACAACACTGATTGTAATAGAGATCCACAGGCGGACCATAAAACAAATACATAAAATTGAGTTTAACAGACTTCAAGCATCTAGGGATTTGCAAGATCCCCTTATTTATGCCAAGTAGCTCCAGCCTAGTTACGAGAGGTACCTGTCACTGAGTCTTTGGAAAGTACGTCAGTTTTCACTGGTAAATACAATTAACTGGCTAATTTGAAAAGCGTTTATGAAAATTGGTTTAGGCGCACAAGGCACAAAATCATTTATAACTTGGGACAATTTTTATTAAAATCTTGTATACAGATTTACATGTTTGTCATACAATTGGGGCCGGTTGGAAGGCGGTCAAGATTAACCGACTCACCACTTATAAAACCCACAAAGGAGTTATCCCCAACTTGTGGGTAATTTAATATTTTAGCATTTGCATCTGTCAGGTGTATGCCTACACCCCGTGCATAGGTCGTGACCATTAATAACTTAAATGAGCCGAGGATATCCAGGACACGGTCGTTAACACCCAATGTTTATGTTATCAAACAAAACAGATTAAAACGGGTTATGCGGATTTATTAAATCACAATCCGACTAAATAATCCCATACTCGACCAAGCGGTAATAATTTACCGTATCCCAAGCCCGTATAGGGAAAATAAGTTAAAAGTATTTACCTGAGTTAGTATGCAAGAAAAATGCTACTCAGCCGTATATTCTTAAGACCTTATGCAAATATCTTCTACCGAAGCTACTTAATCTGTAAGGAAGGTTTTATTAACCTATTAGGATACTAATGGGTCTTATTTAATTCAAAGACTTAGACCGGTTAGTTTTAAGGATACTTTACGGTTTGAAACGCTAGATTAAGCGGAGACCAGAATGGAATGTAATTTAGACCCAACAAGTATCAATACTTGTATAATATGGGTAAACTAAATACATTCTGGACTTTGAAGTTTGAAGGACAAGGTTAAACCCGTTTCGGCTAATTTATGCAAACTAGTTACATAAACCGAACCGAATGCTTATAAGCGTAATGGATAACCAAATGAACCATATACAAGTCCAACAAGTTATTATCCTTAAAATATGTTAAGACATCAGTAGGATGTCAACATATATGCCAAAAAGGATTTAAAACTGAATTAAGCCTCATAAGGGCGTTTTGGTCATTTTAACATTTATAAAAGAGGTTTATAGGTAAACTGATGTTCTGGTCAAAAACATTCTGTAAAAATATTTATTTTATGATGTTATAACAGTAGGATATCATACATATGTTTGGTTTACCATTTATGGCCAAACTATTCTCCAAAAGGGTATTTTGGTCATTTTACATATGCTTTTAAGGACATAATTGGAAGTCTGAGTTCATGACTTATAACTACTGTAAAAATATTAAAAATCATTTATAAATTCAGTAGGTAACAAGTCTTGGGTGGTAAATATGGTTTTAAACCATACTATGTACCTAATTAGCGTAAAAGTCGATAATTGACGATATTTGCAAAGTTTATGTGATTCTGAGATTTTAACCAGCCTTTGATGGTCAAAATATTTTATTTTTCATATTAGATCAGTAGGAAAAGGTTTTGCATGTTAATCATATGTAAAACACATTTTATTTGCAAAAAGGGCATTATCGTCAATTATAGAATTTATACAAGAACTCAATGTTAAAGTCAGTATATAATCTGACTCAATATTCCAAAAATCCCTAAAAATAATATCACAACAGTTGGTAATGAGTTTTGAGTCAAATTTATGTTTTAAACATGATTTATACACCAAAGGGTGTTTTAGTCTTTATAAAAGCTTAATTTACGATCTTTTGCATAACATCAGTTTAAGACCAGAATGTAAGTGTCAAAATATTTTAAATATGTTTACTAATCAGTACCTAATCCATTTTTTTGTTCTTTTATTCAAAAATCTCATTTTTAGATCATAAGGGCATTTTAGTCAACAATGAGCATAATAAGTGAAACATGCATATAATTCAGAATTTCCAAATGACCAAGTAATAGAACCCCAGAGAGTTATACTATAACATTATATGGTCACTATGGAAGCATAAAGCATAAAAGAATTAAGTTTAATTGGGTCAGAACTGAAAGTGAAAGCAAAAGTCAAGCTTTTGTGACTTTCGGTTGCGAACCGAGCCTAAACTTAGAATTGTTGGGTTGAACATGTCTAAACATGTTCTAATAATATTTACCAAGTTATTTAAGTGACAAAATATGACTTATAACCTCTACATTATCAGTTTTGATTTTTATTTAAAAAGCTGACTAGTTTGACTTTTTATTAAGATACTTTGACCCGACAATTAACTAAGTAAATGTGATAATTAGGATGTGCCCTTTTAAGGGATTAGCACCTACCTAATTATGATCATGTAGCCATATTCTCCTCGAACAATGGCTGGACCATTTAGGTCTAAACCGACGGTCAAATCCGTTTTGCGGCAACTTTGACTTTCGGTCCTTAAACGTATAAAAACTGAACTAAGGTGTCTAAGGACACTTACAAAGGGTCCTAGCTTGAACTTTGAACTAGAGAGAGCTTCCTTTTTTATCAGGAACCTCAGAATAGAGTGAGAAAGATTGAATTTGAAATGAGCAAGGAATGAGGCACCATGATGCTCCTATTTATAGTTGAGGAGGATGATTCAAGATCAAGCCAGGTGTTAAGGGATGTCCAGAGATCATCACAGGTGACCTAGCTAATTCCTAAAACTATCAAAAGGCTCCTGGTTTCGAGTTTTGTGAGTATAAGTCGGTTTTGGTGAAAAACCTGCAACTGTCCAAAATTTTCTACCCAGATACAGGCTTTACGGACCGTAAGCATGACCCTTTACGGTCCGTAACCGCTTTTGAATTGTATCACCCTGGTACAGTCCTTACGGACCGTAAGCCTGAACCTTTGCGGTCCGTAAGTGATTGATCAGAGAACCAGAATTTCAAACTTTTTATATTTGACCCCTCAACTTTCATATTCAATATTAATCATTCCCGAGAGCATGTTTTAACATTATAAAACCTCGGGTTTGGTAAAAGGTCACTCAGAGGCATAAATTAGCATGTTGACACTTTTAGTCCCTCCGCATACGTATTTACGTCGATTGACAACTTTAGTCCTTCAAGATTAATCTTTTACACATTTAGGGTTTAGGACATGTGTCTTTATATAATTGGACACGATTTCACGAGGTGTTATAATGGGGTTGCTTGGGATCGTGTTTGTATCCCTAAACATAATGGAGGTTGGGATTAGTAAACTCAAGGATGTTAATAATGCGCTCATTGTCAAATGGGTCTGTAGGTTAAAAGTCGAAGATAAGAGTCTTTGGAAGAAAACTATAGTTTCTTGTCACGGTAGGGAAAAGAGGGTGGTCCATCCCCCCGTCTAATAGTACCGTCTCGGGGTGCTGGAATGTTATTGCTAGAATAGAAACTAATCTTCGTATTGCAGGTGCTAAATTTCACATCTTCATTAGGGGTAAGGTTGGGAATGGGAAGAACATCCGCTTTTGGATTGATCCTTGGATTGTGGCCTAGTTTTTTGCCCTCGAAGTAGACAAAAGCATCCGGGTCAGTGAGTGTTTTGAAAGGGGTAATAGTGGGTTGGTTTGGAGGTGGCGGTGGAATAGGGTTGCGGTGTCTGGTCTGGAAATGGAGGAGTTGAATGCGAGTTGGATTGAGTTGCTGTTTCGGATCAAGAGGACTCGTGGGTTTGGTTAGGCGATGGCTCAGGTAGGTTCTCTATTAATTCGGTTAAGAAATTGATGTTGAGGAGTGCCGGTTATAGCCAAAATTATGTCATGGAATGGTATAAATGGTTGCCCTATAAGTGCAACATTTTTGCTTGGCGTGCTACGCTCAATAGGCTCCCGAAAAGGATTGAGTTATGCAAAAGAGGTATCGAGTTGTAGGAGGTAAACTATGTTTTCTGTAACAAGGTACTGGAGGTGGTTGAGCACAATTTTAAAGGCTGTGGGGTTTTGACGGTGATATGGCAACATGTTTCGGGCTGGTGTAAACTCCTGTCGTTTTTCTCTTTATCTGTCACAAACATGTGGGAATTGCAAATACGCTTGGGATTGGGAAGAAGAAGAAGAAGAAGAAGAAGAAGAAGAAGAAAAAGGTGGTTAACAACATTATTATCATCGCTTGTTGGTGTATGTGGAAGGAAAGAAAGAACTCGGCATTCAATAATAAAGGCTGCAAGGTGGAAGACATTATACATTCGACATGCTTCTTATGGTTTAAATATAGGTCGAAACATAAATCGGTTGTTTGGATAGACTGGGCTTTGTATCCGTTGTATATGCTTGATGTGTAGTTATATGCCTCTTTGAGGTACTGCTCCTGTTGCTATTATTTTTATTTTCTTTTGTTTTGCTGGGGGGCTTGTGGATGATATTGACTTTTCAAAAAGGGAAATTGAATTTTAATAACTCCACCTAGAGGTGATTGGCCAATAATGATTTTACTTTTAAAAATTGCTACTAGCAGTCCCACCTTTTAAAAATGTTGTTCTCATCGGTCTGAAATTGTGACGAAGGACCATTCTGAACAACAATTTTAAAACGTGAGACTACCAGTAGCAATTTTTAAAAATAGGATTATTATTGACCAATCACCTCTAGATGAGATTATTAAAATCTAATTTTCATTTAAAAAAAATATATTAACCTAGTCAAACCCATATTGCAAGCTACCTAATTAAGGGCAGGCAGGGTGGGAGGATTTCTTCACCGTGATGGATTTCTTCACGCGTGGAAAATGCAAACAAACCACCGCCACCTAGCAAATTTAGCGTGTGAATTTTAATTCCCGTGATATATTTCACGCGTGATAAATGGAAAGATGTGAGGGGGTGTGAGGGTTTATTGTTGGGTGTTGTGAGTGATGGGCATTTCCACTAAAAAAGGTTGTGAGTGATGGAATAATGGTTAATGACATGGCGGAACTTGATTGGATGTTGTGAGTGATGAGTGATCACCACCCCCTCCCCCTAAGAATATTTACCAAATTTAATATAGTGTTATTTGAATTATAGTAGAATCAAATTGAGAAAAAGAAATGGTCTATAGAATATTTGAAGGACAAGACATATATGACCATCCTCTAGTGTGGGTGCTTTAATTTCACGGCTCATTCCATATTTTAGTAGAGAAGCTCAAAGTGTCAACAGGGTCGGCACTAATTGAGTTAGTTTGTTGATATCTAATTAAAACCGAACTTCATTATTATGATGAAACAAAGGGAATAAACCTTAACCTTACACTTGGTGAAGATCAAAGATGAAAGAGGTTAGCTAGGTGTAGCCTTAATTAATGTTAGAACCAACTTCCAACTAACAAGTACCACCCTCCTTTACTACATTCATATGGACAAACACCCCTATAAATTGTAACCATGGACAACATGTTCTAGCACCAACAACCTTACTTAACATACACAATCAAGCAACTGTTTCCTACATCTTCAACTAGAGTACTTTACAAATGGCAAAGATGGCAATGATGGTTTTATGTGCAGTAGTGACTTGCATGGTGGTGGCTGCACCCTATGCCGAGGCTCTTAGCTGCGGTCAAGTATCCAGCAGCTTAGCACCGTGCATCCCCTACCTAACCAAAGGTGGTGCTGTGCCACCGGCATGCTGCAGTGGGGTAAAATCACTCAATAGCGATGCAAAAACAACCCCTGATCGCCAGGCTGCATGTGGTTGCTTAAAGAGTGCTTACGGTTCCATCTCCGGCATCAACGCTGGCAATGCCGCCAGCCTCCCAGGCAAGTGTGGTGTCAGCATCCCTTACAAGATCAGCCCAAGCACTGATTGCTCCAAGTATGTTCAAACTTTAAACTAAATATTATGTGCTTCTATTTAAACTTCTTTTGATTTGGATCATATATTGAGTACATGTGTTGTTGTTTAATATCTAACATATGATGATTTTGTTTGCAGGGTGCAGTGAGGACATATGGGATGCTTTGGCAGTTTAAATAAGCATATAATAAATCTTAATTAATAAAAATAAAGAACACTGTTTTGCTCGAAGATGACATATATGGATGTGTATGTGTCTTTGCTTTGTAATGCCTTTGACTTCAAATAGCTAGTGTTCTTGTTATATAACTGTTGTGTTCCCAACTTGGTTATATTAACCCTTCCTTTTGTTCTAACTTGAACAACACACTTTAAATAAAGGGAAAAATCACCAAAATGAACATGTTAGACCGCAAAATTACTAAAATGAACATTAACTTAGAGTTTTTACCAAAATAAACAAAATCATCGGTTAATTAAGGCGACTAAAATATAGCTTGCAAATTACTTGTATTCTTTTTTATTGGTTTTAAGAAAAACCACCGACTAAGCCTAACAATTTGGGACACTCCTTTACTCATAGCATTCGCTTTTTAGATGGTGGGTAAAGGGTAGGCTTAGCCGCTTGCTAAATTTAGCTCATATTTTACACGTGTGTTATTGTGATTGGTTTTTTAATGAACCCTATCATACTAATCAAGGCTTTTTGTACCAACTAAAATTTAGCTGTTGGCGGTGCTTATTGTCCTCTCCTGATTAGCTCTTAGTGAGACGTTAATTTTGCAAAGGCTAACAATAGATGTTAATTAATTTTGGTATAATTTTTCCAGTCAACATGTTTATTTTTGTGATTTTCCCTATATAAAAATTAAACAAGACGTAATTCGCACTCTGGAGAAAAGAACCAGCTTGATTAAAATGTACATATTCAATCACCTAGCCATGAAAACAAAAAAACCGAGAACCGAAAACCATGAGTTTTTAATTTGTTGTCTGATCAACGATAGAAAAACTAACTAATAAGAAACTTTCCTGGCTGTTTGAAAGTTAGATGAGACCCAAAAGTAAGAAACGTGTTACTTGAATATTAGATGAGACATTGGATAACAGGAAGCGCATTGAAGTATAGAAATCCAAAAGGTACGACTGGGTAGATGTCATTGTTAATGACCCGTGTACATACATGTGTCAAAAAGTAATAGGGTTACATAGTACGGTTTATTAGAACATATGCAACACGGGTAACAGCTGGAGACCCAATAATTGGTTTAGTGGTTTAGGTGAAGCATAGTCACCGACGCCCTATAGGTGGAAGAAAATACTCAAGTTTAAAAACTTAAATAAAAAACTATTCGTCGTCTGGATCGGAAAATTAGATATCTAAATCACCAACGTGTGCCTGAAACAATATGATATGAATCGTGTCTTTCTCATTGATATCCTTCTCAATATATAATACATAGATACAGGTTAAATATGGATATAGAATAATTACAATAATCACAATATAATCATGCCTAATATACGGATGCTATTACACCCCCGCAGTCGAAGCGGGAGGTGACCGAATGCTGAGACTGGACCTGAAATCTTCAAACAAAACTCGTGGCAATCCTTTAGTAAATATATCTGCAATCTGGTATCGTGACGGTACATGAAGAATTCGAACATTGCCGCGCTGAACCTGTTCGCACACAAAGTGAATATCTAATTCGATGTGTTTGGTTCGTTGATGCTGAACCGGATTGCCGGAAAGGTAAATGGCGTTGACGTTATCGCAATAAACCATTGTAGCTCGTGTAAGCGGTAATGAGAGCTCGAGAAGCAGGTTCCGTAGCCAACAAATCTCATCAACGACATTAGCCACCCCTCTATATTCGGCCTCAGCACTGGAGCGAGACACAGTGGCTTGTCGTTTGGAAGACCATGAGATGAGATTGTCACCAAGATAGACGCAGTAACCGCTAGTAGAACGCCTGGTGTCAGGGCAGCCAGCCCAATCAGCGTCAGTATAAGCCACTAATGAGGTTGCACGAGAAGGACCGAGTGTTATACCAAACGATAAAGTGCCCTGCACATATCTTAAAATTCTCTTGAGTGCATGCCAGTGATCGAGACATGGTGCGTGCATATGCATGCACACCTGTTGAACCGCATATGTGATGTCAGGTCGCGTAAAAGTGAGATATTGGAGAGCCCCGGCTAAGCTGCGGTACAAAGTAGGATCATGAAATGTTTCACTGGGCGTGGCACTGAGTTTGGTGTGTGTGTCAACCGGAGTGGCAACCGGGTTGCAAGATTGCATCCCTGCACGAGCAATAATATCAGTAGCATAAGCCTGCTGAGACAAAAACATGGAGTTCGCATGTCGAGAAACTGAAATACCCAAGAAATAACTGAGAGGGCCGAGATCTTTCATGGCAAACTCAGCTGCAAGACTAGCCAAGAGACGATGTCGAAGGGCATCGGAGGAGGTGATAAGCAGAATATCATCGACATATAATAGCAAATAGGCGGTGTCAATACCATGACTGTACGTAAATAGAGACGCATCGCACTTGCTGTGATGAAACCCCATGTTGAGAACGTAATCTGTGAAGCGTTGGTACCAAGCCCGCGGTGCTTGCTTAAGCCCATATAGAGATTTGCGTAAAAGGAAAACATGGTCGGGAAAATTTCTATCAGGAAACCCCATAGGCTGATACATGTAGACTGTTTCGTTTAAGTTCCCGTATAAAAAGGCATTTGTTACATCAAGCTGATGAACCGCCCAACCCTTAGATAATGCAAGTGACAGAACAGTCCGAATGGTTGCGGGTTTTACCACCGGACTGAATGTCTCACCACAATCGATGCCCACCTGTTGCGATCGCCCATCGCAAACCAATCGGGCTTTGTACCGTTCCAATGTTCCGTCCGACCTGTATTTATGCTTAAACAACCACATACACCGGACAATATTCATGCTAGCCGAACGAGGTACTAACTCCCATGTACCGTTTCTAATTAGTGCATTAAACTCAGTAGTCTTGGCAGACAACCATACCGGGTCTCGCAAGGCATCAGTGAGGTTCTTAGGTATGGGTCGAATGGGAGATGTGGTGGAGGTAGTGGTTAAGTTGAAGTGTTGTTTGGGCTTATAGATTCCGCTCATGGAACGGGTGTGGACGATGCGAGTTGGTTGGGTGGTGGGTTGGGATGACGGAACAGAAGGTACGGGTGTGGTGGGATGTGTTGGGCCGGTAACTGTGTGAGTTGGAGGGCTGGTAGGGGTAACGGATAGGGCTGGGCTAGTATGTGGCGTATTCGGTTGGGCTGGGGTAGTGGGTTGCGGATTGGGTTGGGCTGAGGTTTGGGCCGAGTGTTGGGTAAGGTGGGATGGGTTGATATGTTGGGGATTTTGATGGGCCAAAGGTGAGTTGGGACTGGGAACAGGCAGCAGAGAAGATGGGGATGAGGATGCGATATGCGGACATAGGTGGTGAGGGAAAGGTGTGTCGAGAAAGTCATAAGTGGGAACTGGGGCGATAGATTGTTGGAATGGGAATGTTGTCTCGTCAAAAGCAACATGACGGGAGATGAAAATTTGGCTAGTGGCAAGGTCGAGACAACGGTAGCCTCGGTGGGTAGGCAGATAGCCTAGAAAGACGCATGGTTTAGAGCGGTGTTCAAGCTTGTGAATAGAGGTGGACGGTGTTAGCGGATAACAGAGACACCCGAAAACACGAAGGTGATCGTAGGTGGGTGTGGTGTTGTAGAGTAATTCCGTGGGAGTATTATTTTGAGTTTGTTGAGATGGCAATATATTTAGTAAATAAGTGGCGGTTTCGAGTGCAAAGTGCCAAAAATGGGAGGGGATCGATGCATGGGCGAGTAAGGTCCGGATCATATTATTAATTGTGCATATTTTACGTTCGGCCTTACCATTTTGGGAAGATGTATAAGGACAAGATAGTCGGTATAAAATGCCGTTGGTAGTGAAAAAGTTTTGGAAGGTAGAATTAACATATTCACGGCCATTGTCACATTGGAAGGTTTTGATTGTAGATTCAAATTGGGTTTTAATAATAGACGCAAAATGAGAGAAGGAGGAGAAGACGTGGGATTTATTAGTGAGAGGATATGTCCACAAGAAATTAGTTAGGTCATCTAGAAATAACACATAGTATTTATGGCCCGAAGAGCTGATGATTGGGGAAATCCAAACATCACTATGCACAATATCAAAGGGTTTAAAAGTCATATTAGTATATGCAAAAAATGGCAAACGGATACTTTTACCAAAAATACAAGATTGGCAAATATTATTCAAAGGTGTATCAAAAAAAATAGAGCTAGAAGTTTTTAATTTATTCATAGCAGGCCGTCCTGGGTGGCCAAGACGGTGATGCCAGAGCTGAGATGAGACGGCAGCAAAAGCAGTAGGTTGAGTGGTAGAAGACCCGAGCACCAGAGGGTAGAGATCACCGCTGCTGTTGCATCGAAGAAGCGGCGTCCTGGTCTTGAGGTCCTTCACAAGAAAACCAAAAGGGTCAAATTCGACAGAAACATAATTGTCCGTTGTAAATCGACGGACTGAAATAAGGTTTTTAACGAGCTTGGGTGAATAAAGAACATTTTTAAGGACAAAGGGTGGGTATGGTTTGGGTAGGTATTTAGTGCCTTGACCAAGAACCGGTATAGTATCACCATTACCTACAATGATATTTTGAGAAATGCAAGAATTAGAAAAAGTATGAAAGTCACCTTGCTCGTGAGACATATTGCCAGTGGCGCCGGTATCCATATACTGAGTAGGGTCCGGTTGCTGCAACGACATGGTGTATAAGGCCTGTTCGATATCAGTCGGGTTGTATGCAGTGTGAGCCTGATGAGGACGTGGGCCGAGAAGGCCGGCTTGCGACTGTGGGGATGTGGTAAAGTTGGACCGGTTGGTTGAAGGGTAGGGGCAAGGTGGAGCAGGCCAAGAGTTGGGCTGATGAGGTGGGCCGTAAGGGTGGTGTTAGGCCGAGGGGCATTGAGGAGGATTGGGCCAATAGGATGCCCATGGGTAGTGTGGTTGAGGTGGGTAGTAGGTTGAATGGAAGGGGCGTCCACGACCATAGTTTCCTCGGCCACGGCCTCGACGACCAGAGCGTCCACGGCCACGGGAGGAGTCAGTGGGTGACCGGGTGTAGTCAGGGTTGGGACGGGTTGTTTGTGCAGTGAGAGCGGTAGAGGCGGTTTTGGAGGCTAACATGGCTTGCTCATTCTTGCGGGTTTCAACCTGTATGAGTTGAGAGCGGGCATTGTAAAACGAGGGTAATGGGCGCTGTTGAGTGATGATAGTGCCAATGCCCTCATATTGATCATTCAAACCGGCGATGAGTTGGAGAACGAGCCCCTCATCAGTTACCGCGGCATCAACATTAGCAAGTTGGTCGGAGAGCGTTTTAAGAGCTTGACAGTAAGCCGAGATATTGGGGAACCCGTCCAGTCTAGTGTTAGCAAATTTTTGCATGAGGTAGATGGCCCGAGATGCCTTGTTGTCGTGAAACAGGTTCTCGATAGCCACCCACGCGTCATGAGCGTTGGACGTTTTGTCGATTATGGTGTGAAGGAGGTCATTGGAGATCGTACTATAGAGCCATTGCAACACGATGGCATCCAAACGATTCCAGTCAGCCTTGGAAGATGATGACTCGGTGGTGGCGGTCTCGGGTTTGGCTTGAAGGTGGTCTTCGACAAGGTGAGCACGGTAGTGGAGAGTGAACAGGGTTGCCCAGGAGGAGTATTGGCTGGACTCGATTTCTAGAGTGAAGGGGATGTGGGTTTTGATGTTTGTGACGGTGGTGGCGGGGTGGATTTCCGATTAGATGGTGATGGGAGGGGTATTTGGGTTGCAGTTGTCTTTATCCATGGAGGGAGGAGTAGTAAAGAAGAAAACGAAGAAGCAGAAGGTGAGGGTGGCGAGTAGGGTTTAGAGGAAGAAGACCCAGACTCTTGATACCATGAAACAATATGATATGAATCGTGTCTTTCTCATTGATATCCTTCTCAATATATAATATATAGATACTGGCTAAATATGGATATAGAATAATTACAACAATCACAATATAATCATGCCTAATATACGGATGCTATTAGTGCCGTATTCGAAAGTAGGTGTCGTTGTAGAAATTTTATCATTTTATACACTTTTTGAAAAAAAAGGTTTGGTTATATTAACTTTAAAATTTGAAGGTGATAAAAGCAGCGATTAAAGAACAAGTTAATTGCAAAGTGAGCCTTTTTCTTATTTCAATGAGTTGCAGTACAAAAAAGAAGGAGCATACTCCTTTAAATAGCCTAAAGAAACAAACGGTTATATGCATGAAACTCGCATAACCCAACAAACTTATTCAGCGAACAATTCAAAAGATAATAACGTAAACTTCAGATAAAGGCTCAACAAACCTTCTTTGAAATCTTCTACCCACATGCAGATAACTTTCCTTTGCATGCTTGCACGTCAGACTTCATGAATGGGAGTGTAGTGTCACTTTCAACCCCCCCCCCCCTTGATACACACTCCTGCACTCCAATTTTAAATCGCAAATGAACTAACTTTTCTCTTGAAACTGCCTTGGTCATAAGATCTGCAAGCTGCTCATCAGTACCACAGAACTCCAGCTTCACCTGCCCTTGATTTACCATATCACGAATGAAATGGTATTTGAATTCTATATGTTTGACCGACTATTCATAACAGGATTTTGTAGGTCCACCCGGAGGATCGAGTCAACCTCTATTCCCTGTTTTCCGACAAACCCGAGAGTGCGGAATCCAAACGGGTAAGTTAAACCAAGTTACGAGCACGTAAGACACAAGATTCAATGATTAACACTCAATGTATTAATGCTATGAAACGGTTACAATGCGGTGTTTACAAGATGCTCTCACAAACTCTCAGTGAGTGTGTGTTACAATGTGTTCGCCCTGAAATCTATTCAGACTTCGTACTGTGTTCTGTCTGTTGTGAGTATATTTTTACAAACTCCTGGACGAAATCCCATAGTCGACGAACACAGAATGAAAAACATACAATGTCACGACGAAATCACATGTGATTTCGCCACATATGTGATTTCGCCACATATGTGATTTCGTCACATATGGTCTTCTGCACATGGGGACTTCTACGAATTCATGGGATTTCATCCCATATGAACTTGGGCTTGGGCTTCAACATGTTGGGCCAAACAACTAACAGACAACATAAGCATATAACACCTAAGCACATAAATGTAATCTAATATGCAAACTGCACACACACAGTTTCATTTACATCAAACGTTACAAAGTAAAACGCTTACCGAGTCAAGAGAGGAGGATGTCTTGACTACGGCCTTCACTTCGTAGTCGAGTCGAACCGAGCCGAGCCGTATCCACATAATATGTATCAACAAACTCCCCCTTGGATGCTGCTCGCGAGGTTCGTAATCTCGTTCTCCATCTCTTGATGGTTCATTCATTCTTGGAAAGGATCTTCAAGGTCTTCACGTGACACAATCAGGGAGTGTATCAACAAACTCCCCCTTGAACGATACTCGTGAATCTTTTTATCTTCAATACTTCAGATCCTTGTGGTGTTGATGAGTGATCAACTGCAACCCGATCATCTTGATCTTCTGATTGCATCAACGTCGTGTCTTCACTTTACGGCTTGTCATCTGACACGTTCTCTTCGCCTTTAGCTGATTCTGATGTCGCATCTGCACATATAAGAAAGCTAAACACGTAATGAGAACAACCGCTTGGAATTTAGTCAAATTAATCAAACGACACATATGAGATCAAATCTCAAACAAACACCAACCGACAACAGTTTGAAAGATTAAAAATTGTTCAGTTTTAATCCTTTAACTTTCAAAACTTGTTAACTTCGACAGTTTATGAAGGTGCAATTGTTTTCCGGCTTACAATCAGGATTTTGGGTAGGATAGACTCGAGTTCCAACATCGGTCAATCAAAAATAAAATAGAAGCAAAATCTTTTTGGCTTTTATAAAGTTTAGATTAAAACACACCTAAAATCTTTTTGGTATTTTACATTTTTCAAATGTAAAGACAGAAAGCAATAAATAAATATATACAAAGATGCAGAAACTGAAAGCAGTAAACAAATATTTACAGACATTCTTTTTGCGAGTTTCGAGGGTAAGAGAATCATATCAGTGTACGGTCACGCCAAAACGCTCTTTTTGTTCAATTAGTTAACATTTAGATAAGCATCCTATAACAATTATCAGTATTGTTGTCCACATAAGCTCAACTTATCAGATGTAATCATGGCGAGGGGATACGATTAGTGTATGATTTATACTTACCGACCGGTGTTCATCCACACACGACACATTCCCGTATCAAGGTATGCACGAGAGTTCATCTTACCGGTGAGTATACCGTTTATCATCTGTTTGACTGTATATGAAAATGTGAGAAACTCACTTATTTTGATGAAAACAAGCCCTATGTGATAGAATCACTTATTGATGATGAACTTGATTTTCAGATGCATGAAGGGCACAAGAGCAAGTCCGTGAACAGGTCTGCACTTTCGTAAAGCAAAGAGATGAACTTGACTCCCGGATAAATGTGATATATTATCACTTGTTTTGTGGACATGTGATTGTTGATCACTTATTGAGGTCGTATGCAGTATGTACACGTATGTATGATATCATGGAAGATCTAGACTTCGTCTCCGTTACATTTCGGTAAAAGAAACAACCATGATACCCAGATGATAAACAGCATAAAGACCGAATATCTCATAACCTCGGCAATCAATCAAACAAAATTTCGGTACTAAGACCATATGCCAATTTGTGGTTCCCACCTGGTCTTCAGTCGATTTAAGATTTATATCACCCTGCACACTTTAAAATGATTGTGAGCCTACCGATACATCTAATATAGAGCTGCTTAACATATTTTTCATTTTCAAGTTCAGTTCGAAGAGGTTTCGACAAACCACTGATTTACTATCATTTTCTCTTTTTCTCGCCAGGAAACTCATTTTTGTTTTTCCAATGTTTTTGCGTTTTGAAATTTTTCACTGTTTTTTAATTTTCAAATTTTGGATTTACTCCCCCTAAAATCAACAAATTATGATAAATTTTAAAAACACAAAGGTATTTACAAAAAGGATTTCCGATGTCGGTTAACTCATGTTTTACCTCAATGTCGTTTACCAAAATTAAGTTTTAATCAGAAAAGATTTATCGAATTTTGAAAAAATCAGTTGGCACGTCGGTAAGCGGTGCGGACCATGACAACATTGACGAGTTTCATAGTGAAACAATCACGTGTGAGGTGATATTCGAGTTCAACGTGTCAAGTCAAAGAGTGCTATATGAAATGATATAATTCATAAAGCAGATTAAATATCGACAAGTATAGGAGAGATTAGACATTCAAAACCGTATCCTGCAACTGCTTCGTGCATTGCCAGGAATCTGAGTGCTCTCCTAAACTGGATATCCACCCGGTGTGGACTTCAAAGTCGATTTTGTAGCTACTGAGAAATCTCTTCACAGCAACAAGATCATAAACCTCTGGGTCCGGCTGGTCTTCCACATTGCACCAGTGAAGGTCTTTGTCTTTCTCTTTTAGAAGTAGTCTGCGGTTGTTTAATCCACGCCAAGGCATCCGCACACCCGGTTGGTTTGTTCAACAAACACATTTTCTTCAATCACACCGCAAAGAAATGTACACTGCACGTTCATCTAGTAGATTCTGAACTTCAGACGTGCTGCAGGTGCGTACATTTTGTTTGAATCTATCCCGGGGACCCGATCAAAGCTTTAAACAATCAAACTTTGGTATTATTTTCATTTTGTCGAAGCTTTTCAATTTCTTTCGACCGACAATTCTGTCTCCTTTTCTTTTTCTCTCCATCAAAGGCAACAATTTCTTTGTCGCCGATCTTGTGCATGGACACTCCACTATCAACAATCCGATGACTATCGATAGTTCCTCCTGGAACATCCTGCAAACTCACTCAGAGATTAGTTGGATAGGGGGACCCAAGCCTTCATTGACTTGGGTTACCCTTGAGAATCAAGAAATGTAATTTCAATTTCTTGAAGGTCCTTAAATTGCAAGCCTCCCCCTGAATCCTCACCTGTTTTCGGTTTCCAAGCCTGTTTCCTTTTACCAATTTGTGTATTATTTACACTTTCTGCTTTTAAAGGTTGTGACAAACTAGGTTTCCTATTAACAGATTTTACTTCCGTTTTTACAGCCTTTTCGATCACCTTCACATTTTTACGTCATTGTTTTGTTTCCTGTTCTTTAACAGTGCGTTTGTCAGTTTTTGGTGACACAGGACGACGTTGTTGGTGACCTTGTTCAGAAGGGGCTCTTTCTACAAAATTTGGTTTCGGAGAGTTTGTGCAATTTCTGATAATGTGGCCAAACTCCCCGCATTTAAAGCATGATCTCCTTTCAACAAAATTAGGAGATTCTGTTCTTGGACCTGACGTTGAATTTGTAGACCCCGAGGTACTAGCTTCACACCCGTTTGTGTGTTGGATGTAATTGTTATTATTATTACGTTTCAAAATTTTGACCTTTTGAACAAACTTAGTATTGGATTTATTTTCAAAAGTCTCAACTTTATCAGTACCCATGGAGACCACAAATTTAATGTCGTTGTTTTTCTTCTTATAACGAGCTCCTTTCGTTTCAGCCTTTGGGCGTAAAGCCTTATGTCACACCCCCAAAATCCACGATGCGGAGTATCACCGCTTGGAGGTGTGACATGACCAGGATCGAGCTACTAATCATATTGAACAACGCAATTTAGTAAATAAACCAACCACAATATAATTGGTGACCAAAAGAAAGTAACCGACTTTAAGTTAACAGCGGAAGCATAAAACGTAAGTCCAAAACATAAGTTCCATAGTTCATAAGTTTAAAGTTCAAAACGTAAGTTTAATAGGTTCATAAGGATTAAATATTAAGTACGGGACATAACAATCCCTATCCCACAACGACCTCCTCCTCGTGCAAGCTCCATAAGCATCTAACGACCTGTAAGGCATGTAACAACGAGTCAACAACAAAGTTGAGTGAGTTCACGGTTGGTTGTTTAGTTTTAAGTTATTTCTGAAAACATGGTTTGTCTTTCGCTGGCTTACTTGCCGTGGGGGTTACCCCATAGTTGAAAATATGATTAACCAATTCCTTCTTTCCCAAACCATGACCCGTGGGGGCTTCCCCATGTTAACCACTAGACCGTTACCATATCGACAACCGACGAACAATAGTTGTGCCATACGTCAATGTTCTATCATCGTTGACAGTTTGCCCAGATCCATTAGTACACGCCCGTCCAAACGGCACAGTGTGAGGCTTGTCAACCCTAATAGCACTATTAACTAATGACCTGCTCGCCATTGGCCCGGCGATTAAGTCGATATAAAAGTTGAGGGACTTCATGATAGAGTTTTGTGTAGTAAGTTTTAAGGTTGTTGTCCTACCCAAGGAGGACGAACGTACGTATTCTACCCAAGGAGAATACGTAGGATTTATATTGGCATCCTACCTATGGAGGATGGCGGTACATATCCTACCCAAGGAGAATATGTAGGTTCCGTTTTAAATTCATTAACCCATTCCCAACCACCGGGAATCCCATGCCTTAGAAAGTGTGTGAACTCACCTCGGTTGCTCGGTTTGACTCACAAAAATAGCTAACAGTCAAGGTCGGTCAATCACGTCCTAGTATGATTACCACTTAGTTTATTAGTGACTTCAAATAAGCACGAAGTTCCTACATGCATCTATCACATAACATGCATCACTTTAACGGTTCATGCCCATATAAACTTCCCATCTATTCCCCACTCATAAACAAACATATGACATTGAACATAACACTTTTATTGACATATAACATGTTAGATCATTCTCAGATAACCTACCCGACATTTAGGCACGCAAATTATTACCTATGTCGTTTCAGCTTTTACATTCAAAACTGGGCTATTTTCGGGAATTTTAATAAATTGTTAACCTGTTCCAAAAATTCCTAACTTTTTACAGAAGGTCTTAAAAGATCCAAATATTATTGTGTAAAAATCTCGGGATCCAATTTATTACCAATATTTTATAAAAAATCATTTACCAGACTGCAATCAGATTCATCACTTTCTGACTGTAGTCCACGGAATAACTTATTAAAAATTTATCGTAAGTCCGATTGATAAAATTCCAGTTGGAGCATTACTATGACATCAGTTTCCATCTACAGTACAAATTTCGTGACCTAATTCTACACAGATTTCAAGTTATGATGAAAAACATAACACATATTTTCAGTAGAAAAAATGCAGCTTTTGCTGCTGTGAAAAACGACCCCTTTAAAAATAGCAAACGAAGTCCAAAAATTATGATTCCAGTGCCATTAGAACCGTATTTCAAAATAACACGTTTTAGACTCAAGAAAATCAGTTTTTCGTTAAGTTATGAGCTGGTTACAGCCAACTGAAGTTGGCTGTAAACACCAACCAGCTTCCTGTTTTCAGCTCTTAACTTTCTAACGCGTGTTCTATTCGTTCCATTAACATGTTTAGTGATCAACAACGACATTTAACATTAACAAGTAATCAGTAACATATCAGAACAACTTTGTTTCATCAAGATTGCATCTTATTTCATCATCATGTTAGCCTTATGTTCAAGACTTATGTTTATGATCTTTTAGTGTTCTTCATCATAATATAACTATTAACCATCAAACAAATGAGAAGTAAACAAAGATTAAAGGAGCTTACAACTAGCTTAAAGCTAGGGAAGAACTCTAGTGAACAAGATGATGAGAATGGTGTGAGAAAGCAAGTAAGTGAGCTCCTAGGTGAACCACAAGCTCCAAGCTTCACAAGGCTCCTTCTAACACTTGAATGGGACTTGAAAATGGATGAAGGTGGTTGAGTTATGGTGGTGATGGTGGCGGTTATGGTGAGGCCGAGAGAGGGAGAGAGAGATGTGAGAAGATGGTGTGATCTTGTGAATGTGAGAGAATGATATGGAGAGATCTCTTATAGAAATACACCATACTCATGATCATGTCATCCAATATTTTGCCAATATACACAAGCAAGATCCAATAAAATAAAGGAAATCAAATCTTGGTGGGGTCCTCCCACTTGGGGCCGTAAGTGAAGAGAGGGGGGGGGGGGTTTGGTGTAAAATTTCATGGTAGATGGTAAATATTAGTTCAAATGCAAGTATATGTCTACATATGTTAGTTACTAGAGAATTTAGTGGGTGTTAGGGTGTTCGGGGATCATGACTAGCCAAGAAATAATTAAACAATGTATTTGACAAAAATTTAGTGTCCCGGGTAATGTCCGGTTGTTCGGTTAGATACTGTTCCTTTAAAGTGTTTAATTATTCCGTAAAGTGTCTTTTATATATAATTTTGTAACACTTTTAATTCCTAACACTTAGGAAATTATTCAGGACCATTTAGTCAAGTTTCTCCACAATCATTAAGCACAATATAATATTAATCAATTGTACGAATACATGTAATTACGAGGGTTGTCACATTCTCCCCCTGTTAAGAAAATTTCGTCCCGAAATTTAGTGCGTGGTTACTGAGGAAGCTAGTTAAGTTGTGTGGTTTACTGGTTTTCCTGGGGTGTCACATCATCCCCCCGTTGGTTTGTAATTTCATCCCGAAATTTCACAGTAGCTTTAGTCTCAGTAGTGGTTGCACTTTTCTCAAATAACTGGGGATACTTGTGTTTCATTTGGTCTTCTCGTTCCCAGGTATACTCTGGGCCACGACGGGAGTTCCAACGAACTCGAACAAGGGGTATTCTGGTACGCTTGAGAATCTTAATATCTCGGTCTGTGATTTCAACTGGTTCCTCGATGAATCGCAACTGGTCCTCGATTGTGAGCTCCTTTAAGGGAACTATGAGGGTCTCATCTGACAGACACTTCTTCAGATTCGACACGTGGAATACGTTGTCCACTCCGCTGAGTTCTGCATGTAGATTCAACTTGTAAGCGACCTTGCCAATTTTCTCAATGATTTCGAATGGTCCGACATAACGCGGATTGAGTTTGCCTCGTTTGCCAAAATGAACTACACCTTTCCAAGGTGAGACTTTAAGTAGTACTCGATCCCCAACCTAGAACTCGAGTGGCTTCCTTCGCTTATCAGCATAGCTTTTCTGGCGGTCACGAGCTGCCGCCATTCGCTGTCGTATCTGTGCAATCCTCTCAGTCGTGTCTACCACGAGTTCTGGGCCAGTGATTTGACTGTCGCCAACCTCTGCCCAACAAAGAGGTGATCGGCACTTCCGTCCGTACAATGCCTCGAACGGAGCGGCCTAGATACTGGTGTGGTAACTGTTGTTATACGAAAACTCCACTAACGGGAGGTGTTTTTCCCAGCCATTACCAAAGTCGACTACACATGCCCTAAGCATGTCTTCAAGGGTTTGGATGGTGCGTTCAGATTGCCCATCCGTCTGTGGATGATATGTCGTGCTCATGTCTAGTCGAGAACCAAAGGACTTGTGCATAGCTTGCCACAATTCGGATGTAAAACGTGAGTCTCGATCGGAAATGATGGAGGTTGGCACTCCGTGCCTTGATACCACTTCCTTTAGATAGATGTCTGCTAGAGTAGAAAACTTGTCCGTTTCCTTGATAGCCAGAAAATGTGCAGACTTGGTCAGTCGATCCACGATCACCCAAATGGTATCATTTCCGCGTTGAGATCTAGGCAGGCCAGTAACGAAATCCATGGAAATTTGCTCCCATTTCCATGTCGGTATCTCTGGTTGTTGAAGTAGGCCTGATGGTTTCTGGTATTCGACCTTGACCCTAGCACAGGTCAGGCATTTACTGACGTAGGTTGCTATGCTGGCTTTCATACCAGGCCACCAATACGTAGTGTTGAGGTCGTGGTACATCTTATCCGAACCAGGTTGTACTGAATAACGAGACTTGTGTGCTTGATCCATCACAAGCTCGCGTAAGTTTCCATAAAGTGGAACCCAGATGCGCCCTGTTACGTAGTAAGCGTCGTCTTCCTTTTGTTCTAGCCGCTGCCTTGATCATTGTAAGGACTCAGCGCTGATGTTCTCTGCTTTCAACGCTTCAACCTGAGCATCTCGTATTTTGGCAGGAAGACTAGATTGGATGGTAAGTTGTAACGCTCGCACACGTTTAGGTATGGTATCCTTTCGACTGAGGGCGTCGGCCACAACATTGGCTTTACCCGGATGGTATTTGATGGCGCATTCGTAATCATTCAAGAGCTCGACCCATCGACGTTGTCGCATGTTTAATTCCTTTTGCTTGAAGATATGCTCGAGACTCCTGTGATCGGTGTAAATGGTGCACTTGGTACCGTACAGGTAATGTCTCCATATCTTAAGTGTGAAAACAACTGCTCCCAATTCCAAGTCGTACGTAGTGTAGTTCCTTTCGTGAACCTTAAGTTGGCGTGATGTGTAGGCAATGACCTTGTCACGTTGCATCAACACGCAACCAAGTCCTTGGATGGAAGCGTCGCAATAAACCACAAAGTCATCTGTGCCTTCAGGCAATGAGAGGATAGGCGTGCTACAAAGTCTATCTTTTAAGTGCTGAAAAGCAGATTCCTGTGCATCACCCCAACGATAGGTGACCCCCTTCTGAGTCAGTGAAGTGAGAGGTTGCGCAATCTTTGAGAAGTCCTTGATAAACCTTCTGTAATATCCTGCCAAACCCAAGAATTGGCGGATTTCTGTTGGTGTACGGGGTGCAGGCCAGTTCTTGATCGAGTCTACCTTGGATGGATCAACATGAATCCCATCCTTGTTTACCAGGTGGTCTAAAAAGTGGACTTCGCGAAGCCAGAAGTCACATTTCAAAAATTTAGCATACAGTTGCTCTGCTCGAAGAAGTTCCAGCATAAGTCATAGATGCTGCTCGTGTTCCTCCTGACTCTTAGAATAGATCAGGATGTCGTCGATGAAAACAATAACGAACTTATCCAGGTAAGGTTTGCATATTCGGTTCATGAGATCCATGAAGACCGCAGGTGCATTCGTCAATCCGAAAGGCATAACCAGAAACTCGTAATGCCCATAACGAGTTCTAAATGTTGTTTTGGAGACGTCCTCATCTCGGACTCTCAGTTGATGGTAGCCTGACCTCAGGTCAATCTTGGAGTAGAAACTCGACCCTTGCAACTGGTCGAATAAGTCATCAATGCGTGGAAGAGGATAACGATTCTTCACGGTCACCTTGTTAAGTTCGCGATAGTCAATACACATTCTGAAAGTACCATCTTTCTTCTTCACAAACAAGACTGGAGCTCCCCAGGGCGAAGAGCTAGGACGTATGAAACCCTTTTCCAATAGTTCTTGTAATTGCGTGGACAATTCTTCATGTTCTGACGGAGCTAGTCGATAAGGTGCACGAGCTATTGGTGCTGCTCCAGGAGCTAGCTCAATTTGAAACTCGACTTGTCGATGAGGCGGAAGACCAGGTAATTCCTTAGGAAATACCTCAGGAAAATTGCGCACAATAGGAATGTCTTCAATTCTCTTCTCTTCCATTGATGCGTTAGTAACGAGTGCTAGAATGGCAGTGTGGCCCTTTCGCAAACACTTATGGGCCTTAAGGAAAGAGATAATGCCTACGACAGCACCACTCTTGTCGCCATGAATCACGAGGGGTTCTTCACCAGAACGAGGGATGCGGACAATCTTCTCGTTGCGAAGAATTTCCGCTTGTTGATGAGATAACCAATCCATCCCAATAACAACGTCGAAACTACCCAGAACGATAGGAATAAGATCGATAGAGAAGGTCTGACCAGGTAAGACGAGGTTACAACCTTTAACTATGTGTGTGGCTTCAAGACTTTTACCGTTTGCTAGTTCTACCGTGTGTTTCGTGTTCAAAAGTGTTGGAGTGCGCTTAAGCATTTGGCTAGCTTTTAAGGACACATAACTAGTATCGGCACCCGAATCAAATAAAACAGTAACAAAGAAATCATCCAGAAGAAACTTACTCATCACTACATTGGGATCATTCCTTGCATCACCCTGACCCAGCACGAAAACACCTCCCCTGGCTCCATTGCCATCATTGTTTCCCCCATTATTTTTTTCGTTCCCCTGATTGTTGTTGTTGTTCTGTTTCTGGTTCAACTGGGGACATTTTCTCTTGAAGTGGCCTTCAGCACCACACTGATAGCATCCCTTGTTACCCTGTTGTTGCTGCTGCTGATTCTGTGGAGCTTGTGGCTGTTGTTGACGATTCTGATTCACAGGAAGTGAGCTCCTGCAATCCTTTGCTTCATGATCAAACTTGTTACACATCAGACAACGACCCTTGTTACACTACCCGCTATGATGCTTGTTGCACCGGTTGCACTTGGGGTGGTTCCTTCGGTATCCACCCTGTCCTTGACTACCCGAAGATTGCTGACCAGGGCTCTTGTAGTCGTCAGTCCTTCGCTGCTGAGACTGAGACTGAACTGAAGTAGAACTCTTGCCCGAATTTCCATCCCACTTGCGCTTGTTATCACTGGGAGCATCAGTAGTAGTAGCGCTAATACGCTTGGGCAGCTTGTTCTGCTCAACTGCCTGAACATTGAGACGGTGAGCTAGTCGTATAACTTGCTGAATGGTACCCAGGTTAGCTGAAGTCACGTGACTCTGGATCTCTGGTACTAGACCCTTGAGGTACAGCTCAATACGTTTGATGGGAGGGTCCGCCAAAGTAGGACACAAGATAGCTAATTCGTTCGATCTCTTTGTGTATGCCTCAATTTCAGACCCCGTCATCTTCAGATTGAAAAATTCCACCTCTAGCTTGTGGATGTCGTCACGACTACAGTACTCTTCTTTGAACAGTTCTTTGAAGTCGTTCCATGGGGTGGCATTAGCAACCGCCAGCCCTAGCAGTTGAACCTGTGCTTTCCACCAGGTTAACACAGCACCTTTGAGTGTTCCAGTAGCAAATTTCACCCTACGATCTTCAGGGCATTCACACATCTCAAAAACAGACTCAAGCTTCTCGAACCAGTGGAGAAGGCCTACAGCTCCTTCTGTGCCGCTGAAAGTACTAGGTCGGCAATCCATGAATGTTTTGAACGTGCACACAGGAGGCTGAGCATGTTGACTTGTTGCGCGAGAATAAAAGACAAGGTTAATCACGAGGGTCCGTTCGCGAGAGTAGGATATAAAAACATCCTAGGATAGGTCAAAATAGCAGGTTATACCTCCTGCAGGGACAGCTGCGAGTACCTCAGCCACTCGTTCGTTGATTAGAGCCGTCAGCTGGGCTTGTGTCATGTTGATACCACCACGTCCCCAGCGTCCGTTCATGATCTTCACAATGAAGCAATCAAAAGTGAGAAACGTTGTAACACCCCGAAAACGGGTTTGGTAATCAAACCTCGCTAATAGTAAAAACGGGTAAAATATCGTTAGTGGTAAGAATTAACCCGGTGAATATTAGGATTTAAATAAATAAATCTAAAATTTATTAAAAGGATGGGAAATACTTTGAGGAAGCAAAGTAAATAAAAAGGCCCGAATTTTAACGGGACTTAAAATAAAACGGGTTTTTGAACAAGATGAATAACTAGGAAAATTATAACCTAGTTAACTACAAGTCTAGAAATAACTTGAAATAGGGTTAAAACAACCAAAACTGTATGTCAAACAAAAATGGAGGGGCCAATGTTGTTAAAATTGAAACTTTTATTATTTGTTTTAATTAAAAACAAAACCAAACACCTCAATTGAGATGTCTGGTTCGATCAGAAGCAGGGAAGGGCGACCCCCATCCTCCAAAACCCTAACATTCACAAAAGCCACAAATTGAAGGCTTAAATCATGTCCAAATCGATTTTCAAGCATAAATTAATGATCACCTAGTTGAAGGGATCATAAGGTATGTAAAATCTTGAAGTTTTGATTCATCTCAAGTTCTAGGTTAATCATGAAAGATCGAAATTTAGCTTGATTGTGTCATGCATGAATGTAATTAGAAGAGATATGGTGTCTAGGGATGAACCCTAGGTGAAATCTTGTTAAAATATTTCATGATAATCGTAGAGTTTATAACCACCATTGTAGGTGATTAATAAACTTGAAGAAAACTTGATATGCCTTAGAATTGTGATCTTGTTCTAACACAAATCTGAAATTTAGAATAAATTTCAGAAATATTGATGTTAAGATATATGTAGGATTGACTAAGTAAAGTTAGTTTAGATGATAATTACAAGTCATGAACTTGGTTTTGTTTATATAAAAATCTGACCCGCTAGGTGTTTGATGGAACGCCTAAGTGAGGGTTAAAATGTTAAAAGTTGGGTAAAAACGCAGATTTGGTTATTGTAGCAAATTATGCATTAAAGCTTGTGAAAGAGTTCTAAACTTATTGTGAATTGAACTCTTTAGGCAAGGAATCCGGAACGTCAAGCGGACAAGCCGGAGGTGATACACGCTTGAAAGATGTGCTTTAAAGGTACGTACCTACGATTCCGTTATGTTATGCTTGATTCCGTATTCTAGCTAGTAGATTTTAAATTAGAATAATACATGAAATTGGCATTTACTTGAAGTGATGAAGATCACTAGGTAAATAAACGGGTCAAAAGGTGAAATTATCACCCTTTGACAATATTGTCTAATGGTTTGTCGAGTTACATGTTATAGGAATAAATAGCAAAAGGATAAGTACATCGCTATTGCTTAGCGGCTATTAAGGCAAGGTATTGAAACGGGTCAATATATTGATCCGAGCCAGGTATGTATAATAACACAACTCATCAGGTAGAATTTGGAGTTCTATAAGAGTTAGACAATGTTAAAGTGTAGATATTCGGTTATCTTTAAGGTAAACTGAATAAATTGAATTATGTTCATGGTGTTTTAGAAGCACATGGGTTTATAAATAAGATTATAGTTAAAAGAGTCGGATTTTGGGTCAATCAAGTATTTAAAGGACCCTTGTAGTTAAAGAAGGATGAAAATTGACCAAGTTGCCCTTGTAAGCTAATTCGGACGAACGACCCTTAAAGGTGGTTCGGAAATGAGTTTTATGATTATATAAATGCTTAGGATAAGTTAGATAGTGAAAAACATAAATTCTTGGGTCGAAGGGCTTTATATAAGTCTTTGCCGTAAAATGGTAATCCGAGGGGTAAAACTCGGAACATATAGATATCCACATTAAACCCAATACACATATAGTTGTAGTGGGATGTTACTAGATAAGAAATGTAGAACTACAGTGCTAGAAGGGAATGAAAGCGATTTTAAGCTTTAAAGTGCTTAAAATACCCTTAACGGGTCAAAATAAGCATATGAGCAAAAACGGGTTTAAATTATGTAATAAACCTGTGATTAGAACCTAAAGTGGTGGATAACATTAATTTGAAGAAGTGTATGTGATATAAGGATCAAACAAATATGTTTGTTTGATAAAATGCATAAACGGGTTAAAATTCGGTAAAAATGTAACGAGTCGAAGGCTTAGAAGTCTAAAAAATTTATTAAGTTGGATGTTGGATTTTAACTCCATATGATGGAGAATTAAATTACGGACGCGTAGGAAAAAGAATCGGGTAAAACGGATCAATAACGAAGAAGTTATGCCCGTTTCCGTGAAATCAGGTCATGCTGGGTACGTACAGCAACTGATTAAGCATCAGTCTATGAAAACAGGGGCTTGGCGTCACGCGAAGCCCCTTGGCGTCACGCGAAGCCCCTTGGCGTCACGCGAAGCCCCTTATTCCGGAAAAACCTTATTTTTTGTTGTTTGACCCATATAACTTGCTTAAACTTGTTATTTAACTATCAAAACTAACTTTTAAGTTGGTTTTGATCATAGGTGATTGCCAAGAGTACCCGGATGAAGATCAAGCGACGAGCAAGAACCGAACACGATCACGAAACAAGATTCTGCACTATGTATCGTTGTTATGTTAAACGACGAACGTACACATGATATGTTGTATACTTTTAAATTGTAAAAGGTTTTAATAAACCCGTAAATTCCAAAGCATATGTAATCTTAATTACATGATTGTTCTTCGTAAATGATACGTTAAACCTTAATTTTTAAGAACGGGTGTTACAAGTTGGTATCAGAGCCTTGGTTTAAGAGATTCAAGTATGGTGGGAAAACTATGCTTGGACTTAAACCTTATGCTCTTAATAAAGATTGGTGTTCGGTTCGATGTTTGATCGCAAATCCGGTAAGTACATGTATATCAAAGGTTTAGTATGATTAAAAGTGTTGAGAACAACACATATGGTTATCGTGTAATACACGTTACACCAATAAAAACGATATAGAATAGATATAGTCAACGAAATTACACGCGTTGATGCGTATAGTAGAAAAGCCTTGTATTATAATACGGGCATCCTTTAATGTTGAAATTACTAATTGTTGTGTATGTTTTAGTTGAAGGACACTCGCATATGAGGATAGCGTGAGTTGAACAAATTACGGATATGATAGAGTAACGGTCCGAAGTATGACAAGAGGAGCATGATCACCAAGGACTAAATCGCGTAACGACCGCGAACAAGGTTAATGGCAAGGAACGCCCGTCGGGGCAAACATTACCAGGTGCACGCTTTTGAATGTAAACGCACAAATAGCAATATGCAACAAACATGTAGAGAATGATTGTTGCATATGTAAATTAGAAACTTGGAAAACCGAATAGAAAATGTATTCGGGATATTGTTTCCAAGAGAAACAAATAGAGGCATTACTTACATAGGGCGTGATGTGAAAACTATAAAAAGGTCATGCGTGTCATGTGTTAATCGCTTACTCTGGCCAAGTAAGTAGTGGCATGTGATACCATGAACTTCTTATAGCGGACACATTTACATCCGATGTAGTAAGGGCGGGGGTGAATGGGACAAAATTAAAAAGTACCCAAATGAAACAAATGAACAAAATAGTTGATAATAATGTAAACGCACAGCCGAGTGAAGGAAGCGTATTACATTAGGATAATGAGCCCGAGAGAAGGGACAAGGATTAATGTAAATGATGATATAAAAATGAATGATCAAAAGAAAATTCACGAAAATAAGTCATCTTGGACGAAAGGGCCATGGTGAACGACCCCTTTAAAAATAGCAAACGAAGTCCGATTGATGTAATTCTAGACTGCAATCAGATTCATCACTTTCTGACTGCAGTCCACGGAATAATTTATTAAAAATTCATCGTAAGTCCGATTGATGTAATTCTAGTTGGAGCATTACTATGACATCAGTTTCCATCTACAGTACAAATTTCGTGACCTAAATCTACACAGATTTCAAGTTATGACGAAAAACATAACACATATTTTCAGCAGAAAAAATGCAGCTTTTGCTGCTGTGAAAAACGACCCCTTTAAAAATAGCAAACGAAGTCCAAAAATTATGATTCCAGCGCCATTAGAACCGTATTTCAAAATAACACGTTTTAGACTCAAGAAAATCAGTTTTTCGTTAAGTTATGATCTGGAAAGTTGGCTGTAACCACCAACCACCAACCAGCTTCCTGTTTTCAGCTCCTAACTTTCTAACGCCTGTTCTATGCGTTCCGTTAACATGTTTAGTGATCAACAATGACATTTTACATTAACAAGTAATCATCAAGTAATCAGTAACATATCAGAACAACTTTGTTTCATCAAGATTTCATCTTATTTCATCATCATGTTAGCCTTATGTTCAAGACTTATGTTTATGATCTTTTAGTGTTCTTCATCATAATATAATTATTAACCAACAAACAAATGAGAAGTAAACAAAGATCAAAGGAGCTTACAACTAGCTTAAAGCCAGGGAAGAACTCTAGTGAACAAGATGATGAGAATGGTGTAAGAAAGCAAGTAAGTGAGCTCCTAGGTGAACCACAAGCTCCAAGCTTCACAAGGCTCCTTCTAACACTTGAATGGGACTTGAAAATGGATGAAGGTGGTTGAGTTATGGTGGTGATGGTGGCGGTTATGGTGAGGCCGAGAGAGGGAGAGAGAGATGTGAGAAGATGGTGTGATCTTGTGAATGTGAGAGAATGATATGGAGAGATCTCTTATAGATATACACCATACTCATGATCTTGTCATCCAATATTTTGCCAATATACACAAGCAAGATCCAATAAAATGAAGGAAATCAAATCTTGGTGGGGTCCTCCCACATGGGGCCGTAAGTGAAGAGAGGGGGGGTTAAGTGTAAAATTTCATGGTAGATGGTAAATATTAGTTCAAATGCAAGTATATGTCTACATATGTTAGTTACTAGAGAATTTAGTGGGTGTTAGGGTGTTCGGGGATCATGACTAGCCAAGAAATAATTAAACAATGTATTTGACAAAAATTTAGTGTCCCGGGTAATGTCCGGTTGTTCGGTTAGATACTGTTCCGTTAAAGTGTTTAATTATTCCGTAAAGTGTCTTTTATATATATTTTTGTAACACTTTTAATTCCTAACACTTAGGAAATTATTCAGGACCATTTAGTCAAGTTTCTGCACAATCATTAAGCACAATATAATATTAATCAATCGTACGAATACATGTAATTACGAGGGTTGTCACACCTTAGGCTGTTGAGCTCGTTGTTGTTGTTTACCCTTAAAGGCGACAGGTTGTTGCTTAGTCGGTAATTTCTGATTTCCATGTTGTTTTCTAATTTCAGCTTTTGGAATAGGATCACATTGAGTTACAGAAACTCTCGGGATCGCTTTACCCAAAAACTTAGTTGTATTATCTTCAAACACTTTATCAATCAAGGATTGATTGACGTTTTTTATTGGAAAATCTTTGTCTGAATAAATTTTACTATCACCGACCAAAGTATACAACACGTTATCACTTTTAATGGTGGACATTGTCTCAGTGATAGGATCTATCTCTTGTTTAGCACCAGTTGATTGCACAGCAGGAGTAGGAGGATCACACAGAATGTGATTCTCAAAAGGCACTTCTACTCCTTTTCTATCGTCAAGAGATTTATCCTCATCACTCACATCTGATTCATCATCCAAAGAATCATAGTCCTCAACGGTTGGAGTACTTTGATTTGAAGCACATGATGACTTTTCCTTGCTATCAGATGAGCCCTCCGATGAATTGCCCATTTTGAACCCTAAGCCAGTTGTAACTTCCTCATAATCAAGAGGTACAGTTGGCTCAAAACACGAAATTTCCTCCTCATCGGGCATCTTGGTATAGTTGTGTCTCAAAGGAGGTGGACACGACTTATACCCAACGCATTTAACATTACCCTTTAGTTGTTGAACGTCAATGATGTGATCAAACACATATCGGGAGTTTGAGTAACTCTCCAATTTGAGCTTGATCGCTTCATGCTCACATTTCGCCTCGGCTAGCTCTTTCTTAGTTGCCTCAATGATATTAATGTAATTATTATTACCAGTTTGCTTATTAAAAACCATTTTTGATAATTCAGAAACACTTTTCTTGAGTGTTTCAATTACCGATTTAAAATATTTTTCGTTGCGAGCTAAGGCCATGTTTGCCTCTTTGCACTTTGACTGTTCAATAACCAAACTCTGATTGTGACTGTGATTCTTTTCAAATTCTTGTTTCATATCAGCACAATCACTACATATGCTAGGAGTTTCAGATTTTACCTGACTTGTAGAAGCTGAGACATTAGCCATAAAGGCAGTCTGAGAAGAGAAAGATCCATCTTCAGTGAGAATCTTCTCCATTTCTTCTGGTGTAGCATCAGCTTTCTTGATCAAGACATATTTCTGACACTTTACCTCCTCAGCATCATTAACAAACTATCACCTTCAGAATCAGTTCTCTCATTCACATCTGATTCTTCATCCGAACTGCCACTGTATCCCGAACTATCATCTGATTCAGAAAATTCTTCTTTGTGCACATGTTTGATGTGACTGATGATCTTCGCATAACATGCAGTTCCTCCTCCCAACTGTACGGACCAATCACATCCTTCATCAGCTTGAACTATCAATGCTCGGTTAGGGTTTGAAGGCCCTGACTGGTTGGTTTGGTTATTAGCAGCTACTATCCCTCTTTCGTTGTTAGCTTGATTTGAAGTACTTGTTTGATTTTGGAAGGGATTTTGGTTGCCTTGTTGGTTTCCTTGTTTGCTCGGTCATGTGCATTCACGTTTGAAGTGACCCTTTTCACCGCAATTAAAGCGTGTGACAGCACCTTGTCAAACCAGTACTTGGTATCCCTTTTTCTTTCCAAATTGGTTCTCCCCGTTCTGCTCATATAATCCTTTGCCCTTCTCACAGCGCTAGCAAACGCCCACTTAATGTCCATCAACTCCATCTCATCTCTGTCTATCTGCTGATAATCTTCATTGGTCAAATTAATGTTTCCAATTTGACTTGCGACTAATTCGTTGTAGGCATTAGCCATAGTGGTAAGAATTTCAATGTGATCCCGTGCAGCTTCTACACTCACTTTGGAAAGATTTGAAGTATCAGGTTTGTTACCATAGAAGGCTTGTTGTGGTTGTGTAACACCCCAAAAATGGGTTTGGTAATTTAAACCCGGTTAATATAAAGGAACGGGTAAAAATACCGTTAGGTGTAAAAGTGAACTCGTAAATGAATATTAACTAGGAATAATTAACCTAGTCGAATATTAGTATCGTTGGTATTAAACGAAGGGTTGTAGCCTTATTTAATTAAAACGAAACATGAGGGACCAAAGTGAACAACTTGAAAGTTGTTTTATTAAAAGAAAACAACACACACACATACATACACATCGTGTGTGTGTGTTCATGAACGAGCACGGAAGGCTCCCATGGAGCCAAAACCCTAAACTTCATCAAATTCTCCAAATTGAAAGGCTAAACGAAGCCCAAATTCATAACCGAACATGAATTAACGATCACTTTCACAAGGGGATCATAAGGTATGTCTTAAAACTTAGATTTGATGATCTTGTTTGAAGTGGGTTATGATCAATCCATGAATTTGTATGAAATTAAGCATGTAGCGGTGTTAGAAACACCAAATAGAACTTGTGTTATGAATAATTTCAAGTAATTGGGTGATTTAGAATGAAACCCATTGCATGAGTGTGAAGATGATGATCATGATGAACTTGTAGATGTTATAGTGTGATCTTGTGATGTATAAGGTGTTATATGATAGACTGAGATAGATAAACTTGATGTGGAATTTATGATTATGAGATTTTGCTTGAACGTGATGGTTCATAAGATGAAATAGGGAAGAACATGCTTAAAGCACTTGTACATTATGCTTATAAAGTGATATGCGCACCAGGTGTTTGATGAAATGCTTAGGAGAAAATGATAAGTGAGATTGTATGCTAATAATGAATAAATGTATGTAGAATGTGATGATGATGTATTAGATAATAGATTTGTATAAGGAATGTGTTTTGAATGGATTACAAATGGGAAATTAGTTTGATAAGATGATATGGCAAGAAACCTTCATTAAAAGGTATGTATGCTCATGTATGCTAATCATGTTATGATGAATGTGATGACATGTACGGATAGGAGTCATGATAACATGGACACAAGCATGGAAGGGCAACGGGCCAAGGATAAACACGAAAGCTATGCTTGAACTCGGACGCATGAGGTAAGTGAACTCCGAACTTACCCTTTTGTTTGGTAATGTATTTATGATATATGGTAATTATTGACTGTAATGTAAGAAGATATGAATCGATGTTATTACTAAGTTAAGTTTTAGTAGAAATGGGTTGGAAGTGGTTAAGAAAGAGATTCGATTAAGTTTGGGTAAGAAAGGGAACTTACATAATGAATTATGCATAAAGATGAATTAAGGGGTTATACATGTAGGATGTAAATTGTAAGTACGTGTATGAATAGAAAGTGAATACATGCTTGAGTGGGTACTTAATCATATGCTTGAATGAATAAGATGAGTTATGGGTATTTGAGGACATGTTCATATGAAGGGAAGCTATTGATACTAACCGTTTTTCTATTGAGGAATAATGTGAAGTATAGGCATGTTAACAATGGAAGTGAAGGTTGACTCCGCAATCCGATGCGAGTGATCGAATGGATGGATGAAGGGGCGAGTATAAGAGAAAGCATGATATGTTGACGCTTTATTATGCATGTGTTAAGATTTTGTATTATGTCACCGGTTGCTAATGATGTGATTGAATGTGGTGACTGCAGGCTGTACAGGTTTATGGACGTTTCATCAAGAAGTGTACGCGGTTGAAGATCGAGTCAAGACATGGATTGTACATGGGTGTGTATGTGGTCACTTAATTTGATATAAGTATGTTAGTTTTTGATTAATTTATAAAAAGGGATTAATGTATTTAAGTGAAAGAAAGAATATCATGAAAGAAATTTTAGGTATGTACTTTCCGCTGCAATTTAAGGGTAAGAACGTGTTAGGGCGTCACAGGTTGGGCTTGTGGTGGTTTAGAAAAATAGGCAGTTGGATCAAATTGGGGTTGAGGTGTGGCAACTTGAGGTTTCGGAAGATAGGCATTTATATCAAATTGGGGTTGAGGTGTGGCAACTTGATGTTTCGGAAGATAGGCATTTATATCAAATTGGGGTTGAGGTATGGTAACTTGAGGTTTCGGAAGATAGGCATTTATGTCAAATTGGGGTTGTGCAATTACTCCTCCAAAATAGGAATTTGGGTCGAAAGCATTTGACACAAAAGCTGTTTGTATCTTTGGTTGCTGGCTTGTACTAGCAGCAGGAGCAATCCCTCCAAAGTACATCTCTGGATTTTGAGGGATAGGAATTAGTTTTGCTTTTCTGATTTCTTCTGCATCCTTGTTCTCCAGCTTTTGAACAAACTCATAGATACTGACAGTATCCAATACACATGAATGCTTTAACAACTCAATGAATGAGCTCCACTTTGGTGGTAGAGCATCAGCAAACTGTGCGACTATTTCCTGCGAAGATACAACAACTTTGTAAGAAATCATTTCATTAATTAAATGATAAAAACGAGTTGTCATCTCATTCAGTGTTTCAGTCTGCACAAACATAAACCCTTCAAACTCCTTCTTTAGTAAATCATGACGCGTCTTCCGTGTGGCCGCATTTCCTTCTCCTCTGTTAACTAGGATGTCCCACAAGGCTTTGGTGCTGGTATAATGGGCGAATTGATGATAGATATCTTTGTGCAATGCTTGCATAAGAATAGCAAACGCTTTCTTTTCAAGGTCATACGCCTTCTTGTCGTTTTCAGCCATGGTCGCCAAAGTCGTAGCATTTGATCCGGCTTCCTCAAGAGCGACGTTATATGCTGTGGTGAAACACGTCCATAACTCGGTGTTTTGACCTAAAACATAATTCTGAAAATGACCTTTCCACGATGGATAGTCGTTCATGTGGTTGAGTTTTGGCGGACGGTTATTACTACCCATTTAATTTTCGCTTATGAGCAGGTTTTGGATACTTTGATTTTGATTTGCCACGCACGCCCATTGACTAGCTGAAATTCTTTCTTGTGGCATCAAAGACTTAACCCATGACATATCAGGGACCGTGCTAATGCTCCAATCTAATGGATTAGAACTCATATTTGATATTAGAACAATTGTACCTGCTTAAAAATTTGAAATCAAATGGTTAACAATGAAATAAAAGGCCACTGTTAGAAATATCACAAATGTATAGGACGAAATCTAAAGGAGTTCGTCCAAAACAATAATGACGAAATTGGTGATTTCGTCGCTGAAATGCCTTTGACGAAATTGGATATGATTTTGTCGCTGAAGATAACAATGTGATTTCGTCGCTGATGTTTGACAATGTGATTTCGTCGCTGATGTTTGACGAAATCAAAGTTTGTTTTCGTCGCTGATGTATGATGATGTTGTTTTCGTCGCTGATGTATGGTGATGTTGTTTTCGTCGCTGTGATATGGGGATTTCGTCCACTTATTTGATGAAATGGGTGATTTCGTTGACAATTTAGACCAGACAAAAAGATATTTATCAAAACCTTATCCTCTGACACAAAGACTTCTTTTTCAAACTCACCTTGTCTTATCAGACTTTTACCAACTATCCATCATTCATGTGTACACAAATGTCAAACAAACAATTTTATATTTAATAACAACAATTTCGTCGCTGATGTATGATGATGTTGTTTTCGTCGCTGATGTATGGTGATGTTGTTTTCGTCGCTGTGATATGGGGATTTCGTCCACTTGTTTGATGAAATGGGTGATTTCGTTGACAATTTAGACCAGACAAAAAGATATTTATCAAAACCTTATCCTCTGACACAAAGACTTCTTTTTCAAACTCACCTTATCTTATCAGACTTTTACCAACTATCCATCATTCATGTGTACACAAATGTCAAACAAACAATTTTATATTTAATAACAACAATAATTCAATCGCAAATCAGATTAAACATAGATAATATTCAAGAACAATTTGAAGATGTGATGAACTGGATGAAGATTCCGGTCACCTGAAAATTTCCGAACATCAACAATTTTGCAATAAAGTTCAACAAAAACCCAATACTAACATGTATACAAGAGTTTTAACAAGGTTTTATATGAACTAGAAGCAAAAATACCAAGATTTTCAAGATTTTAACAATGTTTTTTCAGAAAATGTATGAACTTTAAAGATCAAAACTCAAGAAAAACATATTAAAAACTAAGAAAAATCAAGAACACAAACTTGGTTTTAACAAGGAATCGAGCCAATGCTCTGATACCAATTGTAGGTCCACCCGGAGGATCGAGTCAACCTCTATTCCCTGTTTTCCGACAAACCCGAGAGTGCGGAATCCAAACGGGTAAGTTAAACCAAGTTACGAACACGTAAGACACAAGATTCAACGATTAACACTCAATGCATTAATGCTATGAAACGGTTACAATGCGGTGTTTACAAGATGCTCTCATAAACTCTCAGTGTGTGTGTGTGTTACAATGTGTTCGCCCTGAAATCTATTCAGACTTCGTACTGTGTTCTGTCTGTTGTGAGTGTATTTATACAAACTCCTGGACGAAATCCCATAGTCGACGAACACTGAATGACGAACATACAATGTCACGACGAAATCACATGTGATTTCGTCACATATGGTCTTCTGCACATGGGGACCTCTACGAAATCAAGGGATTTCGTCACATATGAACTTGGGCTTGGGCTTCAACATGTTGGGCCAAACAATTAACAGACAACATAAGCATATAACAGCTAAGCACATAAATGTAATCTAATATGTAAACTGCACACACGCAGTTGCATTTACATCAAACGTTACAAAGTAAAACGCTTACCGAGTCAAGACAGGAGGATGTCTTGACTACAGCCTTCACTTCGTAGTCGAGTCGAACCGAGCCGAGCCGTATCCACAGAATATGTATCAACAGATTTTTTTGACAAATTGATTGCAGACTTACTATCACAAAACAAGATAGTTTCATATGTGCAGCATCATCAAAGCAAAGAGGATCACATATACTTAAGGCAAATTGTAAATGAATGTACTCTTCTGGTTCAAGTGGCTGAGTTGTAGCATAAATATCAGAGATAGGTCGTATATTTAATGGAGTCTGCATGCTTTGACTTGAGGAAGCATCAATTGTAGTACCTACTGAACTTGAGGGTGACATTTGATAAGAAGATGTCTGCTGCATATTAATATTAGTTGGAGTTGACTCTACATAAGATTCTTCATGTGTGGGACCATCTTCTGATTGAGACAAGTCTTCTACTGAAAAGGAATCATCAAAAGCCACATTAAAATCAGCTTTTTCACTTTTGCTTTTCTCTTTCCAATTCCATGCAGCTTCTTCAATAATTGTAACATCTCTAGTTGCTTCAACTTTTCGTGTGATAGGATCTAATAATCGATAACCTGAGGGACTTTGAGCTGAATATCCGATCATCACCATTCTCTGTGATCTATCATCTAGCTTTTTTCTTCCATGTGCATACACATGTTTGTATGCAATACTCCCAAAAACCCGAAGCTTGGACACATCAGGTGTTTCTCCAAACCATGCCTGAAGCGGTGATTTTCCTTCAACTGCACTTGTAGGGGATCGATTGAGGATGTATACAGCCGTAGCCACTGCTTCAGCCCAAAGGAAGTTTGGCATCTCCTTGTCTTTAAGCATACTTCTTACCATCCCCATAATGGTGTGGTTCTTCCGCTCCACCACACCATTAAGTTGAGGTGTGTGTGGAGTGGTAAGTTCCCTTCTAATTCCTTGCTCCTCACATAAACTGTTAAATTCTTTCGAACAAAATTCGCCCCCTCTGTCAGTACGCAACACTTTTATAGAACCTTGACATTGCTTTTCAACCAGTTGTTTGAACACTTTAAATTTGTCAAATGCCTCTGACTTTTTTGAGAGAAAATAAACCCATGACATCCTTGTGAGATCATCAATCAGAAGAAAGTAATACAAGCTATGCCCAAGACTTTGGACTTGCATGGGACCACAAAGGTCTGCATGAACAAGTTCAGTCTTGCCTTAGCTCTCCATGAATGAGATGTGAAGGGGGTTCGAGTATGTTTGCCAAGTAAACACCCTTCACATTTAGTTGTTCTTCTGATTCTAGGAATACCCTTAACCATATTTTTATCATGCAAAAGCTTCATACTATCAAAATTTAAGTGTGCAAACCTCTTATGCCATAACTGAGAACTTGAGTCACCACCTGTTGTTGTTACTTCGGGGGAGGAAACATCCAATAGGAACATGTTGTTAGCAAGAATGTGAATCTTCATAATAACTTCATCATTGTTTTTTTAATAATGCATTCATCACGCTCAAAGAGCAGTGAGTAACCCTTCTTCATGAGTTGTCCTACATTAAGTAGGTTATACTCCAAAGAAAGGGCATAGTACACATCATCGAGAAGCCTTGAACCATTGGAACCAGCATTAATTTGAACTGTTCCTTTGCCCTCAATAGCCAGTTTCTTCTTGTTTCCCAATTGCACATCAACTTTAAATGTTTCATCAAGATGAATAAAGCTGGACCTTGAGCCTGTCATATGATTGGAACACCCAGAATCTATAAATCAAAGGTTATTGTTGTATACCTGATCGGATTTTATCATTAGGCAGAACTTGTCATTTTCTATGCATGCCATGAACAGGTGCTGCTCTTCACTTGTTTCTTCTTTCTCATTTGTTTCAGCCACATTCACTTGAGTGTCTTGATTGTACCAGCATTCTTTTGAGGTGTGCCCATATTTTTTACAAACATAGCACTGGGGAACCCTGCTCCGGTCCATGTTTCTCCCCCATCCACGACCTCTCATAGTACCACGTCCACGGCCACGAAAGCCACTCGTATTTTGAGATCGATTGTTGTCTTGAATAACTTGAAGTGCATGTTCTTCGGTCTTTTCAGCATTTGAGTTTTCACTTGAACGACTCAGCATTCGTTGTTCTTGAGACTGCAAGGAACCCATGAGTTTAACAGGAGAAAGCTTTGACAAATCATAAGCTACCTCAATTGATGGAACTACAAAGTCAAACTTTGACATGAGACTCCTCAGCACTTTTTCAACAATTACTTGCTCGGTCACCTCTTCTCCATAAGATTTCTTCTGACTTACAATGGCCATAACCCTAGAGAAGTAATCACCAACCATCTCTCCTTCTTTCATGACAAGATTTTCGAAATCTCGGAGGAGACCCTGAAGCTTGATTGCCTTTACTTCTGTATCACCTTGAAATTCAAGTTTCAAGATTTCCCAACTCTCCTTGGCAGTTTCAGCAGCAGCAATCCGAGAGAAAAGAGTGTCATGCACAGCCTGTTGAATCAAAGCCATGGCATGAGCATCTCGTTTTCTCTTGGACTTGATCTTAGTTTGGTCAGTCTCCTTGCTATCAATACCCGATTCCACAAGATCCCATAGATCTCTGGATTTGAGTATAGTCTTCATGCGAATATTCCAGTAATCATAACCTTCTCCTTTGAACACTGGAATTGGGGTAGGAGCAGTAGGAAGAACGCTAGTTTGATCAGCCATGAGTAAATGAAAGAAAGGAAAGGGATTGATGTGAAGGGTAGAGAGCAATCTGTGCTCTGATACCACTGATAAAAGCAGCGATTAAAGAACAAGTTAATTGCAAAGTGAGCCTTTTTCTTATTTCAATGAGTTGCAGTACAAAAAAGAAGAAGGAGCATACTCCTTTAAATAGCCTAAAGAAACAACGGGTATATGCATGAAACTCGCATAACCCAACAAACTTATTCAGCGAACAATTCAAAAGATAATAATGTAAACGTCAGATAAAGGCTCAACAAACTTTCTTTGAAATCTTCTACCCACGTGCAGATAACTTTCCTTTGCATGCTTCCACGTCAGACTTCATGAATGGGAGTGTAGTGTCACTTTCAACAGAAGGCATTGGTCATTTTAAATTTATGGGATTAATTGTGTAGTTTAAAAACAATTTATCTTCTTCTTCATTTCAACCTGTAATTTATCTTCTTCTTCAATTCAACCTGCAAATCTACTCACAAAGCATATTTTTTATGAAATAAACGGTCAAATGGGCAAATCTCACAATAAACCAATCTCTAAGACCACGATATATATATATATCATGATATATATCACGGTGCAAAACATCGCCACCATGAAACACCCACTTGCAGCGGTGTTTCACGGTCTTCACGACCATAATGGTGGGTTTCACAGGAGGCCACGACAACCCTTAGACCGTGTTGTCTATGGTCGTTTGGGATACATGGGTCATGACAGACGCCACGGGATATGTGGGGCCAATTTGAGTTTCAATTTCATTTTTAATTATTTTTTATTTTCCTTTTGGAAAAACCTTGTAAAATAAGGTATGGAATTTGTGATTAATTTATATTATTTCGTATGTAATTTTTTATTAATTTATATTATTTCTAAAAAAGATTAATTATTTTTAACATTTGTAAAACAACTTAAAAAACTAATAAACCGTTTATCATAAAGTTGCAAACTTTTTAATTAAATATTAGTAAAAAATGATTTAGTAAATTCAATGATATAATATTAGAAAATAAACAGCTTATAATAGTTAATAACTTGTTATGAAAAATAAATTTAAAATATGGTGATGATATAGAAAATGCAAAGATGAGAGCCTTTATAAATGATGATAAATTACTTAAGATTTTTTTGGAGAATGAATACATTTTTATATGGTATGTAACATGTGATATGTGTAGATGTTTGTAAGATGATAGACGCTCTTCTTAAGTTTTTATCTAAATCTGAATATGGAGAAGGAACTTCAAGATCACCCTTTGTTTCTTGGATTCACAATGGCAATGATTGCACGAGGAAAGCTAACATGCCAGGGACTATTGTCATGAGTTCCCTTGGTGCTTAGTCCAGTTTCATATCTTAGATCATCCACATTAATTGGTGAGCGATTAATTGGTCACTTGGGTTGGAATGTGAGTAAAGGAAAAGGAAAATTAAATTTAATCCCACAATCGGAGAACAAGGGGCATCATACGCTATGGTTTTCGAAAGCCTGGTCAAAGTTTACTTGTCAAAGATTTGTTTGGGTGCTAACAAGAAAAGGGCCGAAGTGATTGGCTCGGCGGTGACACAGCTACGAGAACAAGAAACAACCGGAGTGACGTGTTTCAACGATACGAGCAGTGTGCTCGTGTGACCACTCGATTAGAATAGTCGAGGTAATTAACTGTGATCGAGTAGTGTAACATCCGCGTTTTCTCAATAAATCCTAATGGTGACAGGTGTTTCATAGCATTCCCTGTGATAAGTAAGTTGAAATTGAGGGGTTAAAGTTGCCAATGGATCAAAGTTGGAAGTTGAGGGACCAAATTGGTCAAAATTGAAACTTTTTATTAAATCATGTTCCAAGTGGACCGCTTGGAACAACTTGAGTTTCAAGCAGTCCTATTGGAGCCTTGCGGATGAGCAGATGCATGGCCAGGGCCGGCTCAACCTTTGTGAAGGCCTAAAGTGTCCTCGACCTTACAAATTTTATGTGTTTTGAGAGAAACAATTTACCCATTTTAACTCATTGTCCAACTCACCTAATCTACAATAACTCTTTACAATTTGGATACAATGACACCTCTTGCTTAATATGATAGTCATTAGTATTATTAGATATCTAATAATTTACTGAGAAGCCCTAGACTTAAACCAGTAAAAATTAATGTATATGAAAAAATGAGGCCCTTTAGAGTTGGTGGCCCTAAGCAGTTGCTTTATTATACTCACACTAAAGCCGGTCTTGTGCGTGGCAGCTTCTAACCCTCTTCTCCATATTGACACGTGTTCTAGCCTCATGGACACTAATCCAACCTTAGACCTTAGGACACCTGAACGACACTTTGTTGCAACCTCATGAACCTCCCTTAGCTATAAATGGTAGCTTAAGTACTTCAATTTCTTCATCCCTCCTTCAATCTTCTCATATTTCACTATGAAGTCTCCTTTGCAATTACTTAGCGATTTTGAGCTCCTCTCTAAGCTATATGAGGCCTCAAATAGTTTGATAACTTCCTCTTTTCCTCCTCTTCGGTTAAAAATTGGTCTCAACATTTAATTTCTTCTAAGCCTCACAAATTTTGAACAATTTGACTTTTTCGTTTGACCTTCTTTCCCAATGACCCGAGTCGGTCGTTTTCAAATTAAAATGATCGGGATGATCCTCATAATCAAGGGACCCCATTTACATCTCTTGATTATCGGGTTTAAAGGGTTCAATTTGACAAGCCAAACCTCATTTATGGAATTCGAAATAAAAATAAAATAATAATATGTTTTGAACAAATGTTTCCTATTTAAATGATTAATTATGATCTTTTAAAAACAAAATCAGTTTGTAAACTTCACTAAAAATATATTGACCATGTTCGACTTGTTACGAGCCTGCTTTTCCATCTGAACCTGTTTAAACGGATACGAATCATTAAGTTGGTTTAAATCATTACGACCCACATATTTCGAAATAAAAAAAAGTTTATAAAACCACAATGTACAAGATTTCCCTACCCATACGAATATAACCAACATTCTATCCGGTTCACCGGTTGATCTAACAAAAACCATTTTCAAATCCGCGTTAACTGATCAAGTCTTAACGACTTATAACGATCACTAAACAATTACCATGGATATTATTTCTATTCACTCTGTGACTATAGAAACAACCAAGAATTCGAATAGTGAGCCGTTAGACTTTAATCCAGTTGCAATACAACTATGAATATGTTGTGTTCCAAGTGCTATTACAGGTAGATACATGTTAACAAGTTCACGAAAATGTGAGATTAGTATGAAAACTCTTGGTTATTGTATCACATAAGGTGGTCTTTGGTTGCCACATGTTAATTTAACATATGGTTGCATGCTTACAAACAATAACCCTTGGCCCAATTTATTCACTTACGGGGTACCCTGGTCTGTATTCATGAATTGAGTCACAAAAATGCAGGGTGTAGGCATAACACCCAACGACGTGGTTGATGTGTACGATTGGTGTATCTAGCATGACTAGATTTCACATGTGTGCTAAGCTGTGAGTCTGTAAATCGTGATCATCTCATAACTGTTTTAACACGATTTATAAATAGGTGTGTTGATTTACCAGCGAAAACTGATGTATTTTAAATATTGAATCACGGGTGCCGATTCTCATAAGTAGGGCGGGTAGGGTTCCGTCTATCACTTTGGAAATTGCGAATCCACTGACGATGACCTATGATGTCACCAAGTCGTTTTTTACTTTATCCATCCGCCTTTGGGTTATTATTATATACCAGATATTAATACATGATATTTTAAATGCATTTGGCATTTTCATATTCGTATTCGTATTTTACTTATACGTAAACTCCGTACTTCCGTTGCATTATGAAATCTATTAATCGATCATCACGCTAATACCCTGCACTTAAGGCAACCGGGAGAACGCAATGTGATAAGTAGCAAGAGAAGATCAAGAAGGATTGATGTTTGCTTGATCATTTAACAAGAATCGCAACCATATGAGCGGTTATGCGGGTTCATACGACCAGGGGAATGGTTGGGGTCGTTGTCGCGGAGGTAATCGAGCTAGAGCTACAAGGAGTCGAAACAACACAACTAGAGAAGTACGAGTCTGCTAGAATTGGAGATCCGAGTCAAGAGTGTTGAATCAGTTCTGTTTTAGGCATAATGGAAAACATGAAAAACATACCTTTGATTGCATCAGCACAGGCCAGCATAGAATCCAGATGGAGATGCAGCAACAGTGTTTGACATGATTGTCAGCTTGATTTAGTTCATCCTTAGGGTGCAATCTAATGATGGTGATGATGTAAACCGACAAGGGAATCAGTTAGGAGAGGAGGTCGATTGATGTTATGAGTAATTAGGTTGTGTGAAAGTCTAACCCTAGAACCTCTACATAAGTCTCCTTATATATGCACCCAGGAGGAAACCCTAATTAGTTAATAAGGGTAATTAGGCCTATCAACAATTACCATCTAATTATTTAATAGGATTGTTATATATTTGATCCATATAATGTAAATGATTATAATGGCTACTAGATTAAATATAATATAAAATATTTAATCTTACATTCTCCCACTTAGCCGAGTAATCATTTACTATGAGTATTAGATAAGCCTGATCAGGAGTTAATACTTATTTTAGCCTTAAACAAGTACTATAGCAGAGAAATACAGCCGTTGAATCATTATGCAACTCAGGACCCCCATTAGTCATACTATAGCCTTAATTTAAAACCTAATTGTCATGATCAAAATATGCATAAGCCCTTTGTTTGATTTGTAACTTTATTTGTCTATATGCCATTATGTCGACTTGACATATTCTTAGAGACATACAAAATCAAACTGATGAGGAAAATTATCTAATACTTAGTCATTCATAGTACGATGCAATGCAATTGCGCACGGCCATTAATTAATACCCGTCTATGAGCTCTCTTAATAAGACTTATGGGTAATAGCCCTTCAGTTATAGGATCCTTAAGCATATCATGAATGTATTCGATACAAAACTTAGTTTCCTCAATTCGTTCATAAACGAATAATTAATTGCGTATCGAAATTTAATGCAGCACCTCTTGAACTGTTACTGTTCAAGGAGTCATGGTAGCTGACTTTATCACACTAAGTCTTCAAAACATTAATTATATGGAGTTAACAAACTTATGAGTCCACTGATAAATTTCCAACAACATTTAGTGACTATATTATGTCGTTATAACTTAGGTTGTCAATATCAGTGCATTATGACTCCTCCATGAGATAGGTTTTGTCTGCTGACATAAAGATATACCCGAAATTCTCACTTCTTCTTTAAATTGTAGTCTCTCGTTTCTTTTAAAGATATTGTAATACTCCATTAGACGCTTCACCTTAATCTAGACATATCTAGTGTGTTGCAATGTGAGTAATATCTAAACGAGTATAGACTTAAACTTACATAAGGCTTCTAATTAATGAAGCGTAAATAAATAATCTCATTTATCCTATTATCCTCTAAAGGAGAGCAATATTGTTTGTTACATATGTAAGGACCCATTTAAGGTTAAACTTATGGAACGAAACTAATATCCCATTGGGTCTATCTCGGCATGTTATGATATCTATCACGTTAGAGATATCTCTGAGATCTATTATATCAAAGTTTGTGTTAACAATGCTTTGACTTATGTAACATATACTTGTCAAAAGAATATCATCTATATAGACAAGTTTAATTTAGTTGCTCCCACTCATCTTGAGGTAGGTACATTAATCCACTTGGTTGATGATGAAAATAATTACGTTAAGATTTCATCACATTATGATGTTTGCATTAACCCGTACATGGATTTTATTGGCTTACAAATAAAGTGTTCTTTAACCTTTAGTTTAGAACTTTCAGGTTGTTTTATGAACATGTAAATGTGTCAGCCAGTTTGTTAGGGAAAATTCTTTTAATGTTCATCTAATGTAGCTTTAAACTATTATAAGCTACTAGAACAATGATGATCCTCAAAGAAATCTTTTGTTAGATATGTAATAAAGATTCTTTAATAATTTATCTCTTCCTAAGTACAACCTTTGACAATCAATCATGCTTTTGAGTGTCTTAACGCTTATATTAGGATTTGCTTTTGTTATGAACACTCTTAGGTAATTCAATCAAATCCCAAACGTTATACGAACACATATAATCAGTTTTACTAGAAAACTATTTTATTCCATTTAGAAGATTAATTGACACTAATGGCTTAATTAGAAGAGATTGGATCAGTAAACTTTTTCCATAATCCATTTCAACTTCAGTTAGGGAGGTTATGTAATCATCAAAGTTAGTAGGCTTTTAAATCTAGATGACCTCCTGAGTTGATTATTGGGTTTGTTAGAAGTTTCAGTTTTATGGATTAGCTCTTGGTTAGGTTGCTATCATTTTCATTCTAAGTTTGTAAGAGTTGGTGCAGTATGGTGTACAAGAGGTGTAATTGGAGTTAAATTTGGAGTGAAATTTAATGACACTCTTCCCCCCGCCTCTTGTATTCCTTGCAAATCATGATAAAGACTTTGACTGCTCCCACTGACCTTAGAAAACTTTAGGAACTCAGCATGCCTAGGGTCAACATTTAACGACCAACAAATTCTAATAGAGAAACAAGTTAATGACGTTAGTCGTTGTGATTTCTCTTGTTGAGGATTATGTTAGTTTAGGTAAGAAATCTAAGTGTGCCCACAATTAAGCAACACTGAAACTTTTGTAAGAGTAGCATTAGATTTTAAGGAGACAAGTTATGATAGAACAGTGTCAAGATGGAGCAGTGTCTTATACAAGAGGTGTAAATTTAGGTAATGTAAAATTTTCACTCCCCACCTCTTGCAACTATTGCAAGTTATTATTAAGACACTTAATGCTCCCACTTATCTTTAATATCTCTAGAATGCTACAAGAGAAGTTTCAATGAGCTACGTGACGTGGGAACCTATCACATATACGTTAGACTTTATTTGATTTCTTTAATGTCCAGATATCATAAGAAACTTTAGGGACATTTTTAATAGAAACCTTATTAAGTATATATATGAATAGATTTCTTCTAAGACCGTGTGCCATATGCGACAAAATTTAGATACAAGTTGATAGTCTTTTAAATGATAAATGAATTATGTCTGAATATTCCATTTGTAATAAGTTCCACGAATGTCAATGAATGACTTATGATGGACCCATACTTATTCCTTAAGCCAAGTCATATTTTAGGGCTGTAACGTCATGATTTAAAATCACTTAGAATGAGATTAGATAAAAAAAATCATCCTCATTAACCATGTCATGATTTCTCATGAATTTTGGTTATAATGGATGAAATTTATAAGTCTCATTTTTTTTTGTCAAATTCTCATTTGCATGATAACAAAAGTTGTGAAAATGTAAGGTATCATCTAGTTTTATCTTAGTAATGTTTCAATCCAGATATTTAGAACAAATAAGATGAGAATTTAAGGTAAGTGTGACTTTATGTTGACTATGCAAACCTCACAACCTTCATAACATTGCTTAATTATGATACTATATTCTGATTAATCTTCAGAATATATAAGGTATCGAAAGGCGTTGTTAGAAGACTGCTTATTATGGTTCTTATAGCCTTAACAATTAGTTTTGTCACTAACTCTCATGTTAGTTATTTGTCGAATTCTGGTAAGGAAACGTATGGAACTAGAGTCAACTAATCATGTGTTAATTGGAATATTAAAATTATCAGACTTAAATATCATTAGGAAATGACTACCTAATTAACTTATCAAACTGTTCTTTAGAGTAATGGATAGTCCCGTTGCTTATGCCTAGTCTAATGGCATAATTATGCTGTGAGATTCTCCCTTGAAGAACCTTAGAGTTGGAATTTTGTACTTGTATTTTGACTATGGACCTTAGAACAATCCTCTTTCAAAGTTTAAGTGGTTGTAAGGTGAGTAACAACTTATTTTCCAGCTTCAAACATTTATTTCTTTGTATATATGTTGCTTATCAACACGCTCATTATACTTTGGTACTTTTGAGTGTTATAGTTGATTTATAAGGCATCAAATTGTACAAGTGAAAATCTTAGTATGTCATGTACTGAAAAATTGTAGTTATTTCCATGCGTAAGCCCTTAACTTTATGGGTCATGGAATTGTACATTATAATATATTCACATACACCACTTAACTTTATAGCTTAGAATTTTAAATAAAGGCATGCATCTTAGGAGTTCTAGTGATTATTCCACAATTATAGATTAGTCTTAGGAAAGACTTAATCTGGAATAATCTTTTAGTGATAGCAATTATGTTAGAGAGTTCTTGATTATCATAAGAGACATCGTGTTCGATTTGTCATATTAATCATGCTCTACTTTTCTTCTGTAGTAATCATTATCAGAGGAGAGCAATAGGATTATCGTGTCTTAAGAGATAATCAAGGATTTAATTTAAGAGCTAATTCTTATAGAAACTTTAAGTAAAGCAAAACATATTAGATATAGGAATTAGAGTGGATGAGATATAGATTTATAGAAGAAAACTATAGTGAGTAAAAATTATGAGTACTAAGAATAAGGCAGACGAAATGATCATAAAAATTAATTAAGGATCATTAATATAAGGATCATTGTGTGAAGAGGTTGTGATATGTCTATTACTAACATCAAAATAATAGACTATTTAAAGTTCTACTTAAACGAAGACAAATCAGCTTTGGCCAGAAGTGTAATCATTTAAGCATGTGTGCAAAGTGGTTGTAACAAATCAGCTTGGCTAGAAATTGAGACAATCATTTTAGTTATGCACTTGTTAAGTATGTCATCTATGAAGGAATTAAATCAACTTTGGCCAGATATTAAGACATTCATGTTTATGATGCACACTTAACATAGCTTTCGTAATACTTGAACGATAAGTAGATGTATCAAATCAGCTTTGGCCAGAAATGATATATCAGAAGCTCATTCAAGTTAAGCCATTTTGGTTTTGTAAAACATTATTTGATCCTTATTAATTAACTAAGTAATTACAAAAACCAATTATTTAGTAGCAAACCACCTGTTAGCGCGGATCGAACTCCGCGGTGAGTTCGCTGGGGGGTGCGGAGCCCCGAGCTAAGTCTTAGTTCACATTAAACAGCCTAAAATAATGAGGTTTCGAGTGAGATCTCGACTCAGTTATGAGATCTCGAGTTAGTTATGAGGTCTCGAGTCGCAACCACGGTCTCGAGTTGCAGCCTTATGGTCTCAAGTCGCAACCTTATGGTCTCGACTTATGACCTTATGGTCTCGAGTCGAGACCTTTGTCTCGAGTTGTAAACTTTTGAGCCCTTATGATTTAAGGACCTGATGATTTCGAGTCGAGACCTTATGGTCTCGAGTCGATACTGATGGTCTCAAGTCGAGACTGATGGTCTCGAGTCGTAATCTGATGGTCTCGAGCCCACTGTTAATAGCTGTTTATTGTGATAATAACTGAAAATTCGAATTCTAAGGGATTTTGAGATATGGTTTCCTGTTTTAATGATGATCTAATTTTGTCAAAATATTTCGAAAATTTTATCTGATTATCAATTAACAGTTTTCGAATAAACATAAAAGATAAAATTGGATCAAACAGGAAAAAACACCCATCAATCCTAATTACATTCCAAAACATAACGGAATTTTCGAATTTTCCTAAGAACATGATGAACCTTAAAAAAAATAAAACATAAATTCTGGAACCCGAAACCTGAATTTTAAGGCTTTAAACAGATTTCGGTACAATTAAGATTTACCATTATAATTCCGAGTCATTTAAAAAACATTATTTTCCCGAAAAACATTGATTTCGGTACATATGACCCGAAAACAATCGTGAGTTTTATTGAGTTTTCAAAACTTCTGTTTTTCAGATTTCAATCCCAGAATAATGGATACGAAAAACAGAACTGACTAATCAACATATGCTCTGATACCACATGTTGAATCAGTTCTGTTTTAGGCATAATGGAAAACATGAAAAACATACATTTGATTGCATCAGCACAGACCAGCATAGAATCCAGATGGAGATGCAGCAACAGTGTTTGACATGATTTTCAGCTTGATCTGGTTCCTCCTTAGGGTGCAATCTAATGATGGTGATGATGTAAACCGACAAGGGAATCAGTTAGGAGAGGAGGTCGATTGATGTTATGAGTAATTAGGTTGTGTGAAAGTCTAACCCTAGAACCTCTACATAAGTCTCCTTATATATGCACCCAGGAGGAAACCCTAATTAGTTAATAAGGGTAATTAGGCCCATCAACAATTACCAACTAATTATTTAATAGGATTGTTATATATTTTGATCCATATAATGTAAATGATTATAATGGCTACTAGATTAAATATAATATAAAATATTAAATCTTACAGAGAGGATTAGGAACCAATTTAGAGAAGATGTTGAAGACCCACATAATTCCAGTCCGGAGTTAAGGGGTGGTTTTTGTAATTTTGGACCCATTTCACAAGTGAGTGAAGTTAGGGGACTAAAATTGATAATTTGACCAAAGCTTGTTTAGATTCCTAGTTACATTATAATTAGTTATGCTAATGTTTTTGCTACCAAGTTCGGGTCACTCTATTAGCAAGAGTCATGGGTTGACACTATAATCAAGTTTTCGAGTTATATTTTCTTGATAAATAAATGTTTGGGAGTGATCTAATTTCACATGTGTTCTTGTTTATCGATTCTGAACTTAATTTTGTTCGAGTTCGACTGACCAAATATCAATATTTTATACATCGAGTTCAGAAGACCAGATCTGAAAATTTTGTAAATTCGTTGATAGATATATGAAGAACAACTAAAGGGCCTCCCTTATATAAATAAAAGGGAGTTTAATAAGATTACATATTTCAATTCTAAGCGCGCACACAAACAGACAGCAGCCACAAACTCAATCACTAGGCATTCCCTATAAAATCTTGAATCAAACTACCAACAGAAGCGTAGGAAGAACCTCCCTCTCTCACAGTCACTCGGCTCATCTTCCCTATCTCTTTCATCTTCTCTCGCATCTCATCATTATACATCAACTTCCTTATTCCGCTCTCTATCTCCTTAGCCGTAACAATATCATTCTTCGGATTAAACAAATCCTTCTTATAATCCAACTTAATCTCAACACCCAATCCTAACTCCACCACCATTTCAAACGCATTCAATTGTTGCTCAGCGTAGATCGGCCACGCTGCCATTGGCACACCAAACCACACGCTCTCCAACACCGAGTTCCACCCACAGTGCGAAACAAATCCCCCAACCGCACTATGAGCCAACACCACCATCTGTGGGGCCCATCCTATCACTTTCCCCTTCCCAGATTCACCAATCCTTTCTAGGAATCCCTCGGGCAACACTACTCCTGGATCCTCGTAATCTCCAGAGTGTCTCGATGCCTGCTCGGGTGAAGGAGGTTGACGTAAGGACCACAAAAAACGGTGACCACTTCGCTCCAAAGCATAAGCAATCTCCTTCACTTGAACCTCATCAAAACATCCCAAACTCCCAAAACACAAGAAAACCACTGAAGAACGTGGTTGACTATCCAACCACTTTATGACATCACTCTCCGAATTCTCGTTATCACCACCCACCGGATTCAATACAGGCCCCACCGGGTACACCATTGGAACACTTTTGTCCGAAGTCAACGACTCAATCGCGTGTGTTTCAAATTCCAAGAAACTATTAACCATGATTGCTTTCACTTCTCGCAACTTCCTTGAAATTAACAAAACATAGTCAACCCCTTCTTTAGTATCATAAGGGTATCCGGGGCACCAAGCGGGGAGTGGCTCGGTGACCACATTCCCCGATCGGGAACACCGCCGCCATCCCTGCGGTGACCCAATTCGGGGAGGGTGGTCGGGGGAGTTCACCGAAGAAGGGGAGATGATATGGTGGGGCCAGCCGCATTTTCAACCAATGAAAACTTTTTTTTTTATTATTATTTTTTTTTTGAATAAAAAAACAATTCCCCTAAGAGGGGAGTGCCGCCATCAAATTGGGGTGCGAGGGGAGTTTAAGAGGGGAGTTGACGTGGCATAACCTGATTGGGTGTGCGTAAGAGAGGGGACTCCCCTCTTAGGGGAGTGCCCCGGATACCCTAACCCGAAGGAAACACCTTAGTCGGAACCGGGTTCCCAAAACCCGGAACCTTAACCACACCATCCGAGTTAGTCAACTCAACAACATCTTGATTTTGATCATCACATAGGGTTTGTATATACAACTCAAAACCAAGATAAGCCGCACTAGAAGTAAAAAAAACATACGTAGGGACATTAAAACCATTGGCCACATCAATCTTACCGGGGCAAAGCATGTCAATAACAAACCCGGAAAGTTTACCCGAACCCGGTTGACTTATTATTTCGGTTACAACATTTGTAACGTGTTTGCAATGAGTGTTTATGTACTCGTTGACAAAAGTCATGGGGGCTTTTGGGTCACGTGCTGGTAGGGTTTCGGGTTGTGGGAGAGTGATGTAACGCATGCGTTGTGTGGATTTATCGGCTAGTGATTCGATGTAGGTGGCTATAGCCGAACCAGTTCTCAAGCCGGAAGGTGGTTGCATGATGAGAACAGTTATTGAGAGGCGTTGATCTCGGTTTGTGAGTAGTTTTACGATCTCGATTGTTGATTTCATGTGACCGATTACGGGTAATGGGATGAATATAAGCTCTGCAGTTGTTTTTGCCATCTTGTTTTCTTTTTGGTTTGAAAGAAGAGTTTTGAAGTTTGAAGTTTGAAGTTTGAAGTTTGAAGTGAGTGTTGGAAGTTTGAACTTTCAAGTTTCAAGTAAGTATATGTGTGTAACACTTATAAAATCAGGTGAGCTGACGTCATTGCATTGCTGGCAATAGAAACATATGTCGGATCTTACACGTGGGAAGAATTTTGTGTCATGTAGATGGACCTTAGCTAGTCGGACTTTGTGCCAAAGTCATTTTTCTCATTTACTTTACTAGTTGATTTTCCGACCGTGCGTTGCGGTAGGGACCTAATGACTGCAAAGCATGTGTCAGTAACGGCAAGTAGATACCGAATATCAAAATATAAATATAAATGTCATGAAAACGATAGTCACCCCGTCCTAAAAAATCGATTTTAAATAACCTAATATATAATAATAGGACCCACACATCCTAAACGTTGGAAATTCGGTTGTTTTCAGTTCAGTTATTACGGTGCTAACACGTTAAAATATGGATGAACTCGGTACCAATAACGGGACCGAAAGTACCGATCCAGAAAATCATCGAAATTAGGTACCGGCACCGAAAATGTTCGGTACAATACGGTATGGTATTTGAGAGTAAAAATCAATAAATACAGGTATGGTGCTAGACCGCTGTCGAACCAAAAGTAACGATCTTAAAACGCCAAAAGGTGGGTACCAAATTGGTACCGAAAATGATTTGGTATAGTAAATTTGGTACCGGTTTGATTACAGGATTTGATATGATTTGCTCATTAATAATCTAAATATCCAAGTTAATTTTACATGCTACAATTCATTCATTATAGAAAAAAACCAAAAATAAAGCAAAATAAATTGTTTTGTATATAAAACCTCATGCAAAAGAAATACAGTTTACTTACTGTGTGTATGAAAAGTAATCTAAACGATGCAATTACTTGCATTGCTACATTGCTATAGGATTTGATGAGGTCGGTACCAAGCGGTACCGAAAATATCGTTACCGAAATTCCCAAAAGTAGGTACCAGTACTGAAAATACCTGGTACGGTACGGCTCGATACGGTCGGTACTGGTACGGCACCGGTAGGATGAAAGATACATGTTGTTGTCCTCAACGGCACGGTAGGATGAAAGATGTAATTTAAAACATATACATACAATTCCTTTCATTCAATTTCATATGTAGTCATTCTCATTATGTCCTCAACGGCACGGTAGGATGAAAGATGTAATTTAAAACATATACATACAATTCCTTTCATTCAATTTCATATGTAGTCATTCTCATTATAATGGCCCATAACATTCTTAACACTAGAGCAGCCGTCAAAATGTAAAAGCAATAGGCAAACAGAATTATAAATCTATAATTGCATATTGAAATCATACCTGGTTATCGAGATGGAGGAGAAAATTGGCGCCAAGAAAGGAGCAACTGATGGTTTTGGCGCCAGAGGAGAAAACAATGTATTAGGTTATAGAATGGTGTACGCTATGTTTATTTATAATGAATTAGAGGGTAATTTATGAAATTTAAAAATGTCTGAGATTCATAATAATCTTTTTTCACCAAATCTCTCCAAATTGGGAGGATGAATATTTGCATCAATCATCCCCTTATTTCCTTTCTTTTCTCATCACTTCCCTTACTAAAAAAAACTCTGGAACACATTTTTTAATCTCTTCCTTTTAATTCCTTTCTCTTCCCATGTTAAATGAAACTCGGGAACATAGTGTAAATGTATAAAAATTAGCGGTAATAATACCGTTGATAAAAAAAATTCAAAAACCTTAATTTTTAAACCCTTTAAATACCAACCATATTTCTATCATTTTACCATACAAAACTTTCTCATTTCTCACCTAAACCTACTTATTTCTCTTTATAAAAATTTATCTCAAATCGTAAGCATAGCATGGACCAAGAAGAAGAGATTGCATTGACTACATCTTGGGTCTCAACCCTTAAGCGCCTTCTAAAGCAACGGCTTCGTTTCTGGAAAGGGTTCTTCAATAGTTTCGTATAAAAAAAGCTACTTCTGTTACTACTACCTCCCAAAGGTCACAAGCCTCTAAGATTTGCTCCATTAGAATCGACCACAAGGTTTAGTTTGATTCAATCAACTCTGTGCATTAAAGTGACATATTCCCATGCTCTCAACCTACAACGCTCTATTGTCATTCCTTCCTTCTTTCTTACTTTGCCTTCTTTCTTATTTTACCTTGTTAACTTTCTTTACCTTCTTTAAATCATCAAAAAAAATATCCTTGATTACATACTTACATGGAAACAACTTTGCAAACCAAAACGAAACTCCTATTGTTGCGTGTTTTCTACTTCTTGATTGCTGCAACAAATCAAACAACACCTTATGTGTGCCCAATACTTCTCCTTCTCGGCCAATACACCTTATATGGCCGAACACCCTGCTTCTCTTGCGATCACTGATTACATGCCTTGGTTCGAGGGTAAGCTGTGATACCAATTGTTGGCCCCAACCGAAGACTTCAACCCAAGAATAAAAAATTAAGATGAACTTCAAATCGTAAATTACACGCGCACCAAAATGAGTCCTTTAGACCTCCTATTGAACCTAATCCAGACTCTTGGAAAACACAAGAAAACATATTCTAGGTTAGAATTCGCATTTTCTTATTTGACCTAATTATCAACCTGACCACAAGAAAGTTTTCAGGTTTAAAATAAGTAGTTAATTATCAACCTGGTCTGAAGGACACCTAGCTTTATTCTCACTAGTAATCAAAGCCCTACATAAGACCCTCCACAGAGGTTTAGCAGGATATGTCGGCAAGAGAAGACAAAGACAGAATAAGGCTCGCGGTGAAGAAGTTCAAGGCCGCAACATCACGAAGTTTTACTTTGACAGAAAGTTTTCAGGTTTCAAAATAAGTAGTTAATTATTTATGCGGGAAATGCGGCCAACCTCCCAGGCAAGTGTGGTGCCAGCATCCCTTACAAGATCAGCCCGGACACTAACTGCTCCAAGTACATAATGAATGTGACTAGAATCATTTGATGCTTTTACATTTGTTCCGGAATTATAATCAACATGCACAAATTTGTTTTGCGTTGGGGTAGATAGCTAGGAAGGATGTCTTAGAGCTTGCTAGGGTGGTGGATTGTATGTTTGACGAGACTCCTATTACTTATTTGGGTATAATTGTGGGGGCCAACATGAATAGAGTGAACAATTGGAGACCAATGTTGGAGGTGGAGCAAAATCGGTTGGCTTCGTGGAAGGCTCACACCCTCTCGGTGGGGAATCGACTTGCTCTCATCAAGTCGGTGTTAGTTAGAAAGCCTCCCCATTTGCTATTTGTCCATTTCTAAAGCACCAGTTAAAGTGATAGAAGAAGTTGAGTCAATTATGAGACGGTTCCTTTGTGCGGGTTCGATAGAGGGCATGGAGATTCATTGGGTTGCTTGGGATCGTGTTTGTATCCCTAAAAATAATGGGGGTTGGAGATTAATAAACTCAAGGATGTTAATAACGCGCTCCTTGTCAAATGGGTCTGTAGGTTAAAAGTCGAAGATAAGAGCCTTTGGAAGAAAACTATAGTTTCTTGTCACAGTAGGGAAAAGAGGGTGGTCCTTCTCCCCGTCTAATAGTACCATCTCGGGGTGCTGGAATGCTATCGCTAGAATAGAAACTAATCTTCGTATTGCAGGTGCTAAATTTCACATCTTCATTAGAGGTAAGGTTGGGATTGGGAAGAACATCCGCTTTTGGATTGATCCTTGGATTGTGGCCTAGTTTTTTGCCCTCGAAGAAGACAAAATCATGCATCCGGGTCAGTGAGTGTTTTGAAAGGGGTAATAGTGGGTTGGTTTGGAGGTGGCGGTGGAATAGGGTTGCAGTGTCTGACCTGGAAATGGAGGAGCTGAATGCGAGTACAAATCTGTTGGGTTTAGTTGCTGTTTCGGATCAAGAGGACTCGTGGGTTTGGTTTGGTTAGGCGATGGCTCAGGTAGGTTCTCTATTAATTCGGTTAAGAAATTGATGTTGAGGAGTGCCGATTATAGCCAAAATTATGTCATGGAATGGTGTAAATGGTTGCCCTATAAGTGCAACATTTTTGCTTGGCGTGCTACGCTCAATAGGCTCCCTAAAAGGATTGAGCTGTGCAAAAGAGGTATCGGGTTGTAGGAGGTAAACTATCTTTTCTGTAACAAGGTACCAGAGGTGGTCGACCACAATTTTAAAGTTTTAAAGGCAGTGGGGTTTCAACGGTGATATGGCAACATGTTTCGGGCTGGTGTAAACTCCTGTCGTTGTTCTCTTTATCTGTCATAAACATGTGGGAATTGCATAATACGCTTGGGATTGGGAAGAAGAAGAAGAAGAAGAAAAAGGCTGTTAACAACATTTTTTTCATCGCTTGTTGGTGTATGTGGAAGGCAAGAAAGAACTCGGCATTCAATTGTCACACCCCGATTTCCACGTGTCACCGGTGGGCCCGGTGGGGATTATCGTGACGTCATGGTTGGTAACGCATTAGTCAAACAACACAATATTTAATATGCACAGCGGAAGCAATTTAAAAGATATGATACAACCGAATTTAATATTGTAAATTCAAATGTCACAATATTCGGATGTTTATCCACAGTAGGATCGATAACAAAATGGAAACAATAGTTCAACAGACTTCAGGCATCCTAAGCTTGCGAGACTTTTTATTGATGCTAAGGAGACAATCCAGCCAATTTCGTTTAGTACCTGCATTCAGTCTTTTTGGGAAAATACGTCAGTTTACACTAGTAAATACAATCAACTGACTCATTTTGGAAAATGATTTAAAATTGGTTTGGATGCACATGGCATAAACATTTTTATAACTTGGGAGAATTATTTAATATTATAATATTGTGAACGAATTACATGTTACTTGTGCGTTCAGTAGCCCGGATCTTGTCCGGGTTAAAGATCAATAAACACACCACATCATAGAGTTATACACTGACGGGTGTACGCCTACACCCCATGCTCAGGTCGTGGCCATCTCGTAAGATGATGCCTAGGATATCCGGGACATTGTCATTAACCCCCCAAAGGCTTTAAGTATCAAGACTGTTTAAACGAGCCGATCAAATTATTTAACTACCCACCAAATGATGGAGATTTGATGCCCGATCAAGCGGTATGCTATATACCGTAACCCAAGCCCGTATAGGGAAAATAAGTTAAAAGTATTTACCTGAGAAATGTATAAATCACAATAAGCAAAATGCACGTAGCTTTTACTGGTCCTCCTAATCTGGAACGAAGGTTTTACAATAACCTATTAGAATCCTAACGGGTCTTTAATTAAGCTTAAGCTTAGACCGGCTAGTTTCAAAGATACGGTTCGTACGCACGATTAAGCGAAGACCGGATAGAATGTGATTTAGACCCGACAAGTTCAGAGACTTGTTTAATATGGGTTTATTATTCACATTCTGGATTTTGAGATAAAACCGATAAGGTTTGACCCGTTTCGGCTAATTTATGTAAACTTGTTACATAAACCGAACCGTACGCGTAATAAGCGTGACGGGTATTCATGAGAGCTATATACAGGTTTCCTAAGTTAATTATGTCTCAAATATGTTGTGACATCAGTAGGATGTCTTTCATTATGCCCGAAACGTGTTTAAACACAAACTAGGCCCCGAAGGGGTAGTTTGGTCATTTAAAAGGTTGTAAAAGAGTTTAAATGTTTAATTGAGTTACAGGTCTGATATAATCAGCAAAAATACTTAGTTTACTGATTTATAACAGTAAGGTATTTTAGATATGTGAAATTTATCAATTATAACCAAACTATGCCCCGTAGGGGTATTTTGGTAATTTCACATAAGCCGAAAAGCTCAAAACTGAAGTCTGAGATAACCAACTTTTGCTTACTGTTAAAATGTTATAATTTGACTAAAACATCAGTAGATATCACCCTTGTATGTTTAAAAATAGCATTAGTACATACTATGCGCTAAAAACGCTAAATAAGGCGATTAGGAGCCGTTTACAGGTTCAATACCTAAAGCTGATATTTTTATTATTCCAGAAGGTCTAAAATAATTTATTTCTCATAAATAATCAGTAGCAAAAGGTTTGGAGTCGTTTTGATATGTAAAACTCATTTTATGGCCCGTAAGGGCAAAACCGACAATTATCGAGTTAAGCCTACGACTATGAGTTATGCTCAGCCTAAAATTAATTGAAAATCTTTAAAAATCCCAAAATAATATATTACATCAGTGGGTAATTCGTTTGATACCAAAAAGTATGTTTAACTAGGCTATACGCTAATTACGCCATTTTATTAACATAAAGCATCGTAATTACGCTAATGAGCATAACTCTTATTCTACACCTCAAACTGATGTCAAACTTTGCATACAAGTCTATATATCAGTAATTAAGGTTTCTACACTTTTACTTTTCCAAAAATCACGTTTTAAGGTAATAAGGGCATAATGGTCAACATACGAGCAATTAACGGAAACATGCATATTAATCGGATAACTAATGAACCAAGGTGTACAATCACAGAGGTTTGTACTAACATGTAACCTAGTCCAATTAAAGCTCTGAGGCATTTCTAAAACATGCCTTAACGGGTCAGAACTGAAAGTCAAGGTGAAAGTCAAACTATGTGACTTTCGGTTCCGAACCGGGTCTAAACAGGAAATTGTCGGGTTGAACATGTTTAGACATGTTCTTATACTTATTACTAAGTTATAACAATGATCCAACAGGTTGTATATGATCTATAATGTTAATTATGCATAAATGGCATTTTAAGGATCCTGTTGACTTTTTATTAGTATGTTTGACCCGACGTTTGACCTGGTTAGAGTTGGAATCAGGGGAAACCCTTTTGAGGTTTTATTACCCACATAAATACCAACTTATACCTACTTTTAAATTCGAGATATGACTGAGCCATTGTTGACTAATCTCGAAGCAAACCGTAATTACGTCGGTTTGACTTTTAGCTAAATAACTAAGCTAAAATAAATTAGAGAAGGTTAGGCAACTTAAAAAGGTCCTAAGCTTGATTAGAGAACACTTGAGAGAAGGTTTTGAGTTCCAGAAGTGCTCCAAGAATGCAGATGAAGATGTGATTGCAACATTGCAATTCATGGCCCTTTTATAGTGGATTCAATTACCACAAAGTGTTGACAACAAAGTCTACAACTGACCATACCCTCCCAACATGTGTCCTAGATGTTTAGGGGTCGTTTAGGGGCCAAGGGGGATGTGAAAAACCGTTTAAAGTCGACTACAAGCACAAGGCAGACAAGAATCAACAACAAATCAACATTCTGCCCAGACAAGGCCCTCGCGTAGCACGAGGATAAAGGTCTTCAGGCTCGCGCTACGCGAGCGTGTAGGTTTCAGCCAAACAACTTTTCATTAATTGCAATTTGGCCCTTGGCTCTTGAAACTTTGTAAAGACACTGGTTTCTTGCATTATGAACCCTTGTAATTTACGTATAGGGGCTTTAAGACATTTACCCACTTTGTTTAGTCCTCGGTTAACCTTATTGTTACCCGAAAAGGCCTAATTTTCAACGTTGACGCTTTAACCCCTCGCACACGAATTTGATCACAATTTGCTCATACGATAACGAAACTTTATGAAATTTAAATCGTGCATTCTAGTGAGCATAATTAACTGTTACAAAGCTTCGGGTTTGTCAAAAGGTCACTCAGGGGTATATCTTTAAACATGTTGACACATTTAACCCCTGTAGTTTGTAATCTCTCACTTTTAGTCTTCGTATGATCCATGATTTATTCGTTTGAAGGTATGAGCATCATGTAGGGTTAATGTACATTATATTTATTCACAGTTGACACTTAGAATACGTATATTCACATACTTTCCATGTTTGTCAACTTTAGTCCTTCTATAATATTTCTTTCACACATTTATACATCTGACACGTGTCTACACATTATAGGACGTGAATTTTCGAGGTGTTACATCCTCACCCCCTTAAAATAAATCTCGATCCGAGATTTACTGAAATAAGTAAGGGTACTTTTCTTTCATCGTGGATTCAACCTCCCACGTATATTCGGGACCTCTACGGGCATCCCATTTGACCTTTACAATAGGTACATGCTTCCTTCGAAGCTTCTTTACCTGTCGATCTTCAATCGACAAAGGTTTTTCCACAAATTTCAAGCTCTCATCTATATGCACATCTGTATTTGGTATAACCAGTGATTCGTCAGCGAAACACTTTTTCAGATTGCAGATGTGGAACACATTGTGAATTCCACTGAGCTCTTCCGGTAAGTTTAACTTATAGGCAACTGACCCGACACGTTCAATAACCTCGAAAGGTCCTATGTATCTCGGGCTTAGTTTGCCTTTCTTACCAAACCGCATCACTCCTTTCCAGGGTGATACTTTGAGCAACACTTTATCACCTACTTCGAAGTGAAAAGCTTTACGCTTCGGATCTGCGTAGCTCTTCTGCCTATCACGGGCAGCTTTGAGACGGTCACGAATCTGGACAATCTTGTCCGTCGTCTCGAACACTATCTCTGGTCCTGACAATTGGACATCTCCAACTTCTGCCCAACAAACTGGCGATCTACACTTTCTACCGTATAATGCCTCGAAGGGCGCAGCCTTTATGCTGGTATGGTAGCTATTGTTGTAGGAGAATTCAATCAATGGTAGGTTCTTATCCCAACTACCACCCAAATCGATCGCACATGCACGTAGCATGTCTTCCAACGTTTGAATAGTACGCTCACTTTGACCGTCAGTCCGAGGATGATAAGCCGTACTAAAATTCAAACGTGTGCCCAAAGATTGTTGGAAGCTCTTCCAAAAATGTGACGTGTATCTAGTATCTCGGTCAGAGATGATAGACACAGGTATGCCATGTAAGGCTACAATCTTATCAACGTATAACTGGGCTAACATGTCGGAGCTATAAGTCTCCTTGATGGGTAAGAAATGTGCTGACTTAGTCAGTCTATCAACTATAACCCATATTGTATCATTTCCTTTCCTAGTCTTAGGTAACTTGGTAATAAAATCCATAGTTACCATTTCCCACTTCCACGTAGGAAGTTCAGGCTGTTGTAGCAAACCTGACGGTTTCTGATGCTCGGCTTTGACTTGCGCACATGTCAAGCATTTAGCTACATAGGTGGCTACAGACTTTTTCAAGCCTATCCACCAATAATTTGCCTTTAAATCCTGGTACATCTTGTCAGCTCCATGATGAACGGAGTATTTGGAACTATGGGCTTCCTGGAGGATAACATCACGAAGTCCCCCATAAAGTGGAACCCATATTCGTCCATTCAATCTTAAAATTCCGTCCTTGCTAAGAGTTAACTGCTCCTCAGTTACTCCTAACTTTTCATTAGGATAGTTAGCTTCTAACACAGCTTCCTTCTGTGCAACTAACAACCTTTCCATCAAATTATTCTTTATCTCCATGCGTTTGGCATTGATTCGGATGGGTTTCACCCTCTCCTTTCTACTCAAGGCATCAGCGACTACATTCGCTTTGCCGGGATGGTACTTGATTTCACAATCATAATCGTTCAAAGTCTCCATCCAACGGCGTTGCCTCATGTTTAATTCCTTCTGATTAAACAGATGCTAGAGGCTCTTGTGATCAGAATAGATCACAAACTTGATTCCATATAAGTAATGCCTCCACAGTTTTAGTGCGAATACAACGGCACCCAATTCCAAGTCGTGGGTGGTGTAATTCTTTTCATGCACCTTTAACTGTCGTGATGCATAGGCAATAACTTTGCCTTTCTGCATAAGCACACACCCCATCCCGGTGTGTGATGCATCACAATAAACTATGAATTCTTCAGTGCCTTCAGGTAATGTCAGCACAGGAGCGTTGCTCAACTTCTGCTTGAGAATATCGAAAGCTTCTTGCTGCTTAGGGCCCCAAACGAACTTTACTTTCTTCTTGGTCAAGAAAGTTAGGGGTGCAGCAATCCTTGAAAAATTTTCAATGAAACGCCTGTAATATCCTGCCAATCCCAGGAAGCTACGAATCTCTGTAGGCGTCTTTGGTTCTTGCCAATTCATAACTGCTTCAACCTTAGCAGGATCCACCTGGATACCACGCTTACTGACCACATGTCCAAGGAATTGGACTTCACGAAGCCAAAATTCACACTTAGAGAATTTGGCATAGAGCTTCTCCTGATGCAGGAGTTTGAGAATACATCGAAGGTGTTTCTCATGGTCAGCTTGATTCTTCGAATAGATAAGAATGTCATCGATGAAAACGATGACAAATTTATCTAAGTACGGCTTGCAAACGCGATTCATGAGATCCATGAACGCGGCAGGTGCATTAGTGAGCCCGAAAGGCATCACTAGGAACTCGTAATGACCATAACGAGTCCTAAATGCAGTTTTATGCACATCTTCATCTCTGACCTTCAGTTGATGGTAGCCTGACCTCAAGTCAATCTTTGAAAAGTAACTTGCCCCTTGTAATTGATCGAACAAATCGTCGATCCTAGGCAAAGGATATCTATTCTTTATCGTGACCTTATTAAGCTCACGATAGTCGATGCACAGACGCATCGATCCATCCTTCTTCTTGACAAATAGGACTGGCGCTCCCCAAGGCGACGAGCTAGGTTTAATGAAACCCTTGGCTAGTAATTCGTCTAGCTGTGTCCTTAATTCTTTCATTTCCGTGGGCGCCAACCTATAGGGTGCTCTGGCAACTGGTGCTGCTCCGGGGATGATATCAATCCTGAATTCCACTTGCCTATCTGGTGGCAACCCAGGTAGTTCTTCCGGAAAAACTTCTGGAAATTCAGAGATGACAGGGATGTCGTCTATCTTCGGTTTAGGCTCATCAATAATCACTTGTGCCATGTAGATGACACAACCCTTTTTTAAACACTTGGAGGCCTTGAGCATAGTCACTTGCTCAGGCAATCCATACTGGGTATCTCCCCGAATGGTAAGTGGTTCACCAGACGGAGTCTTTTTCACCACCTGTTTCTTGTTGCAGACAATTTGGGCCTGGTTATGAGATAACCAGTCCATACCCAGAACTATGTCAAAACCGGCCAATTTAAAGGGAAGTAGAGACAGAGGAAAAGAATGGTTCTTAATGGATATAACACATCCATCTAACACAGTCGAGACGGTTTCTATGGTACCATCTGCTAACTCTACCTCATAGTTTACGCTTAAGGTTTTGACAGGTAAATTCAACAATTTACAAAACTTGTTATCTACGAAAGACTTATCTGCGCCTGAATCAAAAAGTACTCTTGCAAAGACATCATTTACAAGGAAAGTACCTGTTATGACATTATCGTCTTGCACAGCCTCTTTCGCGTCCATTCTGAAGACTCTAGCATTAGTCTTCTTAGCCTCTTCAGGCTTCTTGTTGTACTTAGGGCAGTTGGTTTTAATGTGGCCCTTTTCATTGTAACGGTAGCACGTTGTGTCTTTTATCTTCTTGCAATCCAAGGTTTTGTGATCCGTGGACTTGCAAATACCACAAGCATAGGTTTTTGACTGAGTCTTTGAGTTTGACTCAAGTCTGCACTTTCCATAGTGCTGCTTCTTACAAATATTGCACTTGGGCTTCTCACCAGAACGCTGCCCATCCTTTCTCGACTCAGATCCTTTTTTGCTGTCACCGTTTCCACGGTGCTTCTTGCTCGACCTCCGTGAGTTATCGTCTTCACGCTTTCTCTTTTCGGCATCTTTGTTCCTCAGCGATCTTTGCCTGACCGCATCCAAAGTGAGGGACAGAGAAATGTCAGTTACGATCTAAAAGTAGTCGGTCGAGATGCCTTTACGCTTGCCTTTATTTCCGGGGCTAAACCACCGATGAAACGAGCGATTCGCTTGGGTTCCGGGGTCACCAAGTATGGAACCAACCGGGACAGCGTGTTGAAGCTCGTGAGGTAAGCTTGACAGTCGAGGTTTGTCATCACCAATGATAGAAAATCAGTCTCTATCTTTTCCACCTCATGCTGAGGGCAGTAATTTTCCCTGATAAGGGCAACAAATTGATCCCAAGACATGTTGTACAGTGGGATTTTCCCGGTGGCTTGAATCAGAGATCTCCACCATGCTAAAGCTTCACCCTTAAAAGACTGCGACACAAATTTGACCACGTCTCGCTCAGCGCATCCGCTGATGTCTACAACCGTATCCATCTCATCCAGCCATGTCATACAGTCGATGGCTCCCTTCTCCCCAGTGAAATCTCGGGGTTTGCAGGAAACGAAATATTTATAAGAGCAACCCTTGTCACGGGGTCCCTGGTTTAGAATCACCTGCTGAGATGGGGCATTGTGGTTCGAGGAGTGTCGATCATCATTTTTCTTCGGGTCGTCCTTCTTGGACGGTGGTTTTGAAGGCTATGTAGATAGGGTCCTACTACGAGTCCCACTATACTCATCATACTGCCTTTCCAATGCCTGAGTAACTGAGCCTTCAATTATGGCTTTCAATTCAGCACCCGTTAAATTTATTCGGGCGTTCTCGTTATTCCCCACTGGATGACTATTACCCTCGTCCGAGTTAGCCATACTAATTGAACTGTTGCAGAAAACAAGGACAATAGTTTATTTGGGAGTTTATTATGGAATTGCCCCTTAGGGAAATTCATTAACCATGGTAAACAGAGACCATATTTGGTTAATTTATTAATCAAATTTATTTAGGATTTCTATAATAATTTATCCTAATTATAAAACAATAACAGTTTTATTTGTGGCACATAAAGGCCTAGTCACATGGACACTTATAAATTATATGCAAGGATTTCAGAGAATCAAAGCATTTGAGATATACTGGCACAATAGGCCTAGTCACGAGGACAATTATAAATTTTTAACTATGATTTCAGAGAATCAAAGCTTTGAAGGTTTAAACCTAGTTCATTACCTTAATCTGACAGGGAGTCATTGCTACCACTGTCTTTTGGCTCATGTGGAAATGAGCAAGGCCCGTAGGCACTATATTACCACGTATGGTTAAAATATGATCATCTTAATTGATGATGTAAACCCAGGATTCAGAGATCATTAAACTGGGTTAGGAATCTTCTAAAGAATTCCTTTAATAACATATGTGATTTCCAACGAATCACTTCTGCCAGGAGTGTTAACATATTTTCAGATGTTAACAGGAAATTAGAATCTTTTAAACAGGTCTTACCATCTTGGCCAGGTCTTTATAATGACACTCAGGCTAGGTTTCACACTTAAGATTCTTGTTAATATTTAAATGGGCAGATTTTTATCAAAAAGGAATGGTTTTGATTTATTTATTTCATATATAATATTTATGCATGTAACAACAAGATGAAATTTATAAACATAAATTCCATTTATTTATTAAAATATTACACACTGCCCTAAACGGGTCTTTTCAAATAGCAACTTACATAAACATGCCCACGCAGGGGTCTAATTATACAACCATGCCCACGCAGGGGTCTTACAGAAAGACATGCCCACGCAGGAGCTAAAATCATAACTCCACGTAGGGACTAACATACTGATAAATGTCCATACGAGGACTAAAACAAACATAAGTCCACGCAGGGACTAAACATACAACATCATACCCTCATAGGGGTTAACGGAAATATAGACCCGCGCAGGGGTTAATACAAACAAACAACCATAAATACCCACGCAGGGGTTTATACAACAACCTGGCCCACGCAGGGGCTCAACAACAAATGGAAGGATTCAATGATCCTTCTTGTTCTTCCCTTTGATCAAGCCTACTAATCCTTGGAAGAAGCTCTGTCTTTCCTGGCGGTCACGGCGATATTCCCTCTCAACCTGATCCAGTCTCTGTAGAATTTCCTCCCGTTCTGGGGGAGAAAATCGTGGCGGCTGCGACTGCGTCCGAATGATAGGCCTGGGAGGTATTGGGTACCCATGAGTTGGGTAGCCTACTCCCCATGGGTCTCCATACGGTCCTTGGGGATTAAGGGCGTTGTAATTTGCCGCTACCATGTAAGGATCTGCTTCAGCGTAACCGTAGTTGTTGTGAGCTGGTAGTTCAAACGGGTTGTATGTACTTGGACCCGTGTATGCTGGAATTGGGTTATCAAAACCCATAGGCGGTGGCTGTGGAACAGCTGGTTGTGAAGGTCCACCCATTTGTGGGTCCTCCTGGTGTGGCGGATAGTGGCTGCCACTGGATTGACGTGGGGAACTGAAATGGAAGTCCCCTGCTCGTGCCGACATGCGGGCACCGGTTCTCCTACGCCTTGGCGGTTGAGGAGGTGCCGGCTGAACTGGTGGCGGTGGAGGTGGTGGCGTAACTGCCACAAATCGGGGATCCCCAGAGGAATCTTGATGATGCTGCTGCTGCTGCGGCTGCTGCTGCTGATGAGGCGGTGAATGGCGAGGAGGTGTATAGTACCATTCATGCCTGGTGAACATCGCCTGAAAGCTATCCGGACCAACATAGGGTGATCCGTGGAATGAAGATCCGTCGGAGATCTCGATGGGATGATTTGGAGTACCGCTTGCTGGCTCGACGGGATCCGTATCCTCGTCCATGTCGTCCGCGTTATCGCCAGAGAAATGATCATCTGGCCCTAGTGGATTAAAACCCACGGGTTCTGGCAAGTAATTGGCCGGGTTAAATTGGCCTCGGAAGATGGGTATGGGGTCACCAAACGAATGATGCGATAAAGATCGCTGCAATGGTATATACGAGGGCTGAGGGTTATTGGGCTCGTACTCCGGTTGTGGCCCATAAGGGTTTTGGACCGGAGGTGTAGAGCTGTGGGATACCGATCGTCTGGCTGGTTCAAACAAGTTCCTCCTGTTCTGCCGAGGGTCGTCACTCTCGGTAGTAGATGGAGCTCGCGCATGTGATGGTCCAGCTTCGTTATCATTGGGGGCGGTGATCGGCCCCTTGCCTCTTCCCCTCCTTCGGAAGAATCTTGGCGGCATTTTCAAATCCTGTCAATATATCATGAGATAACAATAACAAAAATATATGCAAAATAAAGGACAACATAAACAAAGTGGAATTTGTCCTATGTTATATGTCTAGACTCGAAAGTTTAGAAATGTGCAATTGTGTTATTGAGATTAAACACAAAAGGCTAGTGTTTAATTCACTCAATGTTGGCTCTGATACCAACCTGTCACACCCTGATTTCCACGTGTCACCGGTGGGCCCGGTGGGGATTATCGTGACGTCATGGTTGGTAACGCATTAGTCAAACAACACAATATTTAATATGCACAGCGGAAGCAATTTAAAAGATATGATACAACCGAATTTAATATTGTAAATTCAAATGTCACAATATTCGGATGTTTATCCACAGTAGGATCGATAACAAAATGGAAACAATAGTTCAACAGACTTCAGGCATCCTAAGCTTGCGAGACTTTTTATTGATGCTAAGGAGACAATCCAGCCAATTTTGTTTAGTACCTGCATTCAGTCTTTTTGGGAAAATACGTCAGTTTACACTGGTAAATACAATCAACTGACTCATTTTGGAAAATGATTTAAAATTGGTTTGGATGCACATGGCATAAACATTTTTATAACTTGGGAGAATTATTTAATATTATAATCTTGTGAACGAATTACATGTTACTTGTGCGTTCAGTAGCCCGGATCTTGTCCGGGTTAAAGATCAATAGACACACCACATCATAGAGTTATACACTGACGGGTGTACGCCTACACCCCGTGCTCAGGTCGTGGCCATCTCGTAAGATGATGCCTAGGATATCCGGGACATGGTCATTAACCCCCCAAAGGCTTTAAGTATCAAGACTGTTTAAACGAGCCGATCAAATTATTCAACTACCCACCAAATGATGGAGATTTGATGTCCGATCAAGCGGTATGCTATATACCGTAACCCAAGCCCGTATAGGGAAAATAAGTTAAAAGTATTTACCTGAGAAATGTATAAATCACAATAAGCAAAATGCACGTAGCTTTTACTGGTCCTCCTAATCTGGAACGAAGGTTTTATAATAACCTATTATAATCCTAATGGGTCTTTAATTAAGCTTAAACTTAGACCGGCTAGTTTCAAAGATACGGTTCGTACGCACGATTAAGCGAAGACCGGATAGAATGTGATTTAGACCCGACAAGTTCAGAGACTTGTTTAATATGGGTTTATTATTTACATTCTGGATTTTGAGATAAAACCGATAAGGTTTGACGCGTTTCGGCTAATTTGTGTAAACTTGTTACATAAACCGAACCGTACGCGTAATAAGCGTGAAGGGTATTCATGAGAGCTATATACAGGTTTCCTAAGTTAATTATGTCTCAAATATGTTGTGACATCAGTAGGATGTCTTTCATTATGCCCGAAACGTGTTTAAACACAAACTAGGCCTCGAAGGGGTAGTTTGGTCATTTAAAAGGTTGTAAAAGAGTTTAAATGTTTAACTGAGTTACAGGTCTGATATAATCAGCAAAAATACTTAGTTTACTGATTTATAACAGTAAGGTATTTTAGATATGTGAAATTTATCAATTATAACCAAACTATGCCCCGTAGGGGTATTTTGGTAATTTCACATAAGCCGAAAAGCTCAAAACTGAAGTCTGAGATAACCAACTTTTGCTTACTGTTAAAATGTTATAATTTGACTAAAACATCAGTAGATATCACCCTTGTATGTTTAAAAATAGTATTAGTACATACTATGCGCTAAAAACGCTAAATAAGGCGATTTGGAGCCGTTTACGGGTTCAATACCTAAAGCTGATATTTTTATTATTCCAGAAGGTCTAAAATAATTTATTTCTCATAACTAATCAGTAGCAAAAGGTTTGGAGTCGTTTTGATATGTAAAACTCATTTTATGGCCCGTGAGGGCAAAACCGACAATTATCGAGTTAAGCCTACGACTATGAGTTATGCTCAGCCTAAAATTAATTAAAAATCTTTAGAAATCCCAAAATAATATATTACATCAGTGGGTAATTCGTTTGATACCAAAAAGTATGTTTAACTAGGCTATACGCTAATTACGTCATTTTATTAACATAAAGCATCTTAATTACGCTAATGTGCATAACTCTTATTCTACACCTCAAACTGATGTCAAACTTTGCATACAAGTCTATATATCAGTAATTAAGGTTTCTACACTTTTACTTTTCCAAAAATCACGTTTTAAGGTAATAGGGGCATAATGGTCAACATACGAGCAATTAACGGAAACATGCATATTAATCGGATAACTAATGAACCAAGGTGTACAAACACAGAGGTTTATACTAACATGTAACCTAGTCCAATTAAAGCTCTGAGGCATTTCTAAAACATGCCTTAACGGGTCAGAACTGAAAGTCAAGGTGAAAGTCAAACTATGTGACTTTCGGTTCCGAACCGGGTCTAAACAGGAAATTGTCGGGTTGAACATGTTTAGACATGTTCTTATACTTTTTACTAAGTTATAACAATGATCCAACAGGTTGTATATGATCTATAATGTTAATTATGCATAAATGGCATTTTAAGGATCCTGTTGACTTTTTATTAGTATGTTTGACCCGACGTTTGACCTGGTTAGAGTTGGAATCAGGGGAAACCCTTTTGAGGTTTTATTACCCACATAAATACCAACTTATACCTACTTTTAAATTCGAGATATGACTGAGCCATTGTTGACTAATCTCGAAGCAAACCGTAATTACGTCGGTTTGACTTTTAGCTAAATAACTAAGCTAAAATAAATTAGAGAAGGTTAGGCAACTTACAAAGGTCCTAAGCTTGATTAGAGAACACTTGAGAGAAGGTTTTGAGTTCCAGAAGTGCTCCAAGAATGCAGATGAAGATGTGATTGCAACATTTCAATTCATGGCCCTTTTATAGTGGAATCAATTACCACAAAGTGTTGACAACAAAGTCTACAACTGACCATACCCTCCCAACATGTGTCCTAGATGTTTAGGGGTCGTTTAGGGGCCAAGGGGGATGTGAAAAACCGTTTAAAGTCGACTACAAGCACAAGGCAGACAAGAATCAACAACAAATCAACATTCTGCCCAGACAAGGCCCTCGCGTAGCGCGAGGGTAAAGGTCATCAGGCTCACGCTACGCGAGCGTGTAGGTTCCAGCCAAACAACTTTTCATTAATTGCAATTTGGCCCTTGGCTCTTGAAACTTTGTAAAGACACTGGTTTCTTGCATTATGAACCCTTGTAATTTACGTATAGGGGCTTTAAGACATTTACCCACTTTGTTTAGTCCTCGGTTAACCTTATTGTTACCCGAAAAGGCCTAATTTTCAACGTTGACGCTTTAACCCCTCCCACACGAATTTGATCACAATTTGCTCATACGATAACGAAACTTTATGAAATTTAAATCGTGCATTCTAGTGAGCATAATTAACTGTTACAAAGCTTCGGGTTTATCAAAAGGTCACTCAGAGGTATATCTTTAAACATGTTGACACATTTAACCCCTGTAGTTTGTAATCTCTCACTTTTAGCTTCGTATGATCCATGATTTATTCGTTTGATGGTATGAGCATCATGTAGGGTTAATGTACATTATATTTATTCACAGTTGACACTTAGAATACGTATATTCACATACTTTCCATGTTTGTCAACTTTAGTCCTTCTATAATATTTCTTTCACACGTTTATACATCTGACACGTGTCTACACATTATAGGACGTGAATTTTCGAGGTGTTACATCAATAATAAAGGCTGCAAGGTGGAAGACATTATACATTCAACATGGTTATTATGGTTTAAATATAGGTCGAAACATAAATCGGTTGTTTGGAAATACTGGGCTTTGTATCCGTTGTATATGCTTGATGTGTAGTTGTATGCCTCTTTGAGGTACTGCTGATGATAATGACTTTTCAAAAAGGGAAATTGAATTTTAATAACTCCACCCAGATATGATTGGTCAATAATAATTTTACTTTTAAAAATTGCTACTGACAGTCCCACCTTTTAAAAATGTTGTTCTCATCGGTCTGAAATTGTGACGAATGACCATTCTGAACAACAATTTTAAAACGTGAGACTACCGGTAGAAATTTTTAAAGATAGGATTATTATTGACCAATCACCTCTAGATGATATTATTAAAATCCAATTTTCATTTAAAAAAAATATATCAACCTAGTCAAACCCATATTGCAAGCTACCTAATTAAGAATATTTACCAAATTTAATATAGTGTTTTTTGAATTATAGTAGAATCAAATTGAGAAAAAGAAATGGTCTATAGAATATTTGAAGGACAAGACATATTTCATCCTCTAGTGTGGGTGCTTTAATTTCACGGCTCATTCCATATTTTAGTAGAGAAGCTCAAAGTGTCAACAGGGTCGGCACTAATTGAGTTAGTTTGTTGATATCTAATTAAAACCGAACTTCATTACTATGATGAAACAAAGGGAATAAACCTTAACCTTACACTTGGTGAAGATCAAAGATGAAAGAGGTTAGCTAGGTGTAGCCTTAATTAATGTTAGAACCAACTTCCAACTAACAAGTACCACCCTCCTTTACTACATTCATATGGACAAACACCCCTATAAATTGTAACCTTGGACAACATGTTCTAGCACCAACAACCTTACATACATACACAACAAAGCAACTGTTTCCTACATCTTCAACTAGAGTACTTTAAAAATGGCAAAGATGACAATGATGGTTTTATGTGTCGTAGTGACTTGCATGGTGGTGACTGAACCCTTTGCCGAGGCTCTTAGCTGCGGTCAAGTATCCAGCAGCTTAGCACCGTGCATTCCCTACCTAACCAAAGGTGGTGCTGTGCCACCGGCATGCTGCAGTGGGGTAAAATCACTCAATAGCGCTGCAAAAACAACCCCTGATCGCCAGGCTGCATGTGGTTGCTTAAAGAGTGCTTACTCTTCCATCTCCGGCATCAATGCAGGCAATGCGGCCAGCCTCCCGGGCAAGTGTGGTGTCAGCATCCCTTACAAGATCAGCCCAAGCACCGATTGCTCCAAGTATGTTCAAACTTTAAACTAAATATTATGTGCTTCTATTTAAACTTCTTTTGATTTGGATCATATATTGAGTACATGTGTACTTGTTTAATATCTGACATATGGTGATTTTGTTTGCAGGGTGCAGTGAGGATATATGGGATGCGTTGGCAGTTTAAATAAGCATATAATAAATCTTAATTAATAAAAATAAAGAACACTGTTTTGTTCGAAGATGACATATATGGATGTGTATGTGTCTTTGATTTGTAATGCCTTTGAATTAAAATAGCTAGTGTTCTTGTTATATAACTGTTGTGTTTCCAACTTGGTTATAATAAACCTTGCTTTTTTTCTAACTTGAACAACACACTTTAAATAAAAGGAAAAATCACCAAAATGAACATGTTAGACCGCGGCGCAAAATTACTAAAATGAACATTAACTTAGAGTTCTTACCAAAATATACAAAAGCATCGGTTAACTAAGGCGACTAAAATATAGCTTGCAAATTACATGTATTCTTTTTTATTGGTTTTTAAGAAAAACCACCGACTAAGCCTAACAATTTGAGACACTCCTTTATTCATAGCATGCGCTTTTTAGATGGTGGTTAAAGGGTAGGCTTAGCCGCTTGCTAAATTTACCTCATATTTTAGACGTGTGTTATTGTATTGGTTTTTTCATGAACCCTATCATACTAATCAAGGCTTCTTGTACCAACTAAAATTTAGTTGTTGGCGGTGTTTATTTGTCCTCTCCTGATTAGCTCTTCCTGGTATGTTTATTTTTCCAAAGCCTAACAATCGATGTTAATTAATTTTGGTATAATTTTTTCCAGTCATTGTGATTTTCCCTATATAATAATTAGACAAGATGTAATTCGCACTCGTGGGGAAAAGAACCAGCTTGATTAAAATGTACATATTCAATCACCTAGCCATGAAAACAAAAAACCAGAGAACCGAAAACCATGGGTTTTTAATTTGTTGTCTGATCAACGATAGAAGAACTAACTTTTTTTTGAACGGTAAATTTGGATCACTAACGGACCACTAGAGTATCAACGTGCTACCAGCGGAACCAACCGATCATATCCATCTCCATTAGGTAGAATGCCTATACACCAATTCAGGAGGAAACCCAATACATATGGGAAAAAACCCTTTATGGGAATCGAACCAGGACCTATTGATCTCAAAGTCTTATCCTACCTTCAAAATGCCACTAGGCTATAAAGCGATAGACTATAGAACTAACTAACTAATAAGAAATAACTAATAAGAAACTTTCCTGGCTGTTTGAAAGTTAGAAGAGACCCAAAAGTAAGAAACGTGTTACTTGAATATTAGATGAGACATTGGATAACAGGAAGCGCATTGAAGTATAGAAATCCAAAAGGTACGAGTGGGTAGATGTCATTGTTAATGACCTGTGTACATACATTTGTCGATCAAAAGGTAATAGGATTACATAGTACGGTTTATTAGAACATATGCAACACGGGCAATAGCTGGAGACCCCAATAATTGGTTTAGTAGTTTAGGTGAAGCATAGTCACCGACGCCCTATAGGTGGAAGAGCATGTTTCACTCTATCATATTTATCACACTATCACATCTAATTACTATTTGACATCTTATTCTATCATATTTTTACTATCACACATAATCTATCATTATCAATGGGTGGTGGTCTATTAGCAAAGACAAAACCTTTAAACATCTTGGAAGAGGAGATCTTGGATTCAAGTCACACAGACGACACAAGAGTAAAGGAATTTAATGTTAAAAAAACACAGTCTATCACTACATTTTTTTAAAGGGTCCCCTTGTTCCCACACCCCCTATATCTTATTTTCACATCCCTAGTGTATTCGGCCCGTATACAAAATATACGGCCCGTATAAAATGTTTTTGAATAGGAAAATGCGCAGAGAATGTTTTTTTTTGATTTTATTATATACGGCCCGTATATAGTTATACGAGCTGTATACACGTTTATACGATTTGTAAAACGTATACGGCTCAATGGAATTATTTTGGTAGGTTTTTTGATGTTACAAAATGTATACGGGCCGTATAACTGTATACGGCCCGTATATAAGGATGTTTTTTCAAGTATCACGTTTTTTCCATTAAAAACACCATCATTCTAGGGTTTCTAAACTCTTCATCATCTTTAACAACATTGATCGGAACACGCCGCTTAAATCGGAGCATAAGTAGAGTAACGTTACCGATCAGTCCGTTGATCGAGTAACTAGCAGAAGAACCCGACACAAACAAGTTCTCCACAGTTTGTTATTCAGATCTCTGTTCGGTCATCTTTCCAAACTACAATACACGATAACTTTAAACTTTATAGTGTGTGATTTGACCAGGAAATGATTGGAGGTGATTGCTACTTTTAATAAGCTGTCATAGTTGTCAAATTCGATTTCAACAAATCTTTTCATTTTCCTTCAATTTCTAGAACATTCTCCGTTACATGAAGACGTGTCGGGTTCTTCTACTGGTATTTTAATGAAGTATTGAAGATTGAATGTGCAAACCCAACCGTTTTTTACTACGGAAACGGTGGCTATGCGAAATACAAACCGCAACCGTTTTTTACTACGGAAACGGTGGCTATGCGAAATACAAACCGCAATCTTTTGTGACTATGGGAAACACAAGTTTTCTTTTTGAGCTTGATGGATGTCCGTTATCTCAGTTGAGGCGAGCATTGTTTAAATCTGAATATAACTAGATGTTACGTGTATCTGCGTTGTTTATCACCCTGTGTGAGCATTGGAAACCCGACAAACAGTCTTGACAACTGTGACAGCTTATCTATCTATGTGTGTCACATCCATCCTGTTAAAGCAATCAATATGATTAATTTTACAGATTTTTTTCTAATTAGCGTTGTTAACTACCAAAAGAATGCATACACAAATAGTTCTAGTGGACGAAGCAAAGACTACTAAAGATGAGTTGGTGATAAATACCGGAGCTGTTATCTCGGTTGTTCAGTACTTTCGTGATAATAAAATAAGCAGGCATTGATTTTGCCAAGATTGAAGGAAAGAATCTGGCCATAAGCGTTGTAGATTCTCAGCGTTATTCGAATGTAAGTGGATCGAGTGATACACTTGTCTATTCTGGTCAAGGTGGGCATGTTTCGAATCATAACAGAAGACGGATGCGGTTTGCATATTCAATCTTCATTGCTTCATTAAAATTACAACACACGATAAAATGCTTGGAAAATTGCATCAACTCTCCTATATCAAGTTGAACGGACGATATGTATCTTCTATCATGTGACAGACCCAATTCGTAGATTCCGTCCGGTTTCAAAGCCGGTTGAGGATTACGAGTGCTCTACACTCGTTCAAAGCCGGTTGATGGTTACAAGGATCGTTCTAATAGATTAAAGATGGTTCTTCGTTGAGGAAACCAAACGTAGACGGAGATGATAGGCCTGGTAACTGGAAGAGAAAAAACCCCAGTGACGTCGTCGACGATTATAAACGGATTATTGGCCATTATTCGACCGAGTAATAAATTGTATTTTTTTAGTTGCTTCTCTTGTTAAGTTTCTGAACCAACCGAAATCCACAAATTCCAATAGTTTCTTCGTAGATTCCGTCCGGTTTCCAAACTCTTTCACTCAAAATTAATATTCACTGTGGTGGATGCAAGCATAAAGTTAGAAAAATACTCAAGAAGATTGAAGGGTACACACTGAAGCTCAACTTAAACGGACGATATGTATCAACAACTTGTGACTAGGAATATGGCTATGAAGAATACGTGTCGGGTTCTTCTGATAGTTATTCGGAATGTTTCGAATCATCACAGAAGAGATGTCGGGTTCTTCTGCTAGTTATTCGGAATGTTTCGAATTATCACAGAAGACGTGTCGGGTTCTTCTGCTAGTACTTCCGAGATCTGAACCAACAGAAATCAACAATTTTCAACAAATTGTAAGATCGGGAAGCTCAACTTGAACGGACGATATGTATCTTCTATCATGCGACGGACACAATTCTTGCAAGTTAAATCCACAATCAACGTATACAGGTGCAAGAGAATGGCGAGTTATTCTCAGTTATTTCTGTTGATCCACAAATTCCATTGTTTAAATCAGAATTAGGTTCTCAAGACAAGGATCATTCTAATAGATTAAAGAGAATAAACCATTTTTTACCATTTTTTACCCATAGTATACGAGCCGTATTTGAATATACGGCCCGTATACAATCATCGTATACATTGTATACGATCGGTAAATTTGTTTTTTACTGAGAGTATACGGCCGTATAAACGGTATACGGCCCGTATACATATGGTAAAAAATGGTAAAAACCTCTTTAATCTATTAGAACGATCCAATAAATGAAGAACAAAGCAAATTTTCAAAACACAGGTTCATACAGTGTTGTAATAGGTAGTGGTTCAGCCAAAATGACATCTAGCATTACTAACTGTTCAAGTAAGTGTCTAAAAATCTGAAAATTCAAGTTTACCTTTGTGACAACCCGTGATTTACGGCTCTTAATTACGTGATTAACAAGTGATTAACGCGATAATAAATGGTGTTTACAGCGCGAATTAACTTAATTAGGCCTTTGGAGTGCCTGGGAACGTCTATCCGTCTTTACAGTGCGCGAACGGTGGTTTACAGAGAAACCTGTGAAACGTTAAACGGCAACGGATTGAAACCGAACAGGATACTGACAACGCCGACTGATATTAAATTTTTACGATATATTTTAGCTTCGTAATTAAATTTTATTGACTACAGTCGAAACCAGATCGAAAAACGGATTAAAGACGGCAACAATACAATTTTTCGTGATTATTACCGTGATCGACGAACGGGCGTGCATACAACAACGACTGACCATATTTTTGTGCATTTTAATTTTTGACGTTAAACGGAGTTCAGAATTTTGACGACGGGTCTCGTAGGATTTACGGGCCACTTACACACGGGGATTGAGCTTGTGGGCCCTGGGCCCAAGGCAAAATCCACAAGCCTAAACCTGCATAATAAATTAGATCTTATGAGATCTCTAAAAATCCCTACAATCTACGCAAAATATTTACCAAATCTTGATAAAATCCTCAAGAGATCTCTATTCATAGGACATAAGGGTAGCACATTAGTCATTACCCACACTAATGGGAATAAAACCCCTCTCTCGGTCATGTATGCAGGCAACAACAATCAAACACACACAAAAGTTGAGGTCATTCTCTCTCTCTTCCCTCTCTATTTCACCTACACCCACAAGAACAATACACACACATACATATTGTCAATCTCTCTTCCCTCTCTCTACTCACAAACAAAACACAGCAAATCAAATACATACAGACATACCACAAAGCCAAACACCCAAACCCCCCCCCCCCTCTCCGATGATCTCCGGCAGGCGGAGCCGCCGCCTCTCACGGCGGTGGCGGTGGTGATGTTGTTCAGCCGTACACCCCCCACCCCCTCGATTGAGCAAAAACGACCACCACCACCACAGTCGGGTGGTGGTGAGCGACGGTTGAAGAGAGAAACGAGACGAGAGAGAGGGATACGGCGGTAGAGGAGCCGGCGGAGGATCGGCTGTGCAGCGGTGGCGGTGGTTTGCATCTAGGTCCGGTGGGTTATGTCCCAGACCGGTGGTTCGTGTCAAGGTACGGTGGGTTATGTCTCGGACCGGTGGTTCGTGTTAAGGTCCGACGGATTTTGTTTTTGACCAACGGGTTACCAATGAAGATGGTGGTGGTTATACAGTTGCAGACTTGGTTCGAGGTCCTCTCCGGTTCGGTTGATATTGATGATGTCAAGGGTAATGGTGACTGATGAAAGATAATGATGTTCGATTCAGTTTTTTTTTAGAAGTCTCGGGTTCGGTTTGGTCAGGCGGTTCGGTTGACTCAGTCAGCGAGTCAACCCAGTTAGCGAGTCAACTCAGTGATGCGGGTCAACTCATCATTCGGTCAACACCCGGCTTCAGGCCAAACCTTGGTCAACAGATTCATGTTCGGCTCGGGTCAAGCTGCTTCGGTTCGGGTTTCGTGAGGCGAAGCGGTCCGATTCAGTCTCGGTTTCGGTTGACTCGGTCAAACCGAGTCAACTCGGTCAACAGCAGGTCAACTCAGTCAACCTATCCACATTTCGATCCGAAGAGTGGTAAAGATTTTACGGCGCAATACATTTCATTATTCTTATAATTTTATTTATTTCGTGAACGAGCTCGACCAATACTTTTAGCGACTATTTACACTTTAAATTGGCATATTTGATGAAAAGCTATATATATTGCGTGAATTGATTGAATTTTGATAAAAATAGCGACAACTTGTGTTGTCGGGGCGTCCAAAAATAGAGGAAACTCTGCCCGTTTTTCGAGAAAAACCCTTAAACACGACACGTATTATATTTCAAAAACGACGCTTAAAGGAATTCGAGTTTATAATACTTCAAACCTTGATAATTCCAAACGCTTTTACAAATAATTATAATGTTATATTTATTTCGAACGTCGTCAACTCGTATACTTTTACAAAATAAATATCGCTCATATATTTATTTCGTATTTCAAACGACACTACAATTGTGTTACTAAAATAAATATGGTTATATATTTATTCTAAATGTCATACAACGCGAATTCTGTTACAAAAAAATAAATATGGTTTATATATTTATTTTCAAACATAACAACTCGACGATTTCTTTATAAAATAAATATAACTCTTCATATTTATTTTATACGCCTAGACGACATATACGTATATTTTCGGAAAATATACACAAGACGTGATATATATAATACAAGTTATTATATACGAAACGCGATATATGATACGAGTTTGTTATATGATATTTTCATAGAAATATTCTTTTATACACGTATGTCTACTCGAGACGGCTAACGCACTTACAACGATATATTTATATATTTTTATATAAATATTTATTCATTTTAAGTCTCTCGGAAACTAAGTCTTTTTCAAGACTTATTAAATTGCTACTGACATTAAACGAGACTTAACACGTATAACTTAATTTTTTCCATTAAGTTAACAACTTACCGTTGAATCGTTCGATTAACGATTCGGTAGAGCTCGGTGACACGTAGACTAGTTACCGCTTTTATTTAGAAACTTATTAGATATTCCGTGTTAGGAATATTGTAGAATGCACGCTAGCGAGTCTCATCTTGGAAACGACATCACGAGGTCGTAATTAGCTCGCTTTGCACAGGAATATTCAGGTGAGTTCATAACCCCACTTTTTACGGCTTTACATTTTTATAAATGTTTTCGGGGTGGAAAGACATGCACGTTTTGCAAAAACATACAAAGTTTAGAACAAACGCAAAACTCGTATTTCTAAATCATATTACGAAGGGATTTCGAGGAACTCAAATGATTTACGAAAGGTTTATACTAAACATACCGGTTTTTACAAAACAAATGAGTATTATCGAAATGTGAATGATTTTCATGACTAAGGATGGATCGATTGGTGATAATATATAGAGAATGAGGAGCCAGCCTTTGTGGCTGGGGAGGATCAGCCTTTGTGGCTGGGGAGGATCAGCCTTAGTGGCTGGGGAGGATCAGTCTTAGAGACTGGGGTAAAGTACATGTACAATGATTACAGACATTTTTATACATGGTATGGTTAGCGTAAGGAGGGTTACTACTTAGATCATGTGAGTGGGTAGGCGGAAACTTGAGGCCATTAATCCTCAGGGTAGGACCGAGGGGCAGGAGCGGTAGATCCATCTGGGTGTAGCGAGCCCAGCCCCAGGCCCAGCATAACGGACCTCGGGGTGACTTTGTACCCAACGCATAAATCTGCTAGGTTTGAGTCTTCCTACTTGCACTTCACACATATCAATGGCCTTGCAAACCATTGGTGATCTCTTTATTTCCTTATTTGCTACATACAAGGGATTTTATACTTACGGAAAATACTTGTTCATACAAATTAAATACCATGTTTTATACAAAATTCAAAGCATAGGATTATGCGGGTATGGAGTCAAAGTCAGGGTGGGCAGTGACGGTTATACGAACATTACAAATACAAGACTTTACAAATACATGGTTTTTATGAACATACTGTGTTACAAACACAACGTTTCCATATAACTTGGCAAGAAAATGACTTTTGATTCGTTTTCTCAATACTATTTCAAAAACCGGTTACTCCAAAGATTTATTTCAAATCTTTCACAACTCAAAAGATTTATTTCAAATCTTTTACAAACAAACTATGAACTCGCTCAACTTTATGTTGATTTTTCGCATGTTTCTTTCTCAGGTTACTTTTCAGAATTTATGGAACGGTTGGAATAGGAGAACCATGAAGAGCCGAGTACTTAGTGGGCGTTCAATTTCTAGAAAGACTTAGCTTATTTGCTTCCGCTGTGCAATGAAGATACCAGTCCAGTCACGCCAATGCTCTGATAATTTCGGGGTGTGACAACCTTGTTAGTTTCTCAAACAAACACTACAAAATCATCTGCTTCCTGAATCAGAATCAGAATGTTAACTCTCGTTTCTTCATCTTCATCTTCAAGAACAATGATGAACAGATGATGTCAGATAATACTTCATTTGTCGAGAAACCATACTGTCAAGAAACGGACATTGGTACCACTGTGAAAATTGCATCAGGAAGCTCAACTTGAACAGACCCATTATTCGACCGAGTAATCAATTGTATTTTTTTTAGTTGCTTCTCTTGTTAAGTTTCTGACCCAACCGAAATCCACAAATTCAAGTCAATGATCGTTCTAATAGATTAAAGAGAATAAACCCTCGTTTCTTCATCTTCATCTTTAAGAACAATGATGAACATATGATGTTTTTTTTTCGCAGAACGTGGTGGATTGTGGTGGTTTGGGTCTAAGGTTGTTAGAGAGAGAAAAGGAGGGGAGAGAGTCTGATACAATAAGGATGTTGGGAATTAAACGCATGTACTTGACAAAACAGGGATCGTTCTAATAGATTAAAGAGAATAAAGCAAGGATGTTGGGAATTCGCATAAACATATATTCGTTTCATAACCTCCTCCTATAAATTAACCACAACTGACAAAGAGCCTGTATTAGAAACCATCCTATGTCTTTTACCAACCGAAGAGGCAGCAAGGACAAATAATACTTCATTTGTCGAGAAACCATACTATCAAGAAACTAACATCTTTTACTCATAAACCCTTGAATCCCAACGCTTCATTTGTAACCGTAAGGATGATGCAAATTTGTACGTAAAGATCTCTACACAAAATCTTCTACATCTTTTAACCAATTGTCCATCACTTAAGACCTTGAAAGATTTGTTGAAATCGAAGAAAAGAGTAACTAGCAGAAGACGTGTCGGGTTCTTCCAACAAATTGTGTATGTGCTTGGGCTGTAGAAACCGGTGATGAATTTGTGTATCTAAATCAGGTTCTCTGCCTTAGATCGGTCATTCCTTGTGATACATGAACGTTGTATTCTTGTCTTTCAGAAGAGTTGGTATTGAACCAAGAATACTTCAAACATTCTAAACCCTACCTCGAAACAAACCAACAAAATCCTCATAGTATTCTAGTAGAACCCGACACGTCTTCTATGATGATTCGAAACATTCACGGACCACAATGGACTCATACTCATACTACTCACCCTCCCCTGAGGAAAAGTTTTCCCGACGACTCAAGAAAAAAGATTGTATAATAGTATACAACCATTTTTTCTTTTCCTTCAAATCCAACAGTTTCTTCATAGATTCCGTCAGGTTTTCAAAGCCTGTTGATGAAACCGAAACTGTATTTCTGTTGTTCAGTACTTCCGAGATCTGAACCAACCGAAATCCACAATTCTTGCAAGTTAAATCCACAATCAATGTATACAGGTGCAAGAGAATGGAGAGTTATTTCAGTTATTTCTGTTGATCCACAAATTCCATCAAATTGTGTCTAATGCAAGGATCTTTGTCAGATAATACTTCATTTGTCGAGAAACCATACTGTCATCTGTTGATCCACAAATTCCATCAAATCAGGTTCTCAAGACAAGGATCGTTCTAATAGATTAAAGAGAATAAACCCTCGTTTCTTCATCTTCATCTTCAAGAACAATGATGAACAGATGATGTTTTTTTTCGCAGAACCGTTGGTATATGTCGACAGTTGAGTCTCCTCCTTCGTGGTGGATTAATATGAATAAGATACTTCGTGTTAGTTTTGATTTGAATTTTGAAAGTGACAAATTGATGTATCTGGTGGGGGTGATATAGTAATTTTCAATAATGTAGGAAGGATTGTAGTAGTAGGACATTGGAATCAGGTTCTCAAACAAACCAACAAAATCCTGATAGTGAGAAACATCAGCAACCATTTTTTCTTTTCCTCCAATTTCGAGAACATCCTCCCTGTGTATGTGCTTGTGCTGTAGAAACCGGTGATGAATTTGTGTACACAACTGAACGTTAATTGATATTGTTTTAGACAACAACAGATAATGAACGGATTGTTGGTGGATAACGCAAACAAGTTCTCCACAGTTTGTTATTCAGATCTCTATTCGGTCATCTTTCCAAACTGCAACACACGATAAGTTTAAACTTTATAGTGTGTGATTTGACCAGGAAATGATTGGAGGTGAAGGTTCAGTGCACGAAAAGTTTCTTACGAAATGTACGTGACAAAACAAGTATGTTGGGAATTAAACGCATGTACGTGACAAAACAAGGATCGTTCTAATAGATTAAAGAGAATAAACCAACGTTGTTTATCACCCTGTGTGAGCATTGTAAGCCCGACCACTAGCAGAAGAACCCGACACGTCTTCTATGATGATTCGAAACATTCACGAACAACAATGGACTCACACTCATTGTTGCGAATTTGGTTTCTTCGGTACAGGCTGATGAAACCGAAGATTCAGACTCCTTACAACTCTCATCAAATGCCTCACCCTTCCTTTTATCCTATAAATATTAAATAAAGAATAACACCATGCCCGTAATCCCGCGTTGATAGCTTCCGTTTTATTACAGTCATACGACACGTTTTCTTGTTCTTCAATCTTTGTTACTTGTTAATGTTTTATTTTTTTCTACTTTTAAAAAGGTTTAAGCACCTCACGACTGTAAAATATCTAGTGTGATTTACACCTTAAATCCCTTAAATACTTTGAGAAAAATCAAATTTTCGTTCCATACAGGCCGTATAAGAGTATACGGCCCGTATACACGTTCGTATACATTGTATACGACAAGGCAAACTTATTTACACATGGTGTATACGGGCCGTATACTATTATACGGCCCGTATGGAATAAAAAAACCTGACAAAGTCTGCTGGCACAGATTTTGTTGTTTTTTTATTCTATACGGGCCGTATAACAGTATACGGCCCGTATACACCATGTGTAAATAAGTTTTTCCCATGTGTTAATATTACGACCCTTTTTAAATAAAATAGACTAAAAACCAACATTTTAAAATACATAAAATTAACTAAAAATAGAACCTACTAGAAAAAAAATACACAAATTTAAAAACTAAACTAAAAACTATTCTTCGTCGGAATCGGAAAATTGGATATCTAAACATCAACATGTTCCATTAGATCATGCCGTAGCAGGTGACTTGTAGAAATTTTATCATTTTATAAAATTTTTGAAAAGAAAGGTTTGGTTATATTAATTTTAAAATTTGAAGACATTAGTCATTTTAAATTTATGGGACTAATTGTGTAGTTTAAAAACAAATTATCTTCTACCTGTAATTTATCTTCTTCTTCAATTCAACCTGCAAATCTCCTCTCAAAGCATGATTTTTTTTTTTATGAAATAAACGGTCAAATGGGCAAATCTCACAATAAACCAATCTCCAAGACCATCATATATATCATGGTGCAAAACATCACCACCGTCAAACACCCACACCATGAAACACCCACTTGCAGCGGTGTTTCACGGTCTTCGCGACCATGACTGTGGGTTTCACAGGAGGCCACGACCACCCTTATTAGACCGTGTTGTCTGTGGTCGTTTAGGATACATGGGTCATGACAGACGTCACGTGACATGTGGGGCCAATCTGAGTTTCAATTTCATTTCTTATTTTTTTTATTTTTTATTTTCTTTTGAAAATAACTTGAAAAATAAAGTATGGAATTTGTGATTAATTTATATTATTTCATAAGTAACTTTTTATTAACTAGTTGATTTTCCGCCCGCGCGTTGCGGCAGGGACCCAATGACTGTAAAACGTGTGTCATCAACGGCAAGCAGATACTGAATATCAAAACACAAATAAAAATGACGTGGTAAAGATAGTCACTCCGTCCTAAAAAAAACGATTTTAAATAACCTAATATATAATAATAGGACCCACACGTCCTACACGTTGGAAACTCGGTTGTTTTCAGTTTAGTTATTACGGTGCTAACACGTTAAAATATGGATGAGCTCGGTACCGGTAATAGCACCAAAAGTACTGATCCAGAAAATCATCGAATATAGGTACCGACACCGAAAATGCTCGGTACAATACGGTATGGTATTTGAATGTAAAAATCAATAAATAGAAGTAAGATGCTAGACCGGTGTCGAACCGAAAGTAACGATTCTGAAAACGCCAAAAGGTGGGTACCAAATTGGTACCAAAATGATTTGGTATAGTAAATTTGGTACCGATACGATACCGGTTTGATTACAGGATTTGATACGATTTGCTCATCAATAATCTAAATTTCCAAGTTAATTTTACATGCTACAATTCATTCATTACAGAAAAAAGACAAAAAAGAAAGCAAAATAAGTTGTTGTGTATATAAAACCTCATTCAAACGAAATACAGTTTACCTACTGTGTGTATGAAAATTAATCTAAACGATGCAATTACTTGCATTACTACATTGCTACAGGATTTGAAGAGCTCGGTACCAACCGGTACCGAAAATACCGTTACCGAAATCCCCAAAAGTGGGTAATAGTACCGAATATATCTGGTATGGTACGGTACCGGTCGGTACTGGTACGGCACCGGTATTTAAGGGTAAAAATCGGTGAATACCGGAGCTGAAACGGTACCGAAAATACACCTAGTTTGGTAAATTTGGTACAGGTACCGGTACCCAATACCATTTAATCATTCCACGTGATTTTACTGCTCATTTAGTTTTCTTTTTAATATATAGGTAACAATACCATTTAATCATCGAATGTGATTTTACTGTTCAAAAAGTTTTCTTTTTAATATATATATATAGGTAATAGGTAATTATATTATTATACATATGAATAGAAAAGGGTGATGAACAGTGAAATATTAATATATTATTAATATATTAATTAATTATCATGATATGATGATACACAAAGTCATGAATAACTCGAAGTTGAGGGGGTAACTATTTATATGTGTTAGTTGAGAGGATAGTTTATTCATCATGCTCCTTTACTTGAGATGCAATGAGCATCTTGATCTTTTTTACCAACGAACAAAAATCAAACAGATTAACTCTTTTAACATTGAATTAATTAAATGTATTAATATAAATAAGTCTTAATAATTATTGTTGATATTATTTATTTTTATTGATAGGTAGTTGTGTTTTTTAAGAGTTAATTACACATATGAACCCTATGGTTTATAGTTATTTTCATCTTTGGGTACTAACTTTTTTAACAGGTTTAGGTTTTATGGTTTTAATTTTGTAACACCTTTGGCTACTAACACCAAAATTAGTTAATTTTATCAATATAGTAACTAAAATACTCTTCCATTTTTTAATTTTATTAATGCAACACCTTTGGGTGCTAACACCTAATTTTATTTAAGTTTAAATCAATTTTACAAAGAATTTTGAATTAAAATTATTTATCTATAACAATTTTAAAATGTTTTGACTAGCTATATGTTTTGAAATTATACATATTTATTTACATATTAATTTGAACTAGGATTACGACCCGCCGCAATGCGGCGGGGATTCTTTAGTTATAACTAAGTCGGTTTAGGACCCGCACATTATGTTAACCCTGTCAAACGGGGAAAAAATAGACGATGTAAACGTTCACCCACACACGCATGTTGTTAAACGTGTCAAACGGGGAAAAAATAAACGATGTAAAAACGTTCACCCACACACGCACGTTGCGTCGTGTTAACTCGCAAAATTTAGAACGAAACGTAAAAACGTTAAGCCAAAGACGCACTCTTTGATGTGTTATGTCACAAAATTTAGAACCAAGCATAAAGCGCAAAATTTGCGAAAAATGAAAACTTTAAAGGAACAAAGTTGAAAGTAAAAAAAGCTATGAAGATAGATTGCAAAAGATAAAAAGTTTTGGGTTAAAAGTAAAAAACAAACAGTTTTGGGTTAAAAGTAATTTATGAAATACTTTTGGGTGAAAAGTAAAACAAAATCATTTTTTTTTGGAAAACCCCTAAAGCCAACGTTACGACAACCATATGCATAACCATTTTTTCTTTGAAAAACCCACAAAGCACACCCCGCGTTGCAGCGGGGCGTAAAACGGTGTCAAATAGTACTAATGTCACACAACCGTCATCGACCACCAACACTGACTTGACCTAGGATATGCGTGTTGCGATGAACCTGTCAAACATGGAAAAATAGAGGCAAAAACGTTGAACCACACATGCACGTTGCGTCGTATTAACTCGAAAAATTTAGAACTATACGTAAAACGGAAATTTGCGAAAGATGAAAAGTATAAGTGACAAAAGTTGTGAAGTTAAATTGCAAATAATGAAAAATTTTGGGTTAAAGTTAAAAAAACAAATTATGTAGGGTTAAAATTGCAAAAGATACAAACCTTTGGGTTAAAACTAAAAAGTCAAGTTTTTTTTTGAATAATGTGCAAAGCATAATGTACAAGTCCTTATGCATAGAAAACTTGCTAATTCATATATATGTATCAATTTGAAACATAACCGAACAATAGTGAAATAACGGTAACGGCGTTTGAGTCAGAGATACATATGGAAGACAGAATGCGACGCCACCTGCCATCGAGGTGGACCACCCCTGCTCAACTTTCTTCGCTGTTCATGGGTTCTCCGGTGTGCGACCGACTATGACGACGGTGACAAGACGGAGTGGCGGTTTCCGGCCGGCCACTTGGTCACGGTGGCGCCACTATGGTGGTTTATGGCGGTGGTTTGGTGACGAGAGGTTGTGGGGTACGGCTAGGGTGATGGTCATTGGGTCCGAGCCGAAGGGGGGCGGCAGGTGCAGCGACGACGGTGAGGAAGGGGTTGATGAAGGGGTGGACTTGGGTGGTGGCTCACGACGGATTAGGGTTCCGGAGGTGCCACCGGCACCGAGAGTCCAGCAAGATTCAAGAAGCAAAAACTCATCTCCTATGGGCTCCAAGCGACCTAGGCTTTACTCCAAGCGACACTCGAGAATCACGGATTCAGGCGGCGATCGTGAATAGTGTTTCAGACGGGGGCGGTTTCGACAGAGGTGCTTTCCTATGACGATGAAGATGACCGAGAGCTGAGAACCACGAAAAGGTAGTTCATTTATCTCGCCAGGGAAGTTTTATGGTCTTCAAATATGACCACATGAGTTGTTAGCTTTCTGATGGCGAACAACCAAGAAACAGAAAAGGGATTATTACACAAGGAATAGAGAGAGAGAGAGAGAGAGAGAGAGCGCGAGTAAGAGAGATCAGGGGTTTTCCGGCGATGTTCACGGCAGTCCGGCCCGCCGTATACTACGGTGTAACAAACAGTCACAAAGACTGTGGGGTTGTAGGTGTAAATTGGAGGAGCTAAGCAGTGATGTTGGTGTTTAGGTCGAGAAACCATAAGCTACAAAATCTCCTCATCTCTAATTGGAGTTAACAGAGAATGATCGGCGAGATTAGGTGTTTTTATGGCAAGGTCACGTTCTTCATGATCTCATGGTTGTAGAGCAGCGGAGACGAAGGAAACAATCATGCTGACGACAGCGATGGTAATCTAGGGTTCCAGATGTTGGTCGATGGCGGCGGTAGTTCCCGCGAAGACCTAGCCGGCGACTCCGGAGATGGCGGCTAGGATTCCGATTGGACCTCCGGTAAGGTTAGAATATGATTATTCATGCTTGCATTTTTCATTTCGCAATCATTATAGGTAAAATTGAAGCATCATGGGATTGCAAAAACATGTTTATGCTTGATACTGGATGCACACTTTAAACTGTTTTTATTTATTTTGTTGCATATTGTATGCTATTGTTGTCATGGATGGTGCACCCCCCCCCCCCCGGCACTCGCCTAGCCTGTGCACACTAATCAGAAGAAGGGAAATCCAACGATACTGACGGATTAAGCAAAAGAATGGCCGTAGTATTGTTATTGGTCACCTGAGTCGCGACACAGGTGATTCTACAATTTCCAGATGGCGTTATATAGAGGTTGTACCGATTTAGCAAGCGACGGTAGTTTTTTGATGGTCCAATGCAGTGGCGTCTAGGGTCGCTGTTCATGTCTCCTACGGCGACGGTTGGGAGGCCGGGGTTCAAATCAGATTTGACGGTGAGGTTTGGGATTTGATTTCTGCGGTACTAGAACTGAGTGGCAACATGGGTGACTTCAGGTGGTTCCGAGTCATGGCAGCAGCGACAAGGTTGAGGCAGTTTGAGTTCATTCCGAAAAATAAGGTAAGACCGTGTCTTCTATACTTGATTTTCCATATAAGAGCTTCTGCAAGTTTGGTGAGTACCAGTAACTCCTAGACTTCCCCTTTTCCCAATCACATTCTTTAGGTCAAACTTTGGACTGTAAATGGTGATGTCCCCAACCGAAAACTGTCGTTGTGATAATAGGTTCTGGTTGGTAGTTTTTCGGTGACCGTCGTGGTGGTATTTCTGCTAGCAACAGTGAATGTGTGTACTCCAACACTATGTTCGAACAGTTTATCTATAGTTATGTTTAGTGCTATCTTTAGATAAAGTTATCTGTGTTCGAATGCTTTATTATATATATATATATATATATATATATGGTTAATTGTTGCTCATTAATGGCAGCATTATCATGTCTGATCCAGGTCTTCTTTGTTTTCACTCTCAGTATATTGACCGAGGAGTGCGTGAAAAGAGAGTCCGAATTGATGCAAACATGGTCGTTTTGTTGCATGCTACACCACTACGCTGTTGCTTCAGGTAAAATATGTCATTAATGCAATTAGATTTTGATTATTATGGTTGATTTTTAAATACATCTGTAATGATAATTGGTTTAAACTTTGATTGGAATTACACTTTTACTCGGGGTTTAATTTTGATTATAAAGACTAGGGAGATGAAGGTGCTTATGCAGATACCTAACTGCCAGGTACTTTATGTTTACAAGTAGTTTATTATGTACAATTTTTAGTCTCATGCTAACGATAAAAACATATTCGCTGGTTAGCAATGGAAGTTCGCTGCCTGGTGTTGGCATGACAAATTACTGTTTTGAATTAAGATTCAAGAGGACAAGTGGTATATTATCTAAACTTTTGTATGAATTTGTGAAGATATAATTATTCCATGATAACCTTATTTTTATGAGGTTATGCAGTACTGAAGTAGCTTTGAAACAGGCCCTATCATCTAAAGGTTATATAATTCAACTCTATGTCGTTTTTTCCAAGTTCAGTCACATAAATTCTTATGCTTTACAACACGTGATTGATGATAGTTTGTAATGTTGGGGATATCAGTTGTAACTGATACAAAATGTTAACCAAATTGAGTTTAATTTAATTATCAAATCATCTTTTGTGAATTAATCGACTACAAGTGTTTGAAATCGATAATGACCAAACTCATGCCGCGTTGTGGACCGCATTTCCGCAGCGAAGCGCGGAGAAAAAACTAGTTTATATAGGTTTTAATTGGTGATGAATAGTGATTCGAATTTTTTAAGGTATTCGTTTTATTTTTTTTAATAATAATATGTTATTCATCATTTAGTTTTATTTTTTAATAACTTTTTTATGTTAACGTTTTATTTTAAATCTAACTACGCAACTATGTTTATTTTTTGTATTCAAAACAACGTATTTTTTCATATTATAAACTATACGAGTGCTCGTAACAGTTTTAAAAAACGTATTTTTTTATTGTAAACTATATGAGTTTCGATACGTGTTTAAATCTAACCGATTTCGATTAAATAACGTATTGTAATAATGTATTTTTTCGTATTGTAAACTATGCGAGTGCCCTAACAATATTAAAAAAAAAACATATTTTTATATTGTAAACTAGATAAGTTTCGATACGTGATTATTCTAACCGATTTCAATTAAACAACATCGTACCGATATTTGTAGTATCAGAATCGGTTTCGTCTTATGCTTTTTGATTGATGTAAAACATGTTTCGATATCATTTTAAGCATATCACGACTTTATTTTTTATTTTTTTTCTTTCAATTAATAAAGCGAGTGCCGGTATTGGAACGATCGAACCGATACCAACTGAGTTCCCGCCGCATAGCGCGGGGTAAAACCCACTAGTTTATATTATTTCTACAGAAAGATTGATTATTTTTAACATTTGTAAAACAACTTAAAAAACTAATAAACAGTTTATCATACAGTTGCAAACTTTTTAATTAAATATTAGTAAAAAATGATTTAATAAATTTAATGATATAATATTAGAAAATAAATAATTTATAATAGTTAATAACTTGTTATGAAAAATAAATTAAAATATGGTGATGCTATAGAAAATGTAAAGATGAGAGCCTTTATAAATGATGATGAATTACTTAAAGATTTTTTTGGAGAATGAATACATTTCTATACCAGGTATGTAACATATGATATGTGTAGATGTTTGTAAGATGATAGACGCCCTTGTTAAGTTTTTATCTAAATCTGAATCTGAATATGGAGAAGGAACTTCAAGATCATCCCCTTTGTTTCTTGGATTCACAATGGCAATGATTACACGAGGAAAGCTAACATGCCAGGGACTATTGTCATGAGTTCCCTTGGTGCTTAGTCCAGTTTCATCTCTTAGATCATCCACATTGGTGAGTGATTAATTGGTCGCTTGGGTTGGAAAGTGAGTAAAGGAAAAGGAAAATTAAATTTAATCCGACAATCGGAGAACAAGTGCATGATACGCTATGGTTTTCGAAAGCCTGGTCAAAGTTTACGAGTCAAAGGATTTGTTTGGGTGGTAACAAGAAAAGGGCCGAAGTGATTGGCTCGGCGGTGACACAGCTACGAGAACAAGAAACAACCGGAGTGACGTGTTTCAACGATACGAGCAGTGTGCTCATGTGACCACTCGATTAGAATAGTCGAGGTGACTGTGATCGAGCAGTGTAACACCCGCTTTTTCTCAATAAATCCTAAAGGTGACAGGTGTTTCATAGCATTCACTGTGATAAGTAAGTTGAAATTGAGGGGTTAAAGTTACCAATGGATCAAAGTTGGAAGTTGAGGGACCAAATTGGTCAAAATTGAAACTTTTTATTAAACCATGTTCCAAGTGGACCGCTTGGAACAACTTGAGCTTCAAGCAGTCCTATTGGAGCCTTGCGGATGAGCAGATGCGTGGCAGCTTCTAACCCTCTTCTCCATATTGACACGCGTTATAGCCTCATGGACACTAATCCAACCTTAGACCTTAGGACACCTGAACAACACTTTGTTGCAACCTCATGATGTAAGATTAAATATATTATGTATTAATATTTAATATATAGCCATTATAATCATTTACATAATATAGATCAAAATATATAATAACCTATTAAATAATTAGTTGGTAATTGTTGATGGACCATATTACCCTTATTAACTAATTAGGTTTCCTCCTGGGTGCTTATATAAGGAGAATTAAGTGGAGGTTAAGGGGTTACTCAGTTACACAATTAGACACACCCCATAAGCTTAACATCAATAATTCGACCTCCTCTCCTAATCGAATCCCCTATTCGATTTCTAAGTCCCCATCATCAGTCAACACCCTAAGGAGGAACCAGATCACGATGACAAGCATGTCGAACTCCATTACTGGATTCTCCACTGCACTTTCTGCTGTGACAGGTATGTTTTAATGTTTTCCTTCATGTACAAACAGAACTGAACCAACATGTGGTATCAGAGCATATGTTGATTAGTCAGTTCTGTTTTCGTATCCATCAATTCTGGGATAGAAACTTGGAAAACGGAATTTTGAAAGCCACATATAATTAACAGCAGTTTTCGAGTCGGATATAATCACACGAAATCCCTGTTTTCGGAAAAGGATTAATTATGTATTCACTCGAAATCAAATGGGTTTATGTTTTTACAACCGAAATCTGTTTAGAAGTCTTAAAAGTTTCAGGTTTCGGGTTCCAGAATTTTATTTTTATGTTTAGGGTTCATCGCATGTTCTTAGAAAATTCGAAAATTCTGTTATGATTTGGAATATGATTCGGATTATGAAGTGTTTTTCCTGTTTTTGATCTGTTTTGTCCTCAATAGATTTTCGAAAACTGTTATTAGATAAACAGATTATAATTTTTCGAAATATTTTAATAAAATTAGATCATCTTAAACAGGAAACCATATCTCATAATCCCTTAGATTTCGAATTTTCAGTTATGTTATCACAATAAACAGCTATTAACAGTGGACTCGAGACCATCGGGTTTCGACTCGAGACCAAGATCTCGACTCGAGACCACAAGGTCTCGACTCGAAATCATAAGGGCTCTCAAAAGTTTACAACTCGAGACAAAGGTCTCGACTCGAGACCATAACGTGTCAACTCGAGACCACTGAGGATTCGACTAAGGGCTTAAACCTTCACAACTCGAGACAGAGGTCTCGACTCGAGACCATTAGATCTCGACTCGAGACCATTAGTTCATGAATCGAGACCATTAGATCATGACTCGAGACAAAGGTCTCGACTCGAGACCATAAGTTCATAACTCGAGACAAAGTTCGATCCGCGCTAACGGGTGGTTTGGTATTAAATAAATGGTTTTGTAATTTACTTAGTTAATTAATCAGAATCAGATAATGTTTTGCAAAACCAGAATAGCTTAACTTGAATGAGCTTTTGATATATCATTTCTGGCCAAAGCTGACTTGATACATCTACTTATCGTTCAAGTATTACGAAAGCTATGTTGTGTGTGCATCATAAGCATGAATGTCTTAATTTCTGGCCAAAGCTGATTTAATTCATTCATAGATGGCATACTCAACGAGTGCATAACTAAAGTGATTGTCTCAATTTCTGGCCAAAGCTGATTTGTTACAACCACTTTGCACATATGCTTAAATGATTACACTTCTGGACAAAGCTGTTTTGTCTTCGTTTAAGTCGAATTTTTTATCTAAGTCTATTATTTTGATGTTAGTAATAGACTATATCACAGCTTCATAATGTAAAATGGTCATTATTTATGCCTGCCTTAGTTTAACGTGCCCTTAGATCACATTAGGACTTCTTCCTTAGTATCATAACTTGCTCATCTTATTTCCACTATCAGCACCAAATTGCGGGATTCCACCTTTGACTGGTGATAACTTTGCTGCATGGAAGGATGCTCTCATGCTTACTCTTGGGCTGCTGGACTTTGATTATGCTCTAAGAGAGAATAAGCCAGCGGACCTTACCACTACTAGTACTGCCGCTGATCAGTTAACTCATGACAAGTGGACTAGGTGTAACCGCATGTCTCTCATGTTTATGAAGCAGTCCATAAGCAATGCAATCAGGGGAGCCATTCCTGATTCTGAAGATGCTAAAACCTACTTGGAACATGTGGAGGCTCAGTTCAAAGGGACGTCTAAAGCACACGCTAGTACTCTTATTCTCAAGCTGGTGACAACTAAGTATGATGGGAGGAGCGGCATTCGCGAGCACATCATGATGATGAATGACATGGCCAATAAGCTGAAGGGGCTGGAAATGGAAATCAGTGATGGTTTCCTTGTTCATTTCATCATTACTTCGCTTCCTTCGTCCTTTGAAGCATTCAAGATCAATTACAACACTCAGAAGGACAAATGGACGATGAGTGAGCTGGTCGCCATGTGCGTACAGGAGGAAGAGCGTATGAGGATGGATCACCATACTGATGTTGCCAACTTCACTACCTCCAACTCTAAGAAAAGGAAGAACAATTATCAGAGGAAGGATGCTTCAAAAGTCCAAAGGCCTAATCCTAATCCTAATACAAGTGCACCTTCCAGCTCTAAGAACTCCTCAGGCAGTATCCGCTGCAAATTCTGTAAAAAGACAGGACACATGCAGAAGGAATGCCCTGACTTTAAGGAGTGGCTGGCTAAGAAAGGTAACGATTATTTTATGATACTTGAGTCCTATAATTTAAGTGTTCCTGCTAATTCTTGGTGGTTTGATTCTGGTTCTATGGTTCATGTTACCAATTCAACTCAGGGATTCCTTTCAATCCGGAAGCTGGAAAGAAACCAAAGGACGCTTAAGGTTGGGGATGATCGAGAATTAGAAGTGAAGGCCATTGGAACATTACAATTAGTTATGAAAACTGGTTTATGTATTAAACTTTATGGTACCTTATATGTTCCTGAGGTAACTCGGAACCTTGTATCAGGACCAAAGTTAGACATGGACGGTTTTATTGTTTCCCATGGTCATCGCCAACTCTCTATCCTTTATGATTCTGTTCTTTATGGTACTGGTGTTCTGGATGGTGGTCTCTATAGATTAGAACTAGAAGATAACTTTTCCAAATCTTTGTTGTCATATAACATTAATGAATCACTCACAAAGATGGAAGAGAAACGAGACTTAGAAACTTCATCCATGTTGTGGCATCAGCGTTTAGGCCACATCTCAAGAGAACGATTAAATCGTCTCGTAAAGGATGAAGTCTTACCTCCTCTCGATTTCTCTGATTTTGGAACATGTGTCAAATGTCTTAAAGGTAAAATGACATTAGCGAATAAGAAAGGTGCCACTAGGAGCTCTAATTTATTAGAACTCATTCATACTGACATTAGTGGTCCCTACCAAATCGCTGGCATAACAGGACATACTTCATTTATCACTTTTATTGATGATTATTCTCGTTACATGTACTTGTATCTTATTAAGGAGAAATCTGAATCTCTTACAACTTTTAAAGATTATAAGGCTGAAGTTGAAAAGCAATTAGATCGTCATATTAAAGTTGTGAGATCAGATAGAGGCGGTGAATATTATGGAAGACATACTGATGTGGGTCAAGCTCCTGGTCCATTTTATGAGTTTTGTAAGGGCCAGGGGATTGTGAACCAATACACCATGCCTGGTACACCTCAGCAGAACGGTGTCGCTGAAAGAAGAAATCGTACCCTTATGAACATGGTGCGCAGTATGTTACCCAACACTAATTTACCATTATTCCTCTGGACTGAAGCGTTAAAAGCAGCTGTTCATATACTCAATAGAGTTCCTTCTAAGTCTGTCCCTAAAACTCCTTATGAACTTTGGACAGGAAGGAAACCGAGTCTTAAATATATGAAAGTATGGGGCTGCATTGCTGAAGCAAAACTTTACAATCCTTTCCTAAGGAAACTTGACCCTAAAATAGTTACCTGTTTCTTTATCGAGTATCCTGAGAACTCTAAGGGTTATCGTTTCTATTGTCCTTCCCATGTCACCCGTATTGTTGAAACCAAGCGTGCTGCGTTCCTGGAGGATTTCAAGGTCAGTGGGAGCAGTACCAACCCTTACGAAGAATTGCAAGAAGTACAAGACGCGGGGGGGGGGGGGAGACTCGTCGCTTACCATTACTTCGATTACTCCTCTTGTACCCAATGCAACTACTGTACCTGAAGCTACTGCACCAACTCCAAATTCACCTCTACAATCAGAACCCATTATACCTCATGACGAAGGCACATCAAACACTCATAACCACGACAACGCTGAACCCGATATTCCACTCAGGAGGTCATCTAGGCAAAGAAGGCCTACTAATATGGATGATTATGTTACCTACCTGACTGAAATGGATCCTGGAAAGCTCAATGATCCTATCTTTTACATTGAAGCCATTAGCAGTGATCAGTCTTCTGAATGGAATAAAGCAATGATTGAAGAGCTTGAATCCATGAAGAAAAATGACGTTTGGGATTTGGTAGAATTACCCAACGGAGCCAAACCCGTAGGATGTAAATGGGTATTCAAAACAAAACTGGATCCGAATGGTAACGTTGAACGCTACAAAGCGAGATTGGTTGCAAAGGGCTACACTCAGAAAGAGGGAATTGATTATCAAGTGACGTTTTCACCTGTCTCTCGTAAAGATTCATTAAGGATCGTCATGGCCCTAGTAGCTCATTTTGATTTGGAGTTACATCAGATGGACGTTAAAACCGCTTTCCTTAACGGAGATTTGGATGAAGATGTTTACATGAAACAACCTGAAGGATTTAAACCTGAAGGTGAGGAGCATCTAGTCTGTAAGTTGAAGAAATCCATTTACGGGTTAAAACAAGCATCACGTCAATGGTACCTCAAGTTTGATGAAGTCATGAAGAAGCAAGGTTTTATGAAGAATCAAGTGGATCAATGCACCTACCTCAAGATGAGTGGGAGCAACTTTACTATACTTGTCCTTTACGTAGATGATATTCTATTGGCAAGTAATAGTTTAGACATGTTGCATGAGTCGAAGCGGTTACTTTCGCATAACTTCGACATGAAGGATCTCGGAGAGGCTTCTTACGTCATTGGCATCGAAATTCACCGAGATAGACACAAAGGGATCTTAGGATTGTCCCAGAAGGCTTACATAGATCGTGTCCTTACACGATATAACATGCAACAGTGCAAACCCTCCGTCGCTCCAGTAGTTAAGGGAGATGTTTTCGGTTCGTTCCAGTGTCCGACAACAGAGGTTGAGAAGGAGCAAATGAGCCAGATACCTTACGCGTCAGTAGTGGGGAGCTTGATGTATGCTCAAGTCTGTACTCGCCCAGATATCGCTTATATTGCTGGAATGCTAGGCCGTTATCAGACTAATCCTGGCCTAGATCACTGGAAAGCAGCTAAGAAGGTACTTCGATATCTGCAAGGGACGAAAGACTATAAACTGACTTATAGAAGAAGTGATCATTTAGAAGTGGTGGGCTATTCTGATTCTGACTTTGCAAAGTGCAAAGATGACAAGAAATCCACTTCGGGCTATATCTTTATGTTAGTAGGCGGCCCTATCTCATGGAAGAGTCATAAACAACAGTTGACCACAACTTCCACAATGATGGCAGAGTACATTGCTGTTTATAACGCAACCTGTCATGGAATGTTGCTTAGAAATCTGATCACTGGACTCAAAATCGTAAATTCCATTTCTAGACCATTGAAGCTTTACTGTGATAATTCAGCTGCCGTTAGTTTCTCGAACAGTAACAGTTCGACTGGAGCTGGTTTATATCTCGATACAAAATATCTGTTCGTACGAGAACGAGTTGAGGAAAATAATCTTTGTATCGAGTATATTAGTACTAAGGATATGCTTGCGGATCCGATGACTAAAGGTCTCCCTCCTAAGGTTTATGAAGAACATGTTCGGAATATGGGATTTAGTAAAGACCTTATTTAAGCATATTGTACTAGCTTATGTTTTATGTTAATGAAATTTCCTCAGTTTGATTTTGTATGTCTCTTAGAATATGTTCAACCGGTATAATGGCATATAGACAAACAAAGTTGCAAATCAAACAAAGGGCTTACGCGTATTTTGATCATGACGATTAGGTTTTAAATTAAGGCTATAGTATGATTAATGGGGGTCCTGAGTCGCATAATGATTCAACGGCTGTATTTCTCTGCTATAGTACTTGTTTAAGGCTAAAATGAGTGTTAACTCCTGATCAGGCTTATCTAATACTCATAGTAAATGATTACTCGGCTAAGTGGGAGAATGTAAGATTAAATATATTATGTATTAATATTTAATCTATAGCCATTATAATCATTTACATAATATAGATCAAAATATATAATAACCTATTAAATAATTAGTTGGTAATTGTTGATGGACCATATTACCCTTATTAACTAATTAGGTTTCCTCCTGGGTGCTTATATAAGGAGAATTAAGTGGAGGTTAAGGGGTTACTTAGTTACACAATTAGACACACCCCATAAGCTTAACATCAATAATTCGACCTCCTCTCCTAATCGAATCCCCTATTCGATTTCTAAGTCCCCATCATCAGTCAGCACCCTAAGGAGGAACCAGATCACGATGACAAGCATGTCAAACTCCATTACTGGATTCTCCACTGCACTTTCTGCTGTGACATGTATGTTTTAATGTTTTCCTTCATGTACAAACAGAACTGAACCAACACATGAACCCCCCTTAGCTATAAATGGCAGCCTAAGTACTTCAATTTCTTCATCCCTCTAATCTTCTCATATTTCACTGTGAAGTCTCCTTTGCAATTACTGGTTTAGCGATTTTGAGCTCCTCTCTAAGCTATTTGGGGTCTCTAATAGTTTGATAAGTTCCTCTTATCATCCACTTCCTTTAAAAATTGGTCTCAACATTTAATTTCTTCCAAGCCTCACAAATTTTGAACAATTTGACCTTTTCGTTTGACCTTCTTTCCCAATCATCCGAGTCGGTTGTTTTCAAATTAAAATGATCGGGATGACCCTCATAATCAAGGGACCTCATTTACATCTCTTGATTATCGGGTCTAAAGGGTTCAATTTGACAAGCCAAACCTTGTTTATGGAATGCAAAATAAAAATAAAATAATAACATGTTTTGAACAAATGTTTCCTATTTAAATGATTAATTATGATCTTTTCAAAACAAAATCAGTTTGTAAACTTCACTAAAAATATATTGACCATGTTTGACTTGTTACGAACCTGTTTTTCTGTCTACACCCATTTCAAGGGATACGAATCATTAAGTTGGTTTAAATCATTACACCCACATCTTTCGAAATAAAAAAAAAGTAAATTACTTTTTGAGTCCTTATATTTTAGTGGTTTTAACCATTTGAGTCCAAAATCAAAAAGTTTAACGTCCTGAGTCCCTAGCCATTTATTTTATAACGTTTTGGGTCTAATTTTGTTTATTTTATAACGATTTGAGTCCAAAAAATTGGACTTAAAAGGTTACAATTTGGACTCAAAATGACTCAAATGGTTAATGAAAATGCTTATAGGGACTCAGGTCGTTAAACTTTTTGTTTTTGGACTCAAGTGGTTATAACCACTAGAACACAGGGACTCAAAAAGTAATTTACCCTAAAAATATTAGTTTATAAAACCACAATGTACAAGATTTCCCTACCCATACGAATATAACCAACATTCTATCCGGTTCACCGGTTAATCTAACAAAAACCATTTTCAAATCCGCGTTAACTGATCAAAGTCTTAACGACTTATAATGATCAGTAAACGATTACTATGGATATTATTTCTATTCACTCTGTGACTATAGAAACAACCAAGAATTCGAATAGTGAGCCGTTAGACTTTAATCCAATTGCAATACAACCGTGAATATGTTGTGTTCCAAGTGCTATTACAGGTAGATAGATACATGTTAACAAGTTCACGAAAATGTGAGATTAGTATGAAAACTCTTGGTTATTGTATCACATAAGGTGGTCTTTGGTTGCCAAGTGTTAATTTAACATATGGTTGCATGCTTACAAACAATAACCCTTGGCCCAATTTATTCACTTACGGGGGTACCTGGTCAGTGGTCTGTATTCATGAATTGAGTCACAAAAATGCAGGGTGTAGGCATAACACCCAACGACGTGGTTGATGTGTACGATTGGTGTATCTAGCATGACTAGATTTCACATGTGTGCTAAGCTGTGAGTCTGTAAATCATGATACTCATCTCATAACTGTTTTAACACGATTTATAAATAGGTGTGTTGATTTACCAGCGAAAACTGATGTATTTTAAATATTGAATCACGGGTGCCGATTCTCATAAGTAGGGTCGGTAGGGTTCCGTCTATCACTTTGGAAATTGCGAATCCACTGACGATGACCTATGATGTCACCAAGTCGTTTTTTACTTTATCCATCCGCCTTTGGGTTATTATTATATACCAGATATTAATACATGATATTTTAAATGCATTTGGTATTTTCATATTCGTATTTTACTTATACGTAGGGCATGTTTGGCTAAGCTTTTTGAAAACAACTTATTGACTTATTGGCTTTTTGGAAAAGTCAGTATGAAGTGACTTTTTGGAAAAGTCACTTTTCCCCTCACATACAACCTCATTGCCAAACATCATTTTGGAGCTTATGACTTTTCAAAAAGCCAATAAGTCAATAAGTTGTTTCAAAAAGCTTAGCCAAACATGTCCGTTAACTCCGTACTTCCGTTGCGTTGTGAAATCTATTAATCGATCATCACGCTAATACCCTGCACTTAAGGCCACCGGGAGAATGCAATGTGATAAGTAGCAAGAGAAGATCAAGAAGGATTGATGTTTGCTTGATCATTTAACAACAATCGCAACCATATGAGCGGTTATGCGAGTTCATACGACCAGGGGAATGGTTGGGGTTGTTGTCGCGGAGGTAATCGAGCTAGAGCTACAAGGAGTCGAAACAACACAACTAGAGAAGTACGAGTCTGCTAGAATTGGAGATCCGAGTCAAGAGGATTAGGAACCAATTTAGAGATGATGTTGAAGACCCACATAATTCCAGTCCAGAGTTAAGGGGTGGTTTTTGTAATTTTGGACCCATTTCACAAGTGAGTGAAGTTGGGGGACTAAAATTGATAATTTGACCAAAGCTTGTTTAGATTCCTAGTTGCATTATAATTAGTTATGCTAATGTTTTAGCTACCAAGTTCGGGTCACTCTATTAACAAGAGTTATGGGTTGACACTATAATCAAGTTTTCGAGTTATATTTTCTTGATAAATAAATGTTTGGGAGTGATCTAATTTCACATGTGTTCTTATTTATCGATTCTGGACTTAATTTTGTTCGAGTTCGACTAACCGAATATCAATATTTTATACATCGAGTTCAGGAGACCAGATCTGAAAATTTTGTAAATTCGTTGATAGATATATGAAGAACGACTAAAGGGCCTCCCTTATATAAATAAAAGGGAGTTTAATAAGATTACATATTTCAATTCTAAGCGCGCACACAAACAGACAGCAGCCACAAACTCGATCACTAGGTGTTCCCTATAAAATCTTGAATCAAACTACCAACAGAAGCGTAGGAAGAACCTCCCTCTCTCACAGTCACTCGGCTCATCTTCCCCATCTCTTTCATCTTCTCTCGCATCTCATCATTATCTATCAACTTCCTTATTCCGCTCTCTATCTCCTCAGCCGTAACAATATCATTCTTCGGATTAAACAAATCCTTCTTATAATCCAACTTAATCTCAACACCCAATCCTAACTCCACCACCATTTCAAACGCATTCATTTGTTGCTCAGCGTAGATCGGCCACGCTGCCATTGGCACACCAAACCACACGCTCTCCAAAACCGAGTTCCACCCACAGTGCGAAACAAATCCTCCAACCGCACTATGAGCTAACACCGCCATCTGTGGGGCCCACCCTATCACTTTCCCCTTCCCAGATTCACCAATCCTTTCTAGGAATCCCTCGGGCAACACTACTCCTGGATCCTCGTAATCTCCAGAGTGTCTCGATGCCTGCTCCGGCGAAGGAGGTTGACGTAGAGACCACAAAAAACAGTAACCACTTCGGTCCAAAGCATAAGCAATCTCCTTCACTTGAACCTCATCAAAACATCCCAAACTCCCAAAACACAAGAAAACCACCGAAGAACGTGGTTGACTATCCAACCACTTCATGACATCACTGTCCGAATTCTCGTTATCACCACCCTCCGGATTCAATACAGGCCCCACCGGGTACACCACGGGTACACTTTTGTTAGAAGTCAACGACTCAATCGCGTGTGTTTCAAATTCCAAGAAACTATTAACCATGATTGCTTTCACTTCTCTCAACTAGGGATGAGCTCGGTACCGTTCGGTACCGAAAGAACCGGTACCGAAAATCCTCAAAAGTGGGTACCAGTACCGGTACCGAATATAACCGGTTCGGTACGGTTCGGTACCGGTATTTGAGGGTAAAAACCAGCAAAATACCGGTACCGTACCGGACCGGTACCGAAAATGTCAAAAGTGGGTACCGAATCGGTACCGAAAAGGTACCCGGTTCGGTAAATTCAGTACCGGTACCGGTTCGGTACCGGTACCGGGTCCATTTTGCTCATCCCTACTCTCAACTTCCTTGAAATCAACAAAACATAGTCAACCCCTTCTTTAGTATCATAACCCGAAGGAAACACCTTAGTCGGAACCGGGTTCACAAAACCCGGAATCTTAACCACACCATCCGAGTTAGTCAACTCAACAACATCTTGATTTTGATCATCACATAGGGTTTGTATATACAACTCAAAACCAAGATAAGCCGCACTAGAAGTAAAAAAAACATACGTAGGGACATTAAAACCATTGGCCACATCAATCATACCGGGGCAAAGCATGTCAATAACAAACCCGGAAAGTTTACCCGAACCCGGTTGACTTATTATTTCGGTTACTACATTTGTAACGTGTTTGCAATGAGTGTTTATGTACTCGTTGACAAAAGTCATGGGGGCTTTTGGGTCACGTGCTGGTAGGGTTTCGGGTTGTGGGAGAGTGATGTAACGCATGCGTTGTGTGGATTTATCGGCTAGTGATTCGATGTAGGTGGCTATAGCCGAACCAGTTCTCAAGCCGGAAGGTGGTTGCATGATGAGAACGGTTATTGAGAGGCGTTGATCTCGGTTTGTGAGTAGTTTTGCGATCTCGATTGTTGATTTCATGTGACCGATTACGGGTAATGGGATGAATATAAGCTCTGCAGTTGTTTTTGCCATCTTGTTTTCTTTTTGGTTTGAAAGAAGAGTTTTGAAGTTTGAACTTTGAAGTGAGTGTTGGAACACTTTGAAGTAAGTGTATATAAAATCAGGTGAGCTGACGTCATTGCATTGCTGGCAATAGAAACATATGTTGGATCTTACACGTGGGAAGAATTTTGTGTCAAAATAATGTAGATGGACCTTAGCTAGTCGGACTTTGTGCCAAAGTCATTTTCTCATTTACTTTATTAAATCTTTCGTCCGGAGTTCAGGTATCAGCTTCAAATCTTGTAAGAGACAAGAATTATTGGAAAGTTTCTATGGTGACCTTGGGATTGAACCCGGTTTGGTGTAATGGTGACGGGTTATATCCGGTTTAGAAAAGACTCTTCTCCTATTCTAGGGGTGAGCAAAAGGAAAAACCCGATACTACCCGATTATTACCCGACCCGACCCGAGAACCGATCAAACATAAAATACAGAACCGATTCACTACCCTAAATATAGGGTCGGTTCCGGTCCATAGGTCCAAGTCGGGTTTCACCATGAAAAGAACCGAGAACCGACCCGACCCTATTTTATATGAAAAATTAGAACCGATCTAAATACCTAGGTACTTGAGTTCGGGTCGGGTTGGGTGTATTTTCGGTTTGGTTCTCGGTTATTTTCGGTCCGGACCTAAATTTGCTCACCCCTATTATTCAGTTGGTTGTTCAAAAAAAACTTATCAAATCTTTTGAGCGTTTACACCAAAATGTTATAAAAATCGTCACACACTTTACCAACTAAACCATTAAAATAGACGTTGATTTTTAGCATGCTTTTAAAGAGCGGGTTAAGTTGTACCCGGCGACGAACAAAAGCCGTCAATAGAGCATGTTATGGCGTAGCCAGCGGAAAAAGTGTGGGCTAAATCGTCAAAAAGTATGAACTCACTAAGCTGCGGGCGAAAAAACGGATGGGTGAAATTTGATAACCATTTCAGTTATTTGTTTGGTCAAAGTGTCTAATTTAACGATCTTCCCAAAATGTTCTGTGATGTTGCTTTCCATTGCAACAATCCAAAATACTTTTTTTTTTAAACTAGAATTAAGACCCGCCGTAATGCGGCGGGGATTCTTTAGTGATAACTAAGTCGATTTAGTGCGCGCACGTTATGTTGAACCTGTCAAACAGGAAAAAATAGACGATGTAAAAACGTTCACCCGCAAAATTTAGAACGGAACGTAAAAACGTTAAACCAAAGACGCACGTTGTGGTGTGGTAAGTCACAAAATTTAGAACGAATGATAAAGCTAAAAATTTGGGAAAAATGAAAAATATAAAGGACCAAAGTTGAAAGTAAAAAAAGTTGTGAGGATAAATTGCAACAGATAAAAAGTTTTGTGTTAAAAGTAAAAAAAACAAATAGTTTTGGGTTAAAAGTAATTTATAAAATACTTTTGAGTGAAAAGTAAAAAAATCAATTTTTTTTGAAAAACCCCAAAAACCAAGGTTACAACAACCATATGCATAACCATTTTTTCTTTGAAAAACCCACAAAGCCAATATTACAACACATAAGTAAAAAAAATCAAAGTGGTTAAATCGCAAAAGATGGAAACTTTTGAATTAGAAGTGAAAAATCAAATTAATCAAAGGGGTTAAATTACCAAAGATTAAAACTTTAAACTTAAATTGTCAAAAATTAAAACTTTAGGGTTAAAAAGGAAACAAAGATTAAAATTTTAAACTTAAATTGACAAAGATTAAAACTTTAGGGTAAATTGTCAAAGATTAAAACCTTAGGGTTTAAAAGGAAACAAAAATTAAAACTTTAAACTTAAATTGTCAAAAAATTAAAAATTTAGGGTTAGAAAGGAAAATTTCCAATTTTTTTTGAAAGCCTCCCAAAGCTAAAGTTACAAGAGCTCTCAGATATGAGATTGATATTACTTACTTCTTATGATATGAGATTGATATTCTTGAGCTTGATATTCTCTTCATGGTATCAGAGCTCTCAGACGATCTTCCATAATTTCCAGTCAGTTCTGTTACTTTTCCGGCTAAACCTCCATGTTTTCCGATCATCTCTGACTCTTCTGATCTTCTCTGTTTTTTTTCTTCTTCATCATGACAACATCAAGTGATGTTTCTTCAAATTCTTCTTCTATTTCTACACCAAATTTACTAAATCTCACTCAGTTAGTCTCAATAAAGCTTGATGAATCAAATTATCTCAATTGGAAACATCAAACGTTAACTGTTCTGTTACTTTTCTGGCTAAACCTCCATGTTTTCCGATCATCTCTGACTCTTCTGATCTTCTCTGTTTTTTTTTCTTCTTCATCATGACAACATCAAGTGATGTTTCTTCAAATTCTTCTTCTATTTCTACACCAAATTTACCAAATCTCACTCAGTTAGTCTCAATAAAGCTTGATGAATCAAATTATCTCAATTGGAAACATCAAACGTTAACTATTCTAAAAACTCTTGGATTGTTAAAGTTTTTAAACAGAGAAATACCTGTTCCTATTGTTGGAACTGAAGAACGCGAAGTATGGGACAAGACAGATGGATATGTAACGATGTTCATCACAGCAACTTTATCTTCTTCACTACTGTATCTTGCACGAGGCTCTAATTCAGCTTCTGAACTGTGGAAAAATGTTGAAGATTCATTTAATCAGCAGGTTTTTGCAAAACAAAACCAATTTCGAACTCAATTTCACCTATTAAAACAGAATTCGAAGTCTGTTACCAATGCTACCAATTGCTATCACCGATTTAGTCCTATTGATTCATCATCCTACAATCGGAATAACGGTGGTCAACGAGGTCAACGGTGGCAGAACGGTGGTGGTAGTCACTTCTCTGCCAATCTTGCTGGAATGGGATCTAGGGTTTTATCTGAGATGGGATCTCCTGCTACGCAACCTAATGTGCATCTTGGTCAACAGGCCTCTGTCTTGGGTCCTGGCCCATCTGTATCTTCTAATGCTAATCAGGTACATGGCCCAAACACTTCATTCATTACTACGGGTTTTATTGGGCCATCTTATCAGGGAATTGGGCCACATACGAGTGTTTCTGGTTCAAGATTTCATCAGTCTTCGAGGCTTCATGATGCTACTCCCTCGGGATTTGGGCCTCGGGATTTTGCCACTTGGGCTAGTCAGCAGTCCTCACCGCATTTTGGACTTTCAGCTGATTTCTCTTGTATTTGTGATCATGTTGACTCTTGGATTCCAGATTCTGGTGCTACAGCCCACATGACTGCTGACTCCTCTCTTGTCTTTGACTCAGTTCCCTATTCTGGTTCTGAGAAGGTTGTCGTTGGCAATGGTATGTCTCTCACTATTTCACATATTGGTACCGCTTTACTTCATTTATCAGACCATACTCTTACTCTTAGACATGTTCTTGTGGTTCATGGCTTAGCCAAGAACCTTTTATCGATTACGCAGTTAGTGATTGATCATCCTATAGCTGTTATTTTTTCACATCTAGGTCTGTCCATTCAGACTCTTGATGGACAGCTCCTCCATCACACACGTGGTAGTCCACATCAGCTATATTCACTTGCTACTTTCACTTCTGTTTCTCGTGAGACTTGGCATTCTCGGTTGGGTCATCCGTCTGATGATGTTTTGTCTAGATGTTCGTTTTTACATCTGACAAACAAAACCCAACACACACATTGTACCGCTTGTAGTGTTTCAAAATCAACTAGATTGCCTTTTACATCAGTTGTATCTCATTCTACTTCACCTTTACATATTATACATTGTGACATTTGGGGTGCCTCACCTGTTATGTCTAGAGATGGATACAGATATTTCATTACTTTCATTGATGATTTCAGTCGATTTACATGGATGTATCCTTTGACTTGTCGTTCTCAAGCGGTTGATTGCTTTCGGCATTTCAAACCGCTTGTTGAGAACCTTTTCTCCTGCACCATCAAGCATCTTCAGTGTGATGGTGCTCCTGAGCTCATTCGTGGATCTATGGCTCGTTTTCTTTAAGATTATGGTATCTCTTATCGCATTTCATGTCCCTATACTTCCCAACAAAATGGGGTTGCTGAGCGGAAAAACCGCCATCTTTCTGAGGTAGCTCGAGCTTTATTGTTTCATGCTCGGTTACCAACGAAATTCTGGTATGATGCATATGCCACTGCTGCCTTCCTTATTAACCGGTTACCATCACCGGTTCTTCATCACTATCTCCTTATGAGGTTCTTTTTGGATCTCGTCCTGATTACTCTCTTCTTCGTACTTTTGGGTGTTTGTGTTATCCGTTTCTAGGTGATACTCGAGCGGATAAACATGTACCCAAGTCTACTCCTTGTATCTTTGTTGGCTATGCTCCATCTCATCTTGGTTATCTTGTTATGATCCTCATACGTCTCGTACGTATACTTCTCGACATGTTCGATTCCATGAGTCGATTTTTTACATTCCGGGGAGTTCTACTACTCCCACAACTTCTTCTGATTCTATTCCTTTCTCCATTCCTCCTCCTTCGCTTTCTACTTCTGTTTCTTCTCTTTCTTCTTCATCTTCTCCTATTATTCCTTTCTCATCTTCTCATGTTATTCCCTCTCCTGATATTACTTCACATTCTTTTCCTCCTTGTCCTCATCCTCCTCCTCCTCCTACTACTACTACTCTTGTTCCGACTCACCCGATGGTTACACGATCTCGTGATCATACACGGCAGCCGCGTCAGTTTCCTGATCATGTTCTTTTTCATGTCTCTACTACTCCCACCACTGAGCCTTCCACATTTCGACAGGCTCAACAGTATTCTATTTGGTGGGATGCGATGCGTGCTGAGATTGATGCTCTTCATGCCAACCAGACTTGGCGTCTGGTTCAGGCTCCCACTGACGCCAACATTGTAGGTTGTAAGTGGGTTTACAGGATTAAACATAATCCTGATGGATCAGTGAGTCGTTATAAAGCCCGGCTTGTTGCCAAGGGCTTTCATCAGACTGAGGGTATTGACTACACTGAGACTTTTAGTCCTGTGGTCAAACCTACTACTATTCGTCTAGTTCTTTCAGTCGCTTTCTCTCGAGGGTGGTCTATTCGTCAGGTTGATGTCAACAATGCGTTCTTACATGGGGATCTTTCTGAGACTGTGTATATGACCCAGCCCCCAGGCTTTGTTGACTCATCTAGACCACAATATGTTTGTCGCTTGCAGAAGGATCTTTATGGCCTAAAGCAGGCTCCTAGAGCTTGGTTTTCCAAGCTATCCACCGCTCTGCTTGCTGATGGTTTTACCCAGTGTCTTTCAGATGTATCTCTCTTTGTTTACAGTCGAGATTCGATACTCTGTTATGTCTTGATATATGTTGATGACATCATTATTACTGGGAGCTCATCTGATTTTGTTACTGGTTTGATTGGGCGCTTGCACTCTCAGTTTGTGCTCAAGGATTTGGGACAGTTATCATATTTTCTGGGTATTCAGGCTACGTTTTCTGAGGATGTCTTACATTTATCACAGAAGCGCTACTTACTTGATTTGTTACAGCGCACGGGTCTTGCCGATTGTCGTCCATTATCTACACCTGTCTCTTCTGGTAGACAGCTTTCTCGGCGCACTGGTGATCCTTTGTCTGATCCTACTATGTATCGGAGCACTGTCGGTGCATTACAGTATCTTGTGTTGACACGACCAGAGATTGCTTATGCGGTCAGTAAGGTGTCACAGTTTCTTCAGACACCTACTGATCGACACTGGGTCGCTGTCAAACGGATTTTGCGGTATCTTAAGGCTATCATTTCTCATGGGTTATGTATACGTCGGTCTACTTGTGTTGATTTACATGCTTATAGTGATGCTGACTGGGCTGGGTGTCCTGATGATCGACGTTCTACCACGGGTTATTGTGTTTTTCTTAGGCCCAACCTCATCAGTTGGAGTTCCAAGAAACAACATACAGTTGCAAGGTCAAGTACTGAGTATCGAGCTCTTGCTCATACAGCTGCTGAGTTACGATGGATTACATCTATACTACATGAGTTACATATCACGATGACTTATCCACCGTCTCTTTGGTGCGACAATATTGGAGCTACATATCTTGCAGTCAACCCAGTGTTCCATCAGCGCACCAAACACTTGGAGATTGACTTGCATTTTATTCGGAACATGGTTTTGGGTGGTACTTTACATGTTCGGTATGTTCCCACTACATTTCAGATTGCAGATATTTTGACCAAAGGATTGTCTGGTGTTCGTTTCGACAGCCTGAGGTCCAAGCTTCACGTGGATGCTCCCCGTTCAGCTTGAGGGGGCATATTAGAGTATACAGAGGTGGTTAGATAGTTAGAGCATGTGAGTTAGTTGAGTTAGTTAGCATGATTAGTTGTATAGTTGTTCTCCTATATATAGAGGTTCTTGTATTGATATACTTACTTCTTATGATATGAGATTGATATTCTTGAGCCTGATATTCTCTTCATGTAACCGTAATTCACAAAGATTGAGTAGTGTTGAGTGTTGACCGTTGGGCGACAAAACAAACAACATAATATAATCAATGATAAAAATATGAACCCTCTTGACGCACATGAGATTCATAGACTTAGTGAGACTTTTGTTAAATCAATTAGTGTCACTTGACAACTTATGACAAGCCAGTTAGACAATATCTTTTATATTTCATACATCATATGATTTTGCATACATGAAGTGTATCTAAACATTCCAAACCAGTAGACCAAGATACTAACCACTATTTCACAACCACGTGTAGATCAGTACTCATCTTATACTTTAGACACACAACATAACATACAGACAACCCGTTTATATATTATCATCAGCCTTACGTAGCCAATACCATAACTGCCTTCTGGAAGCTGCTTCCATACCGTTACCCATATGTTGTCTAGCATCCATATAATTACCTTTCCATGCAACCAACACTATGAGCAAAAACAAGAAAACCAGGTACATAGGATGGAACTTGGACAGACAATTGGCATTGCCAGCTAGGAGACTAAGCACACATCCTGGTTGTTTCTTATCAGATGTTTGGTTGTTATGGTCACCACAAGAGGATGGTGGTTCTTGTTTGGTTCGATCTGTGTTTTGTTGTCGGAGTCTAATTCTTCGGACTGCTGTTCCCTGGGCCGACATGGTTTCTGTTGGTAGTATTTCGGTGCACTTTGTCCCCGTCAAGACGCCGTGGATCATAAGAGAGTGCGAGCCTGATTCGTCGAGTTTTATTATGTCGTCTTTCATTATATCCGCGAAACAATCATCCTCGTTGTCCCCTTCCTGTGTAATATTACATGATAATACCAACTTTTGGAAATGAAAAGAAAAAATAAAGTCAAGAGTGATTGGTTTGAACATAAAGACATACGGCACAGATCACACACACCGGTTTGATCCAATTGAAAATAAAAGGGTGTAAACGAGTAGAGCCGAGGTTCGTTTAAATTTTTTTGGAGCTCTATTTTAAAAGCTCGTGGTCGGCTCGTAAATTATTATTTGGAATTTAATTTATACACATGTATAATTATATTTTATATAGTTTTTATATAATATATATTACTTTGTTACTTAGTTTCACCATAATTTTATATAAATAACAATTATTATATAAATTATATTTATATTAAGCTGAAGTTTGAATCGTGAGTCGTTTTTCAAGCTCGAGTTCGAGTTCGGGTTGTTTATTATCTCTTATTTAATCTACAAAAAGTCATCTAATTTTAATGATAACTTCTATAGATAAGATAATAGATCTTATTATCTATCATAGATAATAATAATTGGTATACAAAAATAAATTAATATATTAAATTAGAAGAGTTAAATAATACCTCAATTAGGGTCACGGGCTAGCTCGAGCTCTGGCTCATTTATTAAATAAGCTTATTTTCAAGGTTGAGCTCGTTTAAGCTCGGATTGATTCAAGCGTTTTGAGCTGATCTCGAGTAGCTCACGAGTGGTTTAGCTCGTTTACACCTCTAAAAATAACACAAATATATGACAGAGCAGGTAGAAATGAGACCTTATATTGAGTCGAAAAACCATCTAGGGAGTCATCAATGAGTTGTTGATCAGACACGGATTCTGAATCATTTTGTTCAACTGAATGAGACCTGTAGCTGCTTTTAGATTCCATAGAACAGCTCTTGATAGCATTCCCATCGTCAAACCCGTCTCCTTCGATTTGGGTATTATTGGCACACTCATTTGTAGCAGAATGATCATGATCAGTATCTGCAGCTGGTGATATCCTATGATCAGAAGAACCCCTTGGCGATTCATTCACCCGGAAATCGCCATTTCGTCTAAGCCGGCAAACAACCAGGGCTTCCTTCATAAACACAGGGTAAAAAGAATGTTCATTTAACCTCTCAGTTGAATTCATAAAAACCTTACTTCCAAAGTTATGTAAACCACACACCAAATTGGTCGCCTTGCTGGTCCACTAGCCAGATCGAATTTAAAACCGGATAACGTTACTCCCCTCTATGTGTGTGTATATATATAGAGGCCGGTTATTGTACAAAATGCCTTAACGTACGAAGCGTACGAGATTCTGTTTCAACATGCGAAAATTAGTTTATAACATGCGATTTTGGTATTCTTTAACGCGAATTTGTTTTTTTTAATGACATGTGAAATATGTTTTTTTATTAAAAATGCGATTTTCATTTTTTTGAACATGCGATCTTCATGCGAGTTTTTGTTATGACATGCGAATTTGACATTGCGTACGCTTCGTACGTTAAGGCATATTGTACGATACACTTTATATATATATATATGATTTAAAAAAATATATCTTTCGAGTGGTTTGCAAATTTATTAAATGAAGAATTGAATAAATAAAGTAAGGAGTGTAAAATAGTAGATGAATCAGAAAATGATAATTTAGAGAAAAGTTAAAATCTACTCCCACGTTGGTTCACCGATCCGACCGGTTCAAATAGAAATGGTTCAGAGGCATAACCAGACCGGCGGCTAGGTACCCAGTTCTGGTTCGGTCGTGAAAACACTGCTTATTTTTGCATTAATGAGAATAATCAACCTGGGAAGTGTCACTCATACAATATTCATGCATAATCCATTCGGTCCTTTCTCCTTTCGGGGCTCGGCCCGTGTGGAAAACCAGTGTCCTCTTGGTGCCAATTATAACATCACCTGATTTTACATTTCGTTCTTTGCCAGTGGCTTTCCAGTACCCGGATTGTGTAGCCCGTTTGCTTTGTGACCCATTTGGATACTTCTTTCCTCGGGCCGAAAAGAAGAACCACTCATTATCTGATTGAATAATCGAAAGACCTAATGATTAAGCAAAAGTTAAAATCACATATAAAGGAACCTTGATCAATCTTGACTTGCAAGAAACGTTTTCAGAATATATATACTGTCATACACAAGGTAAAATGTAGCGTTCTTAAATATATATGCTAAAACCCCAAAACCGGTTTTTCTACAAAATACGGATGTCTAATTGCCCAACCGAATTGAAATATTCTCCAAGAGTTGATATTTTATTAGTTAAAACCTCTTTAGCTTCAAATAATATGCCTTCCTTCATGATTAAATTTTACAGAGTATATTATTTATCGTTCATTAACGAGTGGAGTGGGTTTAAACTGTTGTTGAGCTAACGGTTTGTGATAAACAGGGTTACATGAGTTACAAAATAGTTTGCAGTTATAATCAAACTAAATATAAAAAGGTTGTAATAAACATGTTAACCAGGTTGTAAACAGGTTGATGGTAATATTCAAACAAGTTGCAATAAGCAGGTTAAACGGGTTGTAAATCGGTCGGCGAATTATAATCAAACTGTAAACGGGTTGTAAAAACTAAACAAGTTATACTAGTTTTAAATGTGTTGGTGGGTTGTATTAATTAGAAACCTAGTAAATACATGGGTTGAATAGTTACAATTTATTAAAATCATTGTTGTTCAATAAAGAATTTGTACATTTATGTTATATATAGTTGATCAATAGTGACAATATATTAAAATCATTGTCTTTCAGAAAAGAGTTTGTGTATTTATGTTATAGACGTGTAGATAAAAATTAATAAAGATTTAAAAGTTTTCAATAACAAATAATGAAGATTTAATAATTTTATAAATACAACATAATTGAAATCTTATGTAAAATAAAATATTTTATTTTATTTTCTTTAAATATTTATATTATATTATAATTTAATAAGTGAGAGACATTTCATCTGATATGAGAGAGATTTAACCAAGTAGGTAACATGCTAACAATGTGACACATAGTGGCTAAACAACTTAAATAATATTGTTATAAAAAGTCTAAATTGGTATGGGATGGGATAAGTTAGTGTTTTACTTTTTATATGGATATCTTAAAATGGGTTGTTATGAAAAGGCTAAACAAGTTGTAAACAGGTTATCGTGTTTAAGGTTATAAGAGTTAAGTTTACGTAAAAAGTGTCTTATCGTACAAAACGTATGAAAAGCATGAAAGACGTAAAAAAATGCGGTGACATTTTCTTAATTATTTACATTGTAGAGTATTTATCAAAATTACTCTACAAATGATCTTGTAGGGTAATTTTGATCTTGTAGAGTAATTTTGTAAAATGTTCTTCTAACGTAATTTTGATCTTGTAGAGTATCATAATTATTCTACAAATGATCTTGTATAATAATTTTGATCTTGTAAGGTAATTTTATAGAGTATCATAATTACTTTATAAATGATTTTGTATATTAATTTTGAATTGTATGTTGTTTGATACACAGTCATTTTGATAATTACCATACAAGAATAAAATTACTCTAAAAGAACATTTTACAAAATTACTCTACAAGATCAAAATTACCCTACAAGATCATTTATAGAGTAATTTAATTACTCTACAATGTATATAATTACGAAAATGTCACCGCGTTTTTTTTAGTAAAACTTTTAGTTTGTACGTTTTGTACGTTAAAATTATTTGTATTTAATCTTTTGTCAAGGTTATAATATATAACCTTTTTTTTATATTTTAGGTTGTGAAAGGTTAACCTTTACGCCTTCAAACATGTTTAATTAAATAGGTTAAACAGTCAGAATCCACATACAAATTATTACTGGGCTGTTTGGTAGCCTCTTAATAACCATTTAGATGCTACCTCTTAATGGTTTAAAACCTCTGAATGAATAAGAGGTAACCTCAAGTCTGAATGGTTAAGAGGTAACCTCTGAATGATAAATCATCACATGTCACATTCTTTTACCTTCTCATTGGTAAAATTCTTAGTGGTTCCATTAAGAGGTAGCCTCTTAATGACCATTTAGGGGCTACCAAACAGCCCCTACGCAAGTTAATATACGCAAGTTACTAGTATTAGATAACCTTTTTTTTGTATTTTAGGTTGTAAAAGGTTAACCTTTACGTACGCCTTCAAACATGTTTAATTAAATAGGTTAAAGAGTGAGAATCCACATACAAATTATTATGTAAGTTACTAGTATTAGATAACATTTGTCAAGGTTATAATATATAACCTTTTTTTAGGTTGTAAAAGGTTAACCTTTACGTACGCCTTCAAACATGTTTAATTAAATAGGTTAAACAGTCAGAATCCACATACAAATTATTACACAAGTTACTAGTATTAGATAACATTTGTCAAGGTTATAATATATAACCCTTTTTTTGTATTTTAGGTTGTAAAAGGTTAACCTTTACGCACGCCTTCAAACATGTTTAATTAAATAGGTTAAACAGTCAGAATCCACATACAAATTATTACGCAAGTTACTAGTATTAGGTAACATTTGTCAAGGTTATAATATATAACCCTTTTTTGTATTTTAGGTTGTAAAAGGTTAACCTTTACGTACGCCTTCAAACATGTTTAATTAAATAGGTTAAACAGTCAGAATCCACATACAAATTATTACGCAAGTTACTAGTATTAGATAACATTTGTCAAGGTTATAATATATAACCTTTTTTTTAGGTTGTAAAAGGTTAACCTTTACGTACGCCTTCAAACATGTTTAATTAAATAGGTTAAACAGTCAGAATCCACATACAAATTATTACGCAAGTTACTAGTATTAGATAACATTTGTTAAGGTTATAATATATAACCTTTTATTTTTTTTAGGTTGTAAAAGGTTAACCTTTACGCCTTCAAACATGTTTAATTAAATAGGTTAAACAGTCAGAATCCATATACAAATTATTATGCAAGTTACTAGTATTAGATAACATTAGTTAAATTAGTAGTTCTTTAAAATCAAAATAAATTTAGCGACAAGGAAAGCAAGCAACAACCTGGTAAATCCCAGGGCTCATGTCGACAGAAATCAACCTCCGGAATAATATCCACACAATTATCACATCCTTGTAACTTCTTCTTCAAATAATACGAAATCAACTCATCATCCGTAGGAGAAAACCGAAACCCCGGAAACACCGACGACGACGCCGCCGCTGTCGACAACTGCATCTCTCGTACCCTCTCTGAATCGTCTCTCCCCATCGACGTCTCACAACCACCACCAAGGTTACCGTCACCGACCACTTCTTTCTCTCTCATCATCATCTCTCTCTCTCTTTCTCTTTCTAAATATGCTTTCCTAAAGATGAAGTAGAATCTATGTAACGATATATTTGAGGGAACAGTATAGCGTGCGTTAGAGGATAATGTAGTTTTGTTATATTGTAACTTTTTTTTTTTGTTTTTGGGATAATTTGCATGACAATAATGAAATCTAGGATTAACCGACCCACGTAAGGTGAACACGTGCCGTGGTGTTGGAGTTACAAGTGTGATCACGTGTCGGGGTTATTGTGTTGAGAATACGCCACATCAATGGCTGGTGTAGTGGACACATGGATGATGCACCCCGAATCTGCTGTTTGCCGACTATTTCTGCGACGGCTCTTCAGGTTATCAGGGTTAACGGATTTTTTTTTTTTTTACGACGGCTCTTCCGGTTATCTAGGGTTAACGGAATTTTTTTTTTTACTACGGCTCTTCCGGTTATCTAGAATGGAAATTTCTTATTATTTTTTTTTTTTTTGAAATTAAAATTTCAACAAAACATCCTACAAACCCAAACGGGTAAAAGGCCAAACAACAAAAGACTTCCGACCCAAACCGGCAAAGGGCCAAAACTTACAACATATACATAGGATATTTACACCATTCCTTTCAACTAATATTTTTACAAGATGATCTATTTTAAAACCACCCAAGACCTCTCGATTTAATCTCTACAATAATTTCTTGCGGGCTTCTCCTGATGTTATTGAAGACCAAATCGTTCCTCCATTTCCAAATACACCAACACGAAATTATAACCAAACCCAGGATAATCTTTTTCGCTTTCTTCCAAACCTGTATAGAGTTATGAGAATCTATTAAATCATTGAACTCGAAAGCGAAGATCGGTGGAATGTTGCACCACGCACTAACAACCGCCCACACCCTAATAGCCACTGCATAAGCAGTGAATAAATGATCCACCGTTTCCTCGTACTGTACAGAAAGGGCACATGACCGAAGTGATATCCACATTCTTTTTTCTCAAATAACTCTGGTAGCAAGACTATCCAAGTTACCTCTCCACGCCATTATGTTACATTTGAGAGGCACCCATTTGCACCAATCGAAATTAGGGAGATGACTATTTCCCATATCCTTAATTAACGCCTTTTTCAATTTATTCACCAAGAAACCTTCCTGACTTCCATCGTTCCATATCCACGTATCCTTGTCATTGGACAATCTCACCCCGTTGATAGCGTCTTGACATTCCTATCATTCCTTAAGCTCAATAACAGACTCTGGTTGTCTAACCCAACTCCAAGCATAGCCACCATTTCCTTGATGCGAATCAATCATGTCCGCTACCCTGCAAGTTTTACACAACTCCAAAGAAAACAGATGTTGTCATCTTTCCATGAAAGGAAGATCGCTCAACCATGCGTCTATCCAAAAACGTATATGAAATCCATTTCCCACCTTACCCATGATCATCCGATTTAAACCTTTCCCATTTATTTTCACTTTAGAAATCAGTTTCACTATGTTGTTCCAACACCCCGTTAATGGAAATTATAGTTTTTATTTTGTTTCATGGAGTTTCATTGTTTTTTGCATTGTTTGATTTTCTCGAAGTCAACAATGGCTTCGGTTATGTATCTTATGATTTATCATGTTGATTATGACGAATATAAAAACAATAAAGGGCACAAGGAGCGTCACTCAGGTAGGGGTGGGCAGGTATTTCTGGTATTCGCCTACCCTGTTGCGTTGGTCTCGAATAGATGGGTCATGGGTGGGTAGGGGTTTTGGGTAATAGTTACCGAGCCGAGTAACATGAATATGCGTATTTTTTTTAGCACTGGTATTGCTTCTTCGTTAACGGCGGGTGCCGAACTATGAAAGGGTCGTTGTTTGAAGTTGTGTAATTGCAGAATTCCGATGATTTTCTTTTTTTTTTTTTTGTCAGATTGATCCGAAAACTCCCCGTCATCGGATTGTGTTTCCGTTTATCATGATTCTTTATAATCTCTCATTCTACGTTGTTTACAGATCCGCACAACCATATTACCAAACGGATGTTGGTGACAATTTAGGCTAGAGGGTACCGTGCCCATCCTCCTTTGGAGGATGATCCGCCACGTAGGCGTCACATCATAGTCCTCCCAAGGATGATCCATCCCACAAAACTAGAGGGTATGAGAGGATGGTCATAGATGATCCTACCCCACCACTTTTATGTTTTTTATTTTTTTAATCTTCTACTTTTTTTTAACATTTAACAAATGAATTAACAAAATATTTCATTAATATTAAAAAAACATTACATCTATACTATATTATAATGCATGAGAGAAGGGCAATTTAAGATACCCTAAAAATAAGAACCTATTCTCACTTAATTTATAGAAACACCGCTAAAATGAGGGTAAAATGGTCTTTCAAACACTAATTATATTTTAGTCCCTCATCTTATTACACTTAAATCCCTAAGTTTTAACAAAATTGTGGATAATTAATTACATTTTCCCCCTCACAACAAACTTATAATTCTTTTACGTATTTTTGTCATATCTTATGAACTATAATATTTTAAAAAATCTAAAGATACCGTAACGATCTACTCATTTTTGTCGACATTTCAAAAGTTATCTTGGTCAGTTTTGTCATTCGATTAAAATGCACAAATAGATGATGCATTAATGTACAAGTGACTAAAACAATGTTTCCTATCACATTTCAACGTGCTCAAGACTATCCTAGATAAGATGACAAAGTCTATCTATAATATATTATAATGTATGACGGAGAGACATTTTAAGATACCTAAAAAAAATAACAACTTATTTTTTTATTTCAATGCATAATGTACAACTTAAAATAATGATAAGTTAGACTTTTAAACATTAATTACATTTTAACTCTGTATCTTAATTACCTTTTTAACTCCCCCAACTCTAAGACCAAGTGGTATGGGGGCCGGCTTAGGTGTAACACCCCGTGTTTCTGAAGTCAAAGTCAAAGTCAAGATTGAAGTCAAAGGAAGACAAGATTGCTAATTACGATCTGTCTCTTCTAGCTCAATTCCTGTTTTGACTTCTTTGACTTGTAATTAGTCTATTTTATTTTCGCTTTAGTTGTATTATGTGGAGTAAGTGTCAATAATCACAATAATCGACGTGTGTTAATCGCTATTTAATCGACGTACGACTGTAAACTATAGGAAATAACAATGCGATAAAGTCAATTAAACGCTAGTCAATCTAACTTAATCAACAATCAAATCGCAATCGAACTCGCAACTCGAATTACGCATTTTGGTTATTGTATACGTGTGTGTGTCCCTTACGTGTTACTTGTGCATGTTTAATTATGTTATGTTGTGGTAATCAATCGAATCACAATCGAAACTCAAACGCAATCGAACTTAATCGCAATCGAAATGGTATGATAATTAGTGGAGAAGGGATAGTGCAAGATATGAGTAGTTGGGATTAAAAGTAATTTGACTAGGAACATCAAAAATCGTCGCGCCAAACACCTAAACGAGGTGACTGATCGACTAGGCTGCCAGCCGTTCGACCAGCCGACCGTTCGGACTGTCGTCCGATCGGACAGGCTGTCTGCACGGGCTGCCTAGCCGATCGACCAGCCCCTTTCCTCTTTGGGTAACCCTATAAATACCCCTTGTCACTCTCAAACTTTCTACTTTTGGCAACTGACGTCCGACCAGCTCGTTTTCCTCACTTTTCTTCAGATTTCTCGCGATTCCGGTAAGATCTCGTCCTAAATCTTGTACTTCCTTAATCTACACGCACTCCTACACATTTCTATCTTTTGAATCTTAACTTTTAACCTTAAAATCATCAAGAATCAAGGTGTTCTAGGATGACGTCATCATGTGTTCTTGAATAACTTCATGTTTTGGCCTCAATCCACCAAGAACAACTTAGATCTAAACGATTTCCACATAAACAAACAAAGATCTTTCATAGATCTAAACATATTCACAAGAAAAAGGATTGAAAGATGGTTGTCAACTTTCTTTCAACTCTTTTACACTCAATGCACTAACAACCGATAGAATCGGGACTTGTGTCGGCTCATTACTCTTTATTGTGGTTGTGTTGGTTCAAGATCCGTATTCTATCCACGAGATTATCGATTCTGGGTTAAACGTGGAACATCGCCTCGAACCGTCTACTGATCGGGTTCGGGTGATTCCTGTCCGATCAGGAGCACCAAGTGTTGACGAGGTTTCTATTGCTTGACACGTTATCAAAATATCTCGATAAAACGACAAACTATCAAAACAACCAAGCGTAAAACGAACAGGTTAACCAGGATGGAGTGCCGTCTGAACGGAATTCTGTCCGAACGGACATCCCAACCGAACGACTGGCCACCCGTACGACTTGCACCTTGGTCCCACACAACCATTTTGCCAACACTTGAAGTCTGAATGTTGAACGAATTGATGTCCGATCGGACTACCATCCGATCGAACTGCCAACCGAATCATGAGATGTTTGAACTTCAACACTTAAACAATTTTCAACATGTTCATGCACAAAGGATGCCATCCGAACGAACAACCGTCCGATCGAGTGACACCTTGCTATGAACTTAATCTCACTGAAGTGCCCAACCGAACGGGTTGCCTGTAACCACCTTGATTTTTTTATACTATTAAACAAGACTGCATAAACTATAAGGGCCTATTATGTCAGTATGTGAAAGTATAAGTTAAGGGACCAAATTTTCATTCCTTGAAACTTGTCTGAAAACGTTGATTTTAAGTCCGAGGACTGAAACCGTCATTTTTAGAAAATACAAAAGTCCGGGGACTAAAACGTTATTTATGAAACTTACATTTTAAATAAATTGAATATTTGTATCTTTGGAATTAAAAGTCAAGGGACCATTCGGTCATTTCATGAAACTAGTACTTCAGGGACTATAATTGCCATTTTTAAAACTGATTTAACTGAAAAAGAACTAACCGGGTTAACTTTGTTATAAGATCTTCTTATATAAAAGACTAACTAAGTTAATATATTCAGTTAACTATTACAAGGACTGAATCGGTCATTCTAGAAATTATTTTAACGGAAAACCCTAACCGGGTTACATTTGTTATAAAGGATTTCTTATTTAAAACATAACGCAGTTAGTTACCTAGGTTAACTACTTAAGGGGGGCTGTTTGTATCATCTCGGAACCTCAGGGACCAGCATGCAAACTTCTTTTTTTTTTTAAAACCTGCAAGCCGGAAACAAGAAACCCGGTACCCGCCTGATGCCGGATTCAATCCAAAACACAAACAAACAAGTTATTCTTTGACCAATGTTCCTGCACGTTTATTCCCCTCGAAAACCAAATTATACCCACGTTCCTTATTCGATCCATAACGTGCCTGACACCTCGAAATCGGACTTTTCTTTTAATATTGAAACCGAATGCAACCCACTGATTTGTGTCGATTAAAGGTCGATTTGAAATGTTATTTAGATTCCCTGAGTTCCCTTGAACCTCTCACACCATTCAAAACGCGCTAACACCTTGAACATTGCTTCGGATCGAACCTGCAAATAGTTCGCCGGAAACGAACGCCGGAGTTAGCCGGACCGCATGTTCCCGTCGATACCGGAGCTTTCTTGTTCGACAATTCGGTACACCTTCGTCTACATTACGATCCTGTTAATCTAATTTAAGTATAAACACTGTTTGATCGGTTAATTAACGGAGTTGACTTTCGGTTGACTGATTTTGGGGAAGATGATGGTTTATTTTAATTGTTTTATTTTTTTTGTTTTAAAAACAGATTATTCATTTATTCATATTAAATCGATCTTAATTATTTAAAATCTAAAATTATTAGCATGATTATTATAAGCACTGATATACATATTAAAAATATGAAACCTGATATTATGTTTGTAAAACTAATTTTTATATATATAAAACAGTTTTATTATTTAAAATCCATCATAAATCTAATATTCTGAATTAAATATCGAAATTTTTGTCATAAATATTATCAGTCCTATACTTTATAGAAATAATAGTGTCTCTGATATTGCATGTAATTTTGATGCTTTTATAATTAAATCAGTAATTACACTTTAATGGCATAGTTTAATTTAATGCATTTAAATTAAATAATTATATAATTTATGCCCGAAAATTATTTTTAGGATATCACATGTATTTTTCTGAGATTGTGTAAATTTATTTTCTGTTCAATTATTTACAGATTATTTTACACCATTAAAACAGTTAAATCATTTAAATATCATAATGCATGTTTAATTCATTTTAAATCCATTTTAAAGAATTAAGTACTGAAATTTTTATGATAATTATTTTAAGTGATGAAATTTACAAAAATGATATTGTTCCTGATTTTTCATATAAATTCGATATTTATATAAATAAACCAGTTTAATCACCTATTTATATAGTTTAATTTAATTGATTTAAATTACATAACTATATAATTTTTGTCCAGAATTATTTTTATAATGATGCAAGCCTTATTCTGAGTTTGTATAATTTATGATATTGTTTGGTTAATTACAGAATATTTTATATGATTAAATCAGTTAAATCATTTGATTAAACTTAACAGTTTTAATTATATAAATATACAAATTTCGCCCAGAAATATTATTATTTGTATGACTTATACAAAATATACTTCACGAATTAATCCCTTAAAAAGATTAATCAAGTTACCAAGTATTCCCCAAACAGATTAGTCAAACCATTCAAACGTTATAAACCGAGTCACCCGTTAACACAAATTGCAGTTTTACCCTTTGTTGATACGTATTCCATATTCGTTGCATGTTCTATCAATTAGAGTGACGTGGAATCTTATTTCCAAGAACTCTCACACTTTGCATACTTGTTTGGACTTACCTTGAATCAAGGTGAGTATACTCGATCCCTTTTTCCCTTTTACACTTTGGGATGCAACATGTATAACTATACAAACAACTTTTGACTAAACATACTCTATCCATACTTACATGAAACTACATGTGATTACCTGTTATTCTAATATGCTCTATGAACTATTGGAACGTATATGATCATTAACTTTGCTAGCCTATCTTAACAATTATGGTACTATGCATATGCTATAGGATTTACGCCCCGCCCGCTATTCTTTTGGGTATTGTTAAGTTAACATTTACCATCCTGCTATCAATTGGGATTTGGTTATTTTATGCGTTTATACTTGGGTTTGATCATAGTGTACGCCAAAATTGCATACTAGAAGTCACATATTATGAATCATGTTGGGATATGAGAAATTTTATTCTATGTTATATTATGTATCAAACTTGTATACTCGCTCATTGCTTTTGCATTGAAACTCTATTTTAATACATGTTGCAGGTTGATTATTGAAGTATGGATGAATGATGAAACAAGTTTAGGGTGGACTAGATACACACCTAAATTCTACTTATCTTTTATGTTAAGATGTTACTTGAAACAATGTTGTATTTTGTTTGGATTATTGTATGACAATTTAGCATTTTGAAATGAAATTTGGATTTAATTAAATATTGTCACATAGTGTTATGAAGTCTCTAGCAATCTATACACACTTCGTCTCATCCCGATGTTTCCGCCATCGGTTGGGGTGTGACAGATTGGTATCAGAGCCATAACTATAGGGAATTAGGAAAAGTAGGAATGCTTTAACCTAGTCTATAGTTCTACAGCTTTATTCTTATGCTTTGCTTGAACTACTTGCATGTACTTTATTTGCTCACTATCTACTCCCTTTTGACCTTTAAACATATGTGTCACTTATGTGTTAATACTGGGCATACTATTCTTATGTGTTAATACATGCTTTATTATATGATAATGATTGTCTTAATACTTCATTTTTTATGTGCCATTATTGACATGTTTATATTTGTTTAATCTCCAACATACGCCCTTCTTCATACATATTTTTAGTCGACTATTCAAATTCCACAAACACTCATATAACACAATCGAAACGACTCATCAAAATAGGGGTGATTCCCACATTTGGTGATGACCTTCACTCAGCTATACTTTGAATTTTGCATGAAATCTACCCTCAAGTTAGGAGTGATATCCAAATCTTGAACGGAATTTCCACTTCATATTCTAGTGGACCTTATCTTTTGATAAGTACCAACCACACTAGGGTATGATGTTATCAAGTTAGAGGTGAAACTCGCATCTTGATAACTAGTTCCACTCTTTGATTTTCAATCTCGCCAAAGTTTCGTTTTTTCCAATTGATTAGGGACGTGTACTAACTGGAAGGACAAATATCGTTAGTCGCTTCTCGATGAGAATATTTGTCTATTAGGCCAAAGCACGTTTCCTTGATTCGAAAAGGACTTCGATTTACTTTGGAATAGTCTTATGTTACGTTACGTGACAATCCAGTTTTTATGATGAATCTCTTTTATGCTATCTCAATTTTAATGTGTTTTACATTTGTACGATATATCATTTCATTCTAAAACATGCATGCTAGTATGTTACACTGGATTCGTGTTACTGGGTTATTCTTATGTGATAAACTTGTCATTAACTTCGTAAGAAGCCACACTTTAACATACACGATGGGTTGACTTGTTTATTCACATGCCAGTGATACGTTAATCTTGTTAACTAAGTATGTCATGTGGATTGTTCTACATTTTTATGCTACTACTCATGGAAATATATCATCGAGATAGGAGTGATCCCCTTACCTTGACGATTGACTCCACTCTCCTTTCCTTAAAACGACCTCACCGACGAGTTAGGGTGATTCCCTTACCTAGGTGATCGTTACCAAAACCATCTCAAGCATTCTGATCACTCAGTCAACTTAACTTTTAAATTTTAGCTAAGCTACAATTTCGTTGGTTCTTTCAAGATTACCGCCAAGAACACGACAACAACAACCACTTCCTTTTTCAAACATGTCTGCGCCGATATTTTTTTCGGCTCCTGATTTCCCGGTAATTAATTCGAGCCCACGTTTCCACCTTGTCGATCAGCGTGAACCTAGACTTTTGGTGGCACCTTTGCGGCTCATCATACAGCATTTCCGGACTTTACGTAAATGCACTAGCTATAAAAAAACTGAACCGTTCTACCTTCCCACATCACCACAATACCTTCTTAGACTCCATATCACTCACACACTCGTCGGAGAAACTCACCACGTAAACCCAATATTCAAATGGCATATTTCCCAGTAGCCCATGCTGAATCCTCAAACGCAGCAGGAATTCATCCATTCCTTCGGTTTGCCGATCTACCCACTCGTGAGAAGTATCAGAAACTCAAGGATCTTGAGGTTTTTTCCATTGGCAGTATTGATTGGCCTCGAATAGAAATGGTTGACCCCAGTGGTTCACTGTCAATATTACTATCACACAATACACCTTGGCGCCGTTTCTTCGACATCTTAGAGCCATCATATGATGAACCGGTATATGAATTCTTGTCCACCTTCTATTACAAATCTAATAGAAGTCTTACCGAAGAATCCATTTATTTTCGGCTTTGCGGGCAACATTATAACATGTCTTTAGCAGAATTCGCAGTTCGTCTGGGTATTTATACCAATGAAGAAGTTAGCCAGCCCATTTTCACGAGGGCATCAACCACCTATACCTATGCGGAAATGAGAGAATATTGGAAATACCATGCATCAAAAGCATGGTGCGGCTACAATAATGCAGGAAACTACAAAGACTCTCGTTATCGGTATATGCACCGTGTTCTAGCTAACACTATCACGGGGCGCGAAATTAACCAACAAAGGGTTAGTACCTCCGAAGTCTTCTATCTATACAGTATCTTCGAGCAAGTTCCTTGTAATATTGCCCATAGACTTGCTGCATATTTTTCTAGTCAAAACACAAATTCCCCGAGAAGTCTCATGGGGGGATCTTACATTACTAGACTAGCAAAATCTTTTGGTGTCTTGAGTGACCAGGTTATCCAGGGGTTATCTCCTTCAAAGACACCTGAGATTGTAAATTGTAACCTCTTTAGGCTAAACCCGACTCCACTATCTCAGTCGGAGGGATCTCCTTTTGTCTTAGAAAGTATCCTCCCACAGAATTTGCAGCAATCATTGATGCAATTTCCTCCACCATCTTTTTATCGTTATGACATGCTATCACAGCTGTCAAACACACAGGAACCCATTACTACTAACATATTCCAACCATTAGCATCAAACGTTTCACAAGGCCTCTCACCCTTAGTCTTCGAGGAGGCTCCAATGACGCAAGATGAATTGTTTGATGAAAGCATGATGCTCCAAGAACAGTTAGAACCGGATTCACTTTTGACACAGTCTTTCCTAGCACTAATGAATGAAGTAGAACAACTACCACCAACTGATGTAGCAGGCCCAAGTATGGTGCCTCAAATGGATCTACATCCAGATCAAATGGTAGTTGAAATGGCTAGGTTAAGCAATGAGAACCAAGATTTGCTACGGCAAGTACAATGGCTGACAGAAAGGAATCAATGGTTGGAAAGCATGCTAGCTGCTCGTATGCAACTGGATCCACTACCTCCCCTACCTGATAGTTTTGAACCTGAAACCGATCCATTGCATGACTTGTTTTAAATATAATTTGTTTACAGCATACTAGACTATTGAACAAACAATGTTATCATTGCTAAGGGAAATACATTTCGATTCAATTGCTGTTGTGTTATGTTTATGCTTATTTGATTTAGACAATACGTCAATCTTATTGCTTCTCACTTAACTAGAAGTGCTATGGGGACCATGCAACGAAACACGTAATTTTGGGTGCACACTTAATTACGAGGTTCGATGCATGAGAATCATAGCAAAGCTTGTTAAGTAAGGTGGCATATGAAAACATTATTTGGTTATGTGATCATCCATTACTTGTTTTGGTACACACATTTGTTTGCATAGTATTTACGTTACAAATACAGCGTAGCATAGTGCCATGCAGAACAATTTCTATACAATGACCTTCATAAATTCCTAAAATTATCAGCACCAAACAATGGCTTGTTTATCCTTCTAATCATTTCAATTACATTCTACGGTCTCTGTCGAATAAATTTCGGGACGGAATTTCCTAAAGTAGGGGAGACTGTAACCACCTTGATTTTTTTATACTATTAAACAAGACTGCATAAACTATAAGGGCCTATTATGTCAGTATGTGAAAGTATAAGTTAAGGGACCAAATTTTCATTCCTTGAAACTTGTCTGAAAACGTTGATTTTAAGTCCGAGGACTGAAACCGTCATTTTTAGAAAATACAAAAGTCCGGGGACTAAAACGTTATTTATGAAACTTACATTTTAAATAAATTGAATATTTGTATCTTTGGAATTAAAAGTCAAGGGACCATTCGGTCATTTCATGAAACTAGTACTTCAGGGACTATAATTGCCATTTTTAAAACTGATTTAACTGAAAAAGAACTAACCGGGTTAACTTTGTTATAAGATCTTCTTATATAAAAGACTAACTAAGTTAATATATTCAGTTAACTATTACAAGGACTGAATCGGTCATTCTAGAAATTATTTTAACGGAAAACCCTAACCGGGTTACATTTGTTATAAAGGATTTCTTATTTAAAACATAACGCAGTTAGTTACCTAGGTTAACTACTTAAGGGGGGCTGTTTGTATCATCTCGGAACCTCAGGGACCAGCATGCAAACTTCTTTTTTTTTTTAAAACCTGCAAGCCGGAAACAAGAAACCCGGTACCCGCCTGATGCCGGATTCAATCCAAAACACAAACAAACAAGTTATTCTTTGACCAATGTTCCTGCACGTTTATTCCCCTCGAAAACCAAATTATACCCACGTTCCTTATTCGATCCATAACGTGCCTGACACCTCGAAATCGGACTTTTCTTTTAATATTGAAACCGAATGCAACCCACTGATTTGTGTCGATTAAAGGTCGATTTGAAATGTTATTTAGATTCCCTGAGTTCCCTTGAACCTCTCACACCATTCAAAACGCGCTAACACCTTGAACATTGCTTCGGATCGAACCTGCAAATAGTTCGCCGGAAACGAACGCCGGAGTTAGCTGGACCGCATGTTCCCGTCGATACCGGAGCTTTCTTGTTCGACAATTCGGTACACCTTCGTCTACATTACGATCCTGTTAATCTAATTTAAGTATAAACACTGTTTGATCGGTTAATTAACGGAGTTGACTTTCGGTTGACTGATTTTGGGGAAGATGATGGTTTATTTTAATTGTTTTAAAAACAGATTATTCATTTATTCATATTAAATCGATCTTAATTATTTAAAATCTAAAATTATTAGCATGATTATTATAAGCACTGATATACATATTAAAAATATGAAACCTGATATTATGTTTGTAAAACTAATTTTTATATATATAAAACAGTTTTATTATTTAAAATCCATCATAAATCTAATATTCTGAATTAAATATCGAAATTTTTGTCATAAATATTATCAGTCCTGTACTTTATAGAAATAATAGTGTCTCTGATATTGCATGTAATTTTGATGCTTTTATAATTAAATCAGTAATTACACTTTAATGGCATAGTTTAATTTAATGCATTTAAATGAAATAATTATATAATTTATGCCCGAAAATTATTTTTAGGATATCACATGTATTTTTCTGAGATTGTGTAAATTTATTTTCTGTTCAATTATTTACAGATTATTTTACACCATTAAAACAGTTAAATCATTTAAATATCATAATGCATGTTTAATTCATTTTAAATCCATTTTAAAGAATTAAGTACTGAAATTTTTATGATAATTATTTTAAGTGATGAAATTTACAAAAATGATATTGTTCCTGATTTTTCATATAAATTCGATATTTATATAAATAAACCAGTTTAATCACCTATTTATATAGTTTAATTTAATTGATTTAAATTACATAACTATATAATTTTTGTCCAGAATTATTTTTATAATGATGCAAGCCTTATTCTGAGTTTGTATAATTTATGATATTGTTTGGTTAATTACAGAATATTTTATATGATTAAATCAGTTAAATTATTTGATTAAACTTAACAGTTTTAATTATATAAATATACAAATTTCGCCCAGAAATATTATTATTTGTATGACTTATACAAAATATACTTCACGAATTAATCCCTTAAAAAGATTAATCAAGTTACCAAGTATTCCCCCAAACAGATTAGTCAAACCATTCAAACGTTATAAACCGAGTCACCCGTTAACACAAATTGCAGTTTTACCCTTTGTTGATACGTATTCCATATTCGTTGCATGTTCTATCAATTAGAGTGACGTGGAATCTTATTTCCAAGAACTCTCACACTTTGCATACTTGTTTGGACTTACCTTGAATCAAGGTGAGTATACTCGATCCCTTTTTCCCTTTTACACTTTGGGATGCAACATGTATAACTATACAAACAACTTTTGACTAAACATACTCTATCCATACTTACATGAAACTACATGTGATTACCTGTTATTCTAATATGCTCTATGAACTATTGGAACGTATATGATCATTAACTTTGCTAGCCTATCTTAACAATTATGGTACTATGCATATGTTATAGGATTTACGCCCCGCCCGCTATTCTTTTGGGTATTGTTAAGTTAACATTTACCATCATGCTATCAATTGGGATTTGGTTATTTTATGCGTTTATACTTGGGTTTGATCATAGTGTACGCCAAAATTGCATACTAGAAGTCACATATTATGAATCATGTTGGGATATGAGAAATTTTATTCTATGTTATATTATGTATCAAACTTGTATACTCGCTCATTGCTTTTGCATTGAAACTCTATTTTAATACATGTTGCAGGTTGATTATTGAAGTATGGATGAATGATGAAACAAGTTTAGGGTGGACTAGATACACACCTAAATTCTACTTATCTTTTATGTTAAGATGTTACTTGAAACAATGTTGTATTTTGTTTGGATTATTGTATGACAATTTAGCATTTTGAAATGAAATTTGGATTTAATTAAATATTGTCACATAGTGTTATGAAGTCTCTAGCAATCTATACACACTTCGTCTCATCCCGATGTTTCCGCCATCGGTTGGGGTGTGACATTGCCGTCCGATCGAACGACCGTCCGATCGACCGACCTGAAAGGTAGAGGTACTTCAATGTTCTCAAAATACTACAACGAAAACTTCAAAAGTCAAGCCATCATACACAAACACATCCTTCTCAAAGGAAGGAACAATCCACTCGAACAGTCATCCGACAGGACTACTGTCCGAATGGACGACCATCCATACGACTGGCTGTCCGATCGGACTACCATCCGAACGGACTGCTGTCCGAACCACTTATACTTTGCACCGTTTTACGCGTCGCTTATCTTTTACGCTATCGTTAACTATTCAGGCTAACCTTACTCTCCAGCGCTCCCTTCAATCCATCATCGCTGTGAGTATACTCGATCCCTTTTTGCTTTATGCACTTTTGGGTGTTACATATGTTACTTATACAAAATCACATCGAACACACTACGCAATACTTTAAACGCTAACCGTTACCGCATTTTATATGTGACTTAATGAATATTTCTTTGTTTCGCTCAGTGCCATACCCTGATGTTTCCGCCATCGGTTGGGGTGTGATAGATTGGTATCAAAGCCATAACTATAGGGAATTAGGCGAGACACGACCTAGTCCGGGTCGAAGTCTTAGAGACCTAGTCTATAGTTAGGAACCAACAGACCGACTCGTGCATGTCCAGTAGGGACTATGTGTGAGCATACTTGATGTTTCTCGCTATTCTCGCCTATGCTGCACTATCACTACACTCGAATTTTCGACCATGAATAAGCGATTAAGTCGAGATTAGGTGTGAAAACCGCAAACTCTCGACTAAATTGCTTGATCAACCCGCATTTCATCTATAAACGCAAGAATTTGTGTCGAATCAGGAGTGAAATCCATATTTTGACGCATAATTCTCTTTTATTTCATCAAAAACAGGAACGAGGTTGTTAAGCTAGGGGTGAAACCTAACCTTGACAATTTGTTCTGACTTTTAGCTGATTTTACAAAACTCTCACCAAGGTCTCGACGGACTCCAACGACCTGAAGTCACGGCATGACTAACGGGATGTGTGCCCAACGCCCAAGAATCGAGGCAGAAGCACAGTCCTGAAGGTCAAAATGTGTACAACAAGTCCTTGAGAATACTCGAACCACTTTGGTCAGTCAATGTCTAATAGCCGCAGACGATCTATTTCTCGATTTTTATGTGTTTCGATTCTGAGCCCGCAACTGCTGACTTTCATGATTCGCTGATTTTATGTGTTTATATGTGTGTTTATTGGTTTATGTGTTTAATTTTGGAGATTTGTTCGATTTCTGCCCTTACTTCGATCGACACATACGACTCGCACTGCATTTCTACCTCAAAACGCTGACAAATCGCTAAATTGTGGATGACTTTACGCTATGTTATACGCTTATACTATACTACTCGACAAATTATTCGCGCTCGCTATATTCGAACGCTCGCAGACTTTGAATGATAGATTTCTGTATTCTGACTGCTCCCATGTGCTTCTAAGTAAATTACGTGCTTATGTGTTATGTGAATCTGTGATTATGTGCCTATGTGTTTATGTGATACATGTTTTACTATATTCCATATTTTAGTAATACTAGGATTGTGAGGTGAGATTCGATTATACTGTGTTGAGTGTTGAGTCCTGTGACGGTGTCTGTTGCAGACAATGTCGTCATCTGGATCTCGCGCTTCCCGAGACGCTCGCCGAAAGCAAGCAGACAAACGCATTGCTGCCATGATTACTAAGCAAATGGCAAAGGTTGTACCTCAAGTCGTCAGCGAGATATACGAAAACATGAGAAAATCGTCTGAGGAATCCCGAACTGAGACTCCTAAAGCTGCTTTCAGCTTCAAACAATTCAAGGCATGTGAACCGAAAGAGTTCACAGAAGAAGAAGGCCCTACAACGCTATTCCAATGGTTTGATTCCATTGAGGTCACTCTACGACAGAGCGGTTGCCCCGACGACCTCCGCACTCTAAATGCTACCGGTGACTTCCAGTCCCGCGCACTAGACTGGTGGACGGCCGAGAGAAATAAACGAGGGAACGATGCAGCCTACGGTCTGTCGTGGGACGAACTCAAGGAGGTCATGCTGGAAGAATTCTGCCCTCCTCATGAACGCCAAAAGTTAGAAGATGAATTCTGGCACATAAAGCAAAAGGATGGAGAAAACGTTGCACTCACTGCTCGCTTCAAGCAGCTCAGCATTATCTGTCCTGATCGAGTGAAGACTTCTGACATGGCAATCAAGAAGTATATCCGAGCCCTGCCTGACTGCCTTGCAAATTTCGTGCAAGCGGCTAAGACTAAGACGATTGAAGAGACTTACCTACTGGTCGCTGAAATCAACGACAAGCGGGTTAAGGCTGGTGTCTAGGATAAAACTTCGAAGCACTTGCATCAAGTCACCGCTACACCGACTGCTGAAACCGCCGCCGCTCAATCGTCCAAGTCCTCACGCCGCAAGAAGAAGAACAACAACAGCATCTCCAGCAACAAGAACTGTGCTGTCACTACCACTGCTGCTCCACTTCAAGCCGTACCAGCCCAGCAGCTGCCCCATCACCATCCAGCACCAGTTGCTTATGCACCACCAGCAAAGCGTGCATACACAGGTCCCCACCCGGCTTGCCCGACATGCTCTTATCATCACCCGGTGGGTCTCACCTGTCGTTTCTACGCTCACTGCAACATGTACGGCCATTTCACTGTCAACTGCCATACTGGTCCCCGTCAAGCCCCAGCTCAAACCACTGCTCATCAAGCTCTGCTCCCAGCCCCGCAAGGCCAACAAGCGGCTCCGGCACCCGCGGTCAATGCCCGAGTCTGCTTCGCATGTGGTGATCCCAACCACTTTGTGAACATGTGCCCAAACAGGGTTGTAAAACAAGAGCCCCAGCAGCAGCAGCCTCACCAGCAGCAACAGCAACAGCAGCAACAACAAGTCGCACGCGCCAGAACCTTCAACATCAATGCGCGCCAAGCCCAGGCTGACAACAACGTGGTCAATGGTACATTCCTTGTGAATGGTATTTATGCATCGTGTTTGTTTGATACTGGAGCCGATAATTGCTTTGTGTCGTTCAAATTCGAGAAACTCCTTAGTCGTAAGCGCTACCAACTCTCTTCGACGTTCGATGTTGAAGTCGCCACTTGAAGAACTGTCACCGTTAACTTTGTTCTTCGTGATTGTACTCTCGAGCTCAACAATCACATCTTCCCAATCGACCTAATTCCGATGCAACTCGGAAGTTTCGACGTCATAGTAGGCATGGACTTTCTTCGCGAAAACCATGCTGAAGTTGTGTGCTTCGAAAAGATGATTCGATTATCGCTCGTGAATGGTGATTTATTGTGTGTTTATGGCGAAACTGTTTCGAAAGGTCTCAAGCTCATGACATGCGTCCAAGCTAGAAAGTATCTCCGCAAGGAATACAAAGCTTTCTTGGCCAACATTGTAGTAGCGGAGAAGGAAAAGAAAGAGAAGAAGGAAGTGAAAGACGTTCCTGTTGTTCGAGAATTCCCTTTGTTCGAGAATTCCCAAACGTTTTTCCTGAAGATCTTCCCGGTCTACCGCCAAGTCGTGATATCGACTTTCGTATCGACCTCATTCCTGGAGCCAATCCTGTTGCCAAAGCTCCCTACCGACTCGTAGCGTCCGAAATGCGTGAACTCTCAAACCAACTCCAGGAATTACTTGAGAAAGGCTTCATTTGCCCGAGCACCTCTCCTTGGGGGGCGCCAGTCCTTTTCATCAAAAAGAAGGATGGATCATTCAGGATGTGCATCAACTATCGGGAATTGAATAAGTTAACTATCAAAAACCGCTATCCCTTACCTCGCATTGACGATATGTTTGATCAACTACAAGGTGCTACATGTTTCTCGAAGATCGATCTACACTCAGGCTATCACCAGTTACGCATTCAAGAGGAGGATATACCCAAAACCGTGTTTCGCACTCGATACGACCATTACGAATTCGTTGTTATGCCTTTTGGTTTAACCAACACACCCATGGTTTTCATGGATCTGATGAATCACGTGCCTAAACCATATCTCGACCGTTTCGTCATCGTATTCATCGATGATGTCTTGATCTATTCCAAATCGAAGGCCGAACACGCGGAACATCTACGTTTGGTACTCGAGCTACTCCAGGGGAATCGACTCTATGCCAAGTTCTCCAAGTGTGAATTTTGGCTGGAGGAGGTTCAGTTTCTGGGTCACATCATAAATAGTCAAGGTATTCATGTCGATCCCGCGAAGATTGAAGCCGTTAAGAGTTGGATTACACCTAAGAACTCGTCCGAAGTCCGTTCTTTTCTGGGACTAGCTGGCTATTATCGGCGATTTATCGAAGGATTCTCAAAGATCGTTGTGCCGCTTACCGCCCTTACGCATAAAGACAAGCCTTTTGTTTGGGGAACTGAACAAGAGACTGCCTTTCGAACCCTCAAGCACATGTTTTGCAACGCTCCCGTTCTCACATTGCCCGATGGAAACAACGATTTCATTGTCTATTGTGATGCTTCCAACCTTGGTCTTGGTTGTGTTCTCATGCAACGAGACAAGGTTATAGCTTACGCATCTCGTCAGCTCAAAATCCACGAGAAGAACTATACAACCCATGATCTCGAGCTAGACGCAGTTGGTTTTGCATTAAAGATTTGGCGACACTACCTGTATGGTACAAAGTGTACGATCTTCACCGATCATAGGAGCCTACAACACATCTTTGATCAAAAGGAACTCAATATGCATCAACGCCGATGGGTAGAACTTCTCAACGATTACGACTGTGAGATTCGTTATCACCCAGGCAAAGCAAATGTCGTTGTCGACGCTCTCAGCAGACGGAGTTATTTGCTCAGCATTCGTAATGTCCAAGCCCAATACGATCTCGAAACCCTCATCCGCGAAGCCCAACGTGTCTGTTTTAATGAACGCACTTTGAAGAAGGAACGAATATATCACGATGGAACTCATCTTATGAATAACCCGAATGGGATATTCCATTATCTGGACCGAATTTGGATCCCTAAACGGACCGAATTGCGAAAGATTTTGATGGACGAAGCCCACAAATCCCGGTATTCTATTCATCCAGGTGCCGACAAAATGTACCAGGACCTTCGCTACAAGTACTGGTGGCCTGGTATGAAAAGGGATATTGCTCTCTACGTTGGGAAGTGCCTGACTTGTCCAAAGGTCAAGGCTGAACACCAAAGACCTTCTGGCTTACTCGAACAACCACCGATCCCTATGTGGAAGTGGGAGAGTATAGCTATGGACTTCATAACAAAACTTCCGCACACGTCATCAGGTCATGACAGCATTTGGGTTGTTATTGACCGTTTGACCAAATCAGCTCACTTCTTGCCAATACGAGAAGACTACAAGGTAGAATGATTAGCCCGAATCTACACCAACGAGATCATTTATAATCATGGGACGCCTCGCGACATCATCTCTGACCGTGATGCTCGGTTTACCTCGCGACTGTGGGAAACGTTTCAAACGGCTCTCGATACATCGCTTAATCTAAGTACCGCATTCCACCCTCAAACCGACGGTCAGATTGAAAGAACGATTCGTACTCTTGAAGACATGCTCTGTTCGTGTGTCATAGACTTCGGTGGTAATTGGGATACATACCTACCGTTAGTCGAATTCTCGTATAACAACAGTTATCATTCAAGCATTCAAATGGCACCATTCGAGGCTTTATACGGATGAAAATGTCGATCGCCTATTATGTGGAACGAGATCGGTCACTCGCAATTAACCGGTCCCGAGCTATTACAAGAAACGACAGACAAAATTTTCCAAATTCGAGACAATCTAACGAAAGCTCGGAATCGTCAGAAAAGTTACGCCGATAGATGACGCAAGGCCCTTGAATTTGACGTTGGTGACTACGTACTCCTAAAGGTTTCACCTTGGAAGGGTGTGGTCCGATTCGGCAAGAAAGGAAAGCTCGCGTCTCGATACGTTGGACCCTTTAAGATTCTGGAAAGAATCGGCAAAGTGGCTTACAGAGTCGAACTACCGGAGGAACTTAGCAACGTACACCCGACTTTCCACGTCTCAAACCTCAGAAAGTGCCTAGCCGAGCACGACTTACATGTTCCGTTAGAGGACCTACAAGTGAACGAAACATTACACTTCATGGAAAATCCTGTTGAGATCATGGATCGCCAAACCAAGAAGCTCAGACGCTCGCGCATTCCTATTGTAAAAGTCCGATGGGAAGGCAAGTGAGGCGCGGAGCTCACTTGGGAACTCGAAAGCGACATGAAGACGAAGTACCCGCAGTTGTTTGTTACGGCTTCGGCCTAATTTCGGGACGAAATTCCCTCAACTAGGGGAGGCTGTAACACCTCGTGTTTCTGAAGTCAAAGTCAAGATTGAAGTCAAAGGAAGACAAGATTGCTAATTGCGATATGTCTCTTCTAGCTCAATTCCTGTTTTGACTTCTTTGACTTGTAATTAGTCTATTTTATTTTCGCTTTAGTTGTATTATGTGGAGTAAGTGTCAATAATCACAATAATCGACATGTGTTAATCGCTATTTAATCGACATACGACTGTAAACTATAGGAAATAACAATGCGATAAAGTCAATTAAACGCTAGTCAATCTAACTTAATCAACATCAAATCGCAATCGAACTCGCAACTTGAATTACGCATTTTGGTTATTGTATACGTGTGTGTGTGTGCCTTACGTGTTACTTGTGCATGTTTAATTATGTTATGTTGTGGTAATCAATCGAATCGCAATCGAAACTCAAACGCAATCAAACTTAATCGCAATCGAAATGGTATGATAATTAGTGGAGAAGGGATAGTGCAAGATATGAGTAGTTGGGATTAAAAGTAATTTGACTAGGAAAATCTATCGCATCGCAACGCTCGCAATCGCAATAGAAACATCAAAAATCGTCGAGCCAAACACCTAAACGAGGTGACTGATCGACCAGGCTGCCAGCCGTTCGACTAGCCGACCTTCGGACTGCCGTCCGATCGGACAGGCTGTCTGCACGGGCTGCCTAGCCGATCGACCAGCCCCTTTCCTCTTTGGGTAACCCTATAAATACCCCTTGTCACTCTCAAACTTTCTACTTTTGGCAACTGACGTCGGACCAGCTCGTTTTAATCACTTTTCTTCAGATTTCTCGTGATTCCGGTAAGATCTTGTCCTAAATCTTGTACTTCCTTAATCTACACGCACTCCTACACATTTCTATCTTTTGAATCTTAACTTTTAACCGTAAAATCATCAAGATTCAAGGTGTTCTAGGATGACGTCATCATGTGTTCTTGAAGAACTTCATGTTTTGGCCTCAATCCACCAAGAACAACTTAGATCTAACAGATTTCCACATAAACAAACAAAGATCTTTCATAGATCTAAACATATTCACAAGAAAAAGGAATGAAAGACAGTTTTCAACTTTCTTTCAACTCTTTTACACTCAATGCACTTACAACCGATAGAATCGGGACTTGTGCCGGCTCACTACTCATTATTGTGGTTGTGTTGGTTCAAGATCCGTATTCTATCGACGAGATTATCGATTCCGGGTTAAACGTGGAACATCGCCTCAAACCTTCTACTGATCGGGTTTGGGTGATTCCTGTCCGATCAGGAGCACCAAGTGTTGACGAGGTTTCTATTGCTTGACACGTTACCAAAATATCTCAATAAAATGACAAACTATCAAAACAACCAAGTGTAAAACGAACAGGTTAACCAGGACGGAGTGCCGTCCGAACGGACTGCTGTCCGAACGGACAGCCCAACTGAACGACTGGCCACCCGTACGACTTGCACCTTGGTCCCACACAACCATTTTGCCAACACTTGAAATCTGAATGTTGAACTAATTGCTGTCCGATCGAACTACCATCCGATCGAACTGCCAACCGAATCATGAGACGTTTGAACTTCAACACTTAAACAATTTTCAACATGTTCATGCACAAAGGATGCCATCCGAACGAACAACCGTCAAATCGAGTGACACCTTGCTATGAACTTACTCTCACTGAAGTGCCCAACCAAACGGGTTGCCGTCCGATCGAACGACCGTCCGATCGACCGACCTGAAAGGTAGAGGTACTTCAATGTTCTCAAAATACTACAACGAAAACTTCAAAAGTCAAGCCATCATACACAAACAATCCACTCGAACAGTCATCCGACCGGACTACTGTCCGAACGGACTGCTGTCCGAACCACTTATACTTTGCACCGTTTTACGCGTCGCTTATCTTTTATGCTATCGTTAACTATTCAGGCTAACCCTACTCTCTAGCGCTCCCTTCAATCCATCATCCCTGTGAGTATACTCGATCCCTTTTTGCTTTATGCACTTTTGGGTGTTACATACGTTACTTATACAAAATCACATCGAACACACTACGCAATACTTTAAACGCTAACCATTACCGCATGTTATACGTGACTTAATGAATGCTTGTTTGTTATGTTTACACATGGAATGCTGTCTACCTGCCTTAGCAACGATAGTACTATTAGTTTGGACTCAGCACCCGTTCACTCGGGGGTTGTTATGGACAATTATTTGCATGGATTACAGTGGTGATCATGTATTACGAACTGCCTTGGGCAGTCAACCCGCAGTCATTGGTATCGATAGGTTCATGTCGATAACTAACATGCCTCATTTCTCTCTGTGTACGTGCTGGTTATGCGTAACGCTTTCGAACTCTATATGCTATTATCAAACTTGTATGCTCACCTTTACACTATGTGTATTGATTTTTATTTTAACGTATGTGACAGGTGCTTAGGATGCTTATCTGCTAGGAAATCGAGGCTAGGATAGGGCTCTAGAGGCCAACAAATAGTTGTCTGTACAAATGAAATCAAGGGTCTCTAGAAGCAGATAAACAATTGGACTATTTGAAATCTGAGTTGTCGGAACTGAACTATTTGCCTAGATTTTATCTGTAATAATTTGTTTACCTTTTGAGACATGGTATGGGACATGTTACTTTAAATTAATTGGTAATTATAATTGTTATGGAAACTTCTGGTCAATCTACTTCGCTCAGTGCCATGCCCCGATGTTTTCGCCATCGGTTGGGGTGTGACATTAGGCCCGGCGAAGCTCGGCGCCGGTCCCCCACACCGCCCCCTCGTGAAAACCAGCTCCCACAAGACGTAGAGGATGGGCCTCTCTCCTCTCTCCTTCTCTCACATACACCTATACATACATACATACATACATACATACATACATACATACATACATACATACATACATACATACATACATACATACATACATACATACATACATACATACATACATACATACATACATACATACATACATATATATATATATATAAAGAGGTTCATCCCCCACCCCCTAGGTCCATCACCCTCAAGCCCTTCCTACGTGGCGGTGACGTGGCGGCCCATCCTCTTGAGGATGGGGCTCTCCAAACCCTCTAGTCTAACAACCAACGCACATAAGCTGGTTACATAAGTGGGACTTTTGAAATTTTAAATTTCATCTTTTGTCGTTCTCTCTATATTCGGGATCACATAAAATAGAAGAAAGGATCTGGATGAAACCCTAAAGTCTTCTGCCCGTTCTTTCTCTAAGTTCACTAGCTACAACAAATCGATAGGTGATTTGTAAATTGATAACTTGTTTTGATTTGTGCTGCCGCCAATTAAAATGGTTAAAGTGGCAGTCTTTTTGTTTGCCGTTAGCGGTGGTGGTTTACGATGGTTTTGGCAAAGCTCCGGCGGAGGTTTATAGACATGGTGGTCACCAGAATTTAGCATTCCTTCTGTTTAAAGATTTTGAAGATTACAGAGGTATGTCTTGCTTTTTCAAGAACCCTAATGACATAATACATTTAATTTCTTCCTTGAATCTGTTATGGATGTTCAAATCCTGAAATTTTTTGTTACACGATTTTCTTTGCCTGCAGTTCTAGGGCTTGGAAGGGCGTTTATTCTTCCTCTTAAAAGCTATACTCATGTGGTTATGCTATTTTTGTTGTTATTATTGTAATTATTCAGTGATGATAATTAAAAATTTAAAATTTGATCAGTGATATGATATGTTATGAATTGCAGATTTTCACGTTTTGGTTCAGAGCTTTGTAGGTTCTGTTGGGATCCACACCACTGGAGTTGATATGTGGTTTGTATTTCAAAATCTACCTCTCTTAGCTTTTGTTATTGTTTATAATTTGTGTGTTAATGTATATATTCTATATGGAATTTTTATTGTTTCGCCTAAAGTGTGTGAATCATTTCAATTTTTATTATGTTTGACATTTAAAGATTAGGATGTTCATATTTATTTTTTGTTTTCTTTCTAAAATGAAGCCCAAATAGGACAAAGATGATCACAAATAGTTGATCTATAAACAATGACTGGAGCTGACATATTTAAAGGGGAATTGCACTCTAGGCGATCTCCAACTCCAATGGTTCCAAGTCTCAACCATCTCCAACTCCAATGGTTCCAACGGAAATGCCAATTTTGACTTCTGAAAGTCAAATGAGTTGGTCTCTTTAATGAGAAAACTCATGGACTTGCTTGATTTTAACAAAAAGAAATGACTTTTGCAGTTTAATTATTTATGCAGGTGCAATTTAACTATATTAGAGCTACATGGGTCAAGATTTTTGGGTCAATTTTGAATTTGGAAAGCAACAAGGTTGAGTTCCAAATAACTGAATTTATTGAAATTGTCAAATTTGTGATGATTTATGCAGAGGGTTCCCAGTTTGCTTGAAGTATGTCTTGGCATTAGTTTCACAACTGATAATGACCCATTTAAGGTCAAATATCCCGCTTTTTATGCTTTTTTTTATCTTTTATATGAACACAAGTTTACTATTAAGAAGCTATACACAAAATACAGAGGGCAATGGGAAGGGTCACTGAGAAAATTGTCAACTTAATGAAGAGTGAAAAGATGTTTGAATCATAAGGAGTTTTGCTTTTTCTTTCTTAGGTATAAACATTTTATTTATGCAATAATACAATATATAACCTTATTGTTATATTTAATTACTGATTCGGTGATCATTGGATTTGGATTTATGACATTTTTGATAAAGTTGACGAATTTAATGGGTTTTAAAGTTGATTACAGATTATTTGAGTGATGGTTGGTGCAGGTTGAGAATGAGTACGAATCTATAGGAAAGGCGTATGGAGGTGTGGCTACAACTACATGACTTAGGCTGCAAACATGGCGGTTAAATTGGACACCCCATTGGTAATGTGCAAGCAAGATAGTACTCACAATCAAATGTTCCATTTTTTGCTCTACACATTTGCAGAGAATTTGAAATCATCCATGGGATGAGACGGGATGAGAAAACAGTGGGTTAGCATACCTTCTTTTCTTGGCGAATAGAGAGTTGTCGATTATTTGTTGAAAAGGTATATCTTCTTTCTAATCTTGATTCTGAGACTAAAATTGGGTCTGAAATCTGAATTTTGATCTTTTTTAGCCAAATAGTTATCTTGAGTTTTGTTCAAAATACTTTGAGCTTGACATGTGGCATTATATTGATTAGAGCTTGATGAAACGCGAAGCGAAGAAGGATACTTCAGTTACATCCACTATTGCATATAGCACTGTAGATGCAAAGAGAAACATGATTGGGGGAATTGAGAATCCATCAACTTTCCTGTTGTCTGTTTGCTAGGATTTTTATATTTTAAGTTAGTTTACTTTAATATGGTTCTAAAATAAGGTATTGTGTTTCAGGTAAAAGCTGGCATGGAAACTCAAGTTAATTTCGTTAAGTCACTTGCTTTTGAAGCCTGTGTTACTTTCTTTACAGACATACAAGATTGCTGGCCTTTGTCAACTGGCTACACGAAGAACTCTCATTCTTGGTATAGCTTACATAGTTGTTATATATAAAATGTTTTATTTTACAGTTTAGCAAATAAAATAAAATTGAGCTATCTTGTGATGTTTGGAAAGGTTGGTGAGAGGGCAGTATTGAAGCACTTTGACTGCCCAAAAGGGAAAGCAGATGCACTAAGAAAAGCAAGCTTTGAATATCAAAACCTGAACTTAATAACATGTATCTTTGTTGATTATTCCAATCGCTCCTATGAATATGCTTTAAAGAATGTACAAGTTGCTAGAGTAGTATGTATCCAAACACTTGATATTTAGTTTTAAATATCTTTTCTATGATCGGTATAGTCATTAACATGAATTATAAAAACAATTAATGACACTTTGGGTGATTCTCAACTTGATTAACCCGCTCAACATGTTTGACCCATCTCATTTGGTTAAGATATAAATTTGGCTATTTTCCAGCTGGATTCATAACATACACATATAGGATTTTGTACCTAGGTTGTTTTTCATGACAAAATCACATTTAAAAATTGACCCAGGCTCGCTTTCTTACTTCCAAATGACAGGTTTATAGTTTTTTTTTTTTCGAAATAGACAGTACTCATGCTTTGTTGTAACCATTTTTTAGGTAGCTATAGGTGTCGTCTAACATCTTATTTGTGCTATCTGATGTATGTACGGAAAGTGTAAATGGGCTGCTTGTGGATATTGTAACAGACTCAGATGAAGCCCACAAACCAGACATTATAATAGCATCGAAAGTAGGTTAGGTCGTGAAGATTTGAATTTTGATTACAATAGCAATCATCAGAAATTCTTGTACACTTCGTGACTCAACTAATTGCTAGCTTGACTACTGTTTTCTGTTGTAGTTATTTAAGAGACCGTTTTGTGATGAGTTTTTAAAATTTGGTTTAAGAAATTTAGTGTAGGAGTTTGGAACTTTGGATATCAAGAACAAGGTGTTATATTTCTACTTTATTATTTTTTAAGTTTTTATTATTTGTATGTATAGATGACCAATTTACTTGTGAATTGGTGAATTCGGGTTATATATCATCTTGGATGAGGCAAATAGGGGTTTAAAAGAATTAGATGAAATGAGTCTTGGTCGAAAGTTGCCCAAAAGTGTATTGAAATTATATAAGTAATGGTGTTTGAAACATTTAGTTATTTGAAAAGGTTCAAAAATTTGGTCAAAAATGACTCTCCTTGTTTTGACCCATAGCAAGAAAGTTAACCTTATGATGTGTTATCCAACCTCCCCATTTATCCACCGCAACGTGTGTTGAACATTATTCATTGATTTCATCACTAGCTTTATTTTATTTTGTATCCTCATGCAACTTTTCTGGTGTTGTCATATATAGAGTAGGGTTCCTGCGGAAAGTGTGTTTTTCCTAGAAAGTCTAGGAAGCAATAAGAACGCGGCATGTGGCATTGAAGGATTTTAACTAAAAGGGCAATTGTGTAATTTGAATATTATTTTAATTATGGATTATTTTATTAGGATAACTAACTATGGAAACTAAATATTACATTTCAATCAAATTGACAGTTTCAATTTAAATGATACAAGACGCTGTGTTTCTTGACAATGTGTTTTAACAGCAAGCAGATTTCTTGACGCTATGTTTTAACAGCAAGCAAATTTCTTGACGCTGTGTTTTAACAGCAAGCAGATTGCTGGAGGATTATTGACACTATGTTTTAACAGCAACCAGATTTCTTGACATTGTGTTTTAACAGCAAGCAGATTTCCTTGACACTGTGTTTTAACAGCAAGCAGATTTCTTGACGCTGTGTTTTAACAGCAAGCAGATTGCTGGAGCATTCTTGACACTGTGTTTTAACAGCAAGCAGATTGCTGGAGGATTCTTGACACTGTGTTTTAACAGCAAGTAGATTTCTTGACATTGTGTTTTAACAGCAAGCAAATTTCCTTGACACTGTGTTTTAACAGCAAGCAGATTTCTTTACGCTGTGTTTTAACAGCAAGCAGATTGCTGGAGGATTCTTGACACTGTGTTTTAACAGCAAGAAGATTGCTGGAGGATTCTTGACACTGTGTTTTAACAACAAGCATATTTCTTGACATTGTGTTTTAACAGCAAGCAGATTGCTGGACACACTGTCAGTGTCTTCGTCTTCAACACAACCCAGTGTCTTCGTCTTCAACACACTATCATCAATCAACATTAAAATGGTAAAACACATAAACCTAGAGCCCACTCTAACATGTCAAACATTGAGGTCCATTGACTAAAAATAAGAAACCGATTCAATGATAGATTAAAAAAATTGAAACAAGTATGAAAAACAACCGATATATGACCAATCGGAGAAGAATATTTGCAGGAAAAATGGCTGGTTCTTCTTTGGTTGCGTTTAGGGAGAGAGAGAGAGAGAAAGAGGGGAAATCCCATGATTTTAGGGATTGATTATTGATTATTGATATGGCAGTTTCTTGACTAATTTAAAACACTTACAATTACCAAAATACCCTCACTATATTAAAAGTCTCTAATTATATAACTCAAATATTACGAAAAATGTCATCCATTTGATCTAAGCCATTAAAAACACCAATCGGATAGCCCAGATCGCTTCCTAGACTTTCTAGGAAAAACACACTTTCCGCAGAACTCCTACTCGTCATATATATATAAACTTTCTCTAGAAAGAATATAATCCGAGTACTTAACTTTCTTATGATTTCAAGCAACACTTTCTTATAGTTTGTCAAGAACTTGAAGGCAGATCCTCTCACCAAACGTATAAATTTGGAATGTTGTTTTGATTAACTGAAACCTACCAAGAAGAGATTGATCATCTAATGCTATGTTAAATAGTAAATAAAAAAGTTATTTAGCAAGTATATAAATGTTATGTTAATATTTTAAATAATCACACACGTACTTATGTGAAAATCAACACATGTTTATATTATAAAAGAATCAATGTCATGACACGAAAGTTATTCATAAGCTATATATTAATTTAATAATGCGTTAAAAAAAAACCCAAAGGATCAAACGAGTTTAGTGCAAAATTACAGCAATTGTATAGAAGGAATTCACACTTTGTGGTTTGTTGATTTTGAATATAGAGTTGGTTGTATGAAAAATCAACTTAAGATAAATAAGGTTTTGAGGTATACTTTAATCCCTTTCAACTCCATCTATGTTCATATAAAAAATCTATCTTACGATAAATAAGGTTTTGGGGTATACTTTAATACTTCTCAACTCCATCTATGCTTGTATGAAATCTTATGATAAATAAGTTTTTGGGATATACTTTAATCCTTCTCAACTCCGTCTATTTGTCACATCACTCACTTTTTTCTATTTCACTTGACCTGACCTTAAGGAAATCCCGTTAACTCCATGTAACCCTATTCTTTTAGTGGTTTGGTTATAAAAAAAAGGAAAACAAATTAATTTCGTCTCTTAACACCCTGTTAACATATTAACAAATAATCTCTTTAATGCCGCTTAACACAAGAAGAGAGTGATATCCAATGTTGGTTAACATGTCATGTATTCGATAACGCCCCATATGTTAAGGTACACCCAAGGCCTAAGTAATCCATATAGAGTTGCTTATTTTTCCTTATTTTTTGTGTTACTTTATTGCATCCTTGATTTTTTGAGTAACTTGATAATTTAAATGTTAAATATATTACATACGAGAAATGTTTAACACTTATGACGTATATCCAACACAATGATACTATTAATTTAAGACATTTAAAAAAACATAATAAACTTATGTAAATAAGTACAACAATGCAAAGTGTCGCCCACGCTAGGGATGAGCAAGTGGTATCCAATACCGATCCCATCACGATCCCATCCCGATCCCGAGAATACCATACCGAAGGGGTTTCGGTACCGGTACCGGTATCGGTATCCACTTTTAGGTATTTGTCGGTATCGGTACGGTATGGTATCGGTATAATACCACATTTTACCCTCAAAATACCGATACCGTACCGATACCGTACCAAACCGACGTATTTCGGTATCGGTATCGGTACCCATTTTTCACAAAAATCGGGATCAGGATTTGTCGGTATCGGGACGGTATGGTACCGGGATCGGTATTTGCCCATGCCTAGCCCACGCCGCATCGCGCGGGCACCCCACTAGTAAACTTAAAAAAAACATAAACTTAAAAAAAATAAACTAAAAAAATAAACTTAAAAAAATCCTAATATATTAAAAAAAAAAAAAGCTACTAGTCTTCGTCCTCCATGTCGTCGTCTGGTTCGTTTTGAGCGTTGTTCCAAATGTACTCCATCAAGTCCGCTTGTAGGTTATGATGTGTGTACTCGTTACGTAGAGCGAACATGTTCAAATCTTGTTGTTCCCCACTAACTGGAACAGAATTTCCGCTAGACGCATTTTCGTCGTACTCGCATATCGCTCTACCTTCGTCTTCAATGATCATGTTATGAAGGATGATACAAGCGTACATAATGTGTCGTAACCTCTTTGGTGTAGCCGAACGTGCTGGATGTTCAATGATTTGCCATTTTTTTGTAGAACACCAAAAGCCCGTTCAATATCTTTTCTCGCACCCTCTTGATACTTCGCAATTTTTTTCTTTTTTCGTCTGTCGGGTGCGGAATAGTTTTAACGATTGTCGAGTACGTTGGGTATATTCCATCGGCTAGGTAGTACCTCTCCTGTATTCCACCCCCGAAACCGTAAAACTTGTGTCTGGACCTGTTCCCGCCACTACATCGTCAAATATCTGTGACTGGTATATGATGTTAAGGTCATTGAGTGAACCAGGTAGACCAAAAAAAGCATGCCAGATCCAGAGATCAAGTGACACAACAGCCTCTAGAATAATAGTTGGATGTCCATGATCTCCCCTAGTATACTGACCTTGCCAGGCAGCTGGGCAGTTCTGCCACGGCCAATGCTTGCAATCAATGCTCCCGAGCATTCCTAGGAAACCATGTCTCTGTTCGTGTGCTTGATATAATTTTTGAACGTCGTTTGCGTTCGGTCTCCACAGGTATCTTTTGCTATATAATTTGACAACCCATTCACAAAACTTGTGCAAACATAGACGTGCGGTTCTTTCAGACATCCTAATATACTCGTCTAATGCATCAGGTGCATAACCGTATGCCAGTTGGCGAATGGCCGACGTACATTTTTGTAAATTACTGAAACCCCTTTGCCCCCTAGCGTCGTTTCGCAGTGTAAAAAACAGATTAGACTGGGCCATGTCGCCTGCGATATGTAAAAAAAGTGGACGACTCAAGCGGAACAAACGTCGAAAAATCTCGGTTGTGTACACGGGTTCGTCGGCAAAATAATCGGCTACTAGTTTATCGTGGGCGGCTATAAATTTAAAACGAAACATAAATGAAATTAATTATAAAATACATTTTCAAATCTATATAAAACATAAGGAAAAATAGTAAAGTACCTTCTTGGTCTCGATTTAATTTTGCTCGTCTAGTTAGCCGTTGGGACGACGCTTCATCACCCGCCATGAAGACCTGAGCCGCGTTCATAATCATGTTGTGCATAATTGCATCCTCTTCCGACAATGATGAATACCACGTAGACGAAGAAGATGAAGAAATGGAAGAAATGGAAGAAGGTGAAGCCATGGTAATTTTTGAGAGAGAGATGGGGTGGTAGTGGGTAAAAAATGGTATAAAAATTGATGAGTTTTTTTTATAAAAAGGGAAGAGGGGTTATAAAATGTGAGAGAGATATGAGATTGTAGTGGGTGAAAAGTTGTGAAAAATGGTGTAAAAGAGGTGAGTATTTATAAAAGTGGAAGTGAAATGGGTATTTATTTGAAATATAACCGTTGGTTTTTGAAATAAAAGTTAGAATTTAATTTTTTTTTATTTTTAACGGTCAAAAATGAAGGGGACCCCACCCGGACCGTCGCCAACGTCAAGAGGAAGCCGGTGAGGACAGGACCGGGGGGGATGGTGTTTCGGCGTCGCCGATCCTCGACGGGGGTGGGAACGAACCCCATACCCTCTAGCCTTATAAAACTAAAACAATAGCAAGGCGATATGGATGAATGTGTGATTTCTAGATTTAGATGGAGTTTTTTCCTATAATGGTGTTGGTGGAAAAACTATTTATCAAAATGGTGTTGTTAGAAAAGTAATTACCAATATAGTTTTATGAAGATTTTTTTTGTTTCTCACTCCAATTCTAATTGGATAAAGAGTAAACTGCCATTTTGGTCCCTGAGGTTTGGCGAGTTTTGCCACTTTAGTCCAAATTTCAAACCTGTTGCCATTTTGGTCCCTATGGTTTCGTTTTGTTGCCATTTTGGTCCAAATTTCAAATTTGACAAGATTTTTCAACTTAAAACCTGGTTTTTTGTCTTTATCCTCAAGAGCATTTTGGTCATTTTAGGTTTATTATAACCTAATATTGATTAACACCATTAATATATAAACCCCACCATCACTGAAGATCCATCTTCTCAAACAATCACCACCAAATTAAGCCTCCATCTTCTCAAACATTCACCACCACCACTGAAGATCCACCACCACCACTGTCACGGCCCCAGCCCCGGTTTGACCCGGTCAGGAGCCGCGGGACAGGAACCCGTGGTATTTATTAATTGATGCGACAACGGAAGATTTATCAGGATCTTTTAAACTTGAAAATGTCCGATTATTTTATTTCATAATTCGGGATAAACCCCGTAATTTACAATAGAGGAATTTCATTAGGGAATTCCCTGATTTATAAAACATGTTTATTCATTTTAACTGAGCCACCTCTTCAAGCTGGTTAGTGCTCCGTAGCACGTTTTCCTTGATTTACAACAGGTCGCCTGAATCATGTTTTAAAAATATTTTATCAGCGAGGAAATACTGGCGAGTCACTCAATTTGATAAAATGACACATAGTTATAAATTACAGCATAAGAGCGATTATAATGGCTTCTATCTTATTTTTATCTGGCGTCGTGTCACCTGGTGACGATGGTCATACCACTATTGGGTCCTTCCCCAAGTAGTGATGATTATCACTGTTAGGATTTATTAGCCTAACCGTGAGAAATTAGTAATGTGCACAATACCCCAATTAGCCAGTGATTCAAGATAACCATGACTTAATCCCTGTAATTATAACTTTTGAAAATGCTTGGAGTATTGTAAAATAATGTTGATAAAAAGAGAATGACTCACATTGCAGATTTATACGGGCAGAGTTTAGCCTACTCATTAGCCTTGTAACCTAATTTAAATAACAATGCACACGAACTAGGTCAGTAACTAATACAGCATTTACGATAACTCACGAGACTAAAATCTTCACAACGAATGACAAAGTGCTATACTTAAACATCCGTCGAATTCACGACTAATGACAAAGTATGGCCCTAATGTGGGCAGCACTTAAACATCCATCGGATAGTTTTTAATCGATCGGACATTGAATCGTAACTGCGATCGAGTTAATACCCGGTATCGTAGCAGCGCCTCACTACTGTAAATATAATTTTCGACTTTTGAGCAGTTTTCTTCGTGATTTTGATTGAGATTTCAACACCAGTGAACTGCTCGTATCCAAATCTATTTATAGGTGAAATTTGGGTCTCACGCGGCCCGCGTGAACCCATGCTCGACCCTTACGCGGCCCGCGTGGCCACCTAGTCTACGTGTAGGTTTGCTGGGTCACGCGTAGGGTTGCCAGGTGGGTGCCATGTGGCCTGGGCACGCTTATCCGGTCAAACACATGTTGACGCGGCCCGCGTGAGGATATGCTTAATCCTTACGCGGCCCGCCTGAAGACCAAATTTATTGTTTTCTTGGTTTTTGTTATGGATCAGGGTTTCAGGGGTCCGGGTTCGCACTTACGGGTAGTTTTGGGACAATTTTGAAGGTCCTTACATTCTCCCCACCTCATTTAAAATCTCGTCCTCAAGATTTACTGAAATAAGTGAGGATACTTTCGCTTCATTTCCGATTCTAGCTCCCAAGTATACTCGGGTCCTCTTTTTGAATCCCATTTGACTTTGACCAGTACTAGTCTTTTATGTTTGAGAAATTTAATCTTTCTGTCTTCTATTTGTAATGGCTTCTCAACAAATTTTAACTTTTCATTCACCTCTACATCTTGAAGAGGTATTACCAAGGATTCGTCAGATAGACATTTCTTGAGATTGGATACATGAAATACGTCATGTACTCCAGCTAGCTCCTCTGGTAGTTGTAAGGGATAAGCAACTGGTCCTATTCGCTGTATTACTAGGAATGGTCCTACGTATCTTGGACTTAGCTTTCCTTTCTTACCAAACCGAACTACTCCTTTCCAAGGAGAAACTTTTAATAGTACCTTGTCTCCAACCTGGAATTCTAGTGGTTTGCGTCGATTATCGGCATAACTCTTCTGGCGATCTCGAGCCGTCTTAAATCTTTCCTTGATTTGAGTGATCTTGTCGGTAGTTTCTTGCACTATCTCGGGTCCTGATAATTGACTTTCTCCTATTTCTGCCCAGCAGACTGGAGTTCTGCATTTTCGTCCATATAGTGCTTCGAACGGGGCAGCTTCAATGCTTGAATGATAACTATTATTATAAGAGAATTCGATTAGAGGTAGGTGGTCATCCCAATTTCCACCAAAATCTATCACACATGCCCTGAGCATGTCTTCCAGAGTTTGGATCGTCCTTTCACTTTGTCCGTCTGTTTGAGGATGATATGCAGTGCTTAGATTTAGTCGAGTTCCCATTGCTTCTTGGAAACTTGTCCAGAAATGAGAAGTGGAACGACTATCCCTATCCGATACAATGGAGAGTGGAACTCCATGTAAGGCTACTACTTCATCTACATACAACTTGGCAAACCTTTCCATGCTAAAGGTTTCTTTCATAGGTAGAAAATGAGCTGATTTGGTTAATCGATCCACAATTACCCAAATCGCATCATTACCTTTTCTGGTTTTGGGTAACTTAGTAACAAAGTCCATGGTTATAAGTTCCCATTTCCATACAGGCATTTCTAGTTGTTGTAGTAGACCTGAAGGTTTCTGGTGTTCTTCCTTAACTTGTGAACAAGTAAGACATTTAGAAACATATCTAGCTATGTCCTTTTTCATTCCTATCCACCAGAAGTTATTCCTTAAATCTTGGTACATCTTATTGTTAACAGGGTGCATGGTATACCTAGATTTATGGGCTTCTTCTAAAATCTTATTTCTTAATTCTCCCTGTTTTGGTACCCAAATTCTTTTCTTATGGAATCTCCAAATTCCATCACTGCATTGCTTCAATTCTTTTATTCTTCCTTTCATTCCTTCAGCATCATTCTTGATTGCTGTTTCTTGAATGTTTTTCAGTTGTTCCATTAAGTCTAATTGTAAACTTAATCTAAGAGCACGAACTCGTCGTTGTTTCTCATGATACTTACGACTTAAAGCATCAGCAACTACGTTTGCTTTTCCTTCGTGATATTGAATATCACATTCGTAGTCACTTAGGATTTCCATCCATCTCCTTTGTCTCATGTTCAATTCATTTTGCCCAAATATATATCTTAAGCTCTTATGATCTGTATAGATAGTAAACTTACTTCAATACAAATAGTGTCTCCATTCTTAAGGGCAAAAATTATGGCTCCTAACTCTAAGTCATGAGTTGTATAGTTTTCTTCGTGCTTTTTCAATTGCCTTGATGCATACGCAATTACCTTCTTGTGTTGCATAAGCACACATCCTAATCCTCATTTTGAAGCATCACAGTATACTTCAAAGTCTTCTATTCCTTCCGGTAAAGCTAAAATTGGAGCATTTGTTAACTTTTGCTTTAATATCTTAAAAGCTTCTTCTTGTTTAGGTCCCCATTCAAACTTAACTGTTTTACAGGTTAGCTTAGTTAATGGTACAGCTATTTTGGAAAAATCCTTAATAAATCGTCTATAATATCCGGCTAATCCTATAAAACTTCTAATTTCCATAGCTGACTGTGGAACCTTCCATTTGGTGATTGCTTCTATCTTAGCAGGATCTACGTGAATGCCTTCGTGCTTCACCATATGACCTAAAAATTTCACTTCTTGCAGCCAAAATTCACACTTCGAGAATTTTGCATAAAGTTTTTCCTCTCTTAACAAAGTTAAGAGTGCATGCAGGTGCTCACAATGCTCCTCCTGGCTTTTGGAATAAATAAGTATATCGTCGATGAATACAATTACAAATTTATCCAAGTACGGTTTACAGATCCTATTCATCATGTCCATAAATGCTGCAGGAGCATTTGTTAACCCGAAGGGCATGACTGTAAACTCGTAATGACCATACCTAGTTCTGAAAGCAGTTTTAGGTATGTCTTCTTCTTGTACCATCAATTGATGATATCCGGAGCGTAAATCTATCTTAGAAAAGTATCTAGCTCCTTGCAGTTGATCAAAGAGATCATCAATTCTAGGTAATGGGTATCGATTCTTAATTGTAACTTTATTCAATTCCCTGTAATCGATACACATTCGCATCGACTCATCTTTCTTCTTTACAAATAACACTGGCGCTCCCCACGGGGATGAACTAGGTTGTATGAATCATTTGCTTAACAATTCATCTAATTGCTTTTTCAATTCTAGCATTTCGGTGGGTGCTAACCGATAAGGTGCCTTGGCTATCGGTGTAGTTCCAGGAATTAGATGAATTCTAAATTCTACTTCCCTATCAGGTGGTAATCCAGGTAGTTCTTCTGGGAATACCTCTGGGTATTCTGATACTACTGGAATTTCTTTGAGTTCCCTACCTTTTGTGTTAATGATTACTGAAATCATATATACCATTTCTTGTTTTCTTGAATAACTGGCCAGTTTCATTACTGAAATGAATTTCATTGGCTTTCGTGGTTTATCTCCTGTAATCAACACTAATTCTTCTGTAGGTGTATGAATTTCTATGGAATTCTTATCACAAAGAATTCGAGCATGGTTGGCTACTAACCAATCCATTCCTAACACAATATCGAATCCGGCTAAGTTCTTAGGTAACAGGTTTGCAGAAAATTTATGACCTAAGAGTTCTATCTTTCCTTCTTGCAAAACCTTATCTATCTTAACAGAATTTCCATCTGCCGTTTCTACCATAAAAATTTGTCTAAGTTTGGTTAAAGGTAGGTTAAGAGCTTGGCAGAATGAAGTATTTATAAAACTTTGGTTTGCACCAGAGTCAAATAATACTTTTCCATAAACGTTGTGAACTAGGAACGTACCAGCTATTACGCCAGGAATTAGTTCTGCTTCCTGAGTAGTCAACTGGAAGGCTCTTACGTTCTTCTTGGTAGTTCCTTCTGCAGGTTTGGTTTTGTTGTCAGCTGGTTTGGCCAATTTAGGGCAGTCTGGCCTAAAATGTCCAGCTTCTCTGCATTTGTAGCAGATTGTTGCTTTCTTTTTCCTGCAATCTTCTTCTTGGTGCCCCGGGATTTTGCAGAAATTGCAATATCCTTTGCATCTTCCAAAATGCTTCCTTTTGCATGTATTGCAAAATGGAACAGTGGAAGATTGCCCGGTTCCCTTTCTCTTGAAGTTACTTCTGTTACCCATACGGAATCCTTGGGTAATCTTTTGGGCCACTTCCTTTTTCTGGGTTTCTTCTCTTGTGCGTACCAGTCCGTCAGTTAGGGTGTTAGCTAATTCCACAGCATCGTCAATAGTGCGTGGTCTCGCAGCTTTAACGATATCTCGAATTTCGTCAATCAATCCCCAAATATAGCGGGAAATAAATACCAGTTCTGGCGAAGCCAGGGTTGGTACCACTCTCGCATACTCGAAGAATGTCGAAGTATACCCTCGACAGTCTACATCCACCATCCCGGTGGTTCAGGAACTTATTTGTCATTTGTTCTTTTTCATATTCGGGACAGAATTTTCTTTCCACCAGCTGCTTAAATTCTTCCCAACTTATGGCATAGGCCATATTTCTTCCTTTGGCTTGAAGTACTGTATTCCACCATTCTAGCGCCCCTTCTTTAAACAGATGCGACGCATACATGACCTTGTCTTCTTCGACACATTTACTTATCATAATTACTGCTTCGATTTTCTCTAACCAACGCAGTGCCACAGTCTCTCCTTCATTGCCTGCAAATTCAACTGGTTTACAGGCCAGAAATTCTTTGTAAGTGCAACCAGGCGTTGCAGCTTTCATTCTTTTGAGAATTGGGGCTTGCAGTCCATCATTGTTGTTATTAGTATGGTTGCCACCTCCATTTACACTATTACTGAAATTGTCACCGTGTGTGCGTTTGCTAGGAATAATTTGTTGAGGTTCAACTGGATTTCGAGCAGCAGCAAGTATTGCTGGAATAGCATTGGCTATTCCCTGAGCAACAATATTTTCGATATCTTGCCTACTCAGAAATTGATCTTCATTGTTATGCTCAGATTGATTAACTTCATTATCGGGTTCATTACCAGCGTGTGCCATCTGGTAATTAATTTATATAAGTAATTAGTATAAAATAATTAATAACCAAACATAACAAAATAATTGCACATAATCACATTAACAAGTATAGCCAAAATTGTCGATCTTTCGACTTTCGATATTTTATATATAATAGGCATCCGTACAAACTGGTTATCTTACAAAGTTTTATTCTTAAGTTATTACACATAATTATATTTTTATGATTATATTATTTTTTTAAACACACATTCCTACAACCACACAACCACTGTCACACCATTCTCATCAGCTGGCATTTTAGAAACGACGTTCCCTTTCGTCGTACTTCCAAGATATCCTTTCCCCTACTTCCCTAATTCAATTCTCTGCATCAATCAGCTCCTCGCCATAATGGCGAAGTTCAGCCAGATTTTCCATGCTCATTGGTGGGTGTAGTGGAGGCTCAGTATCAAATTGAGGGAAAAAGGTATTAGGGTTGTTTAGGAGATTTTGAAACTGCCAGTCGGTGGTCCACCATTTTTCTAACTCTGCTAGTAGAGGTTGGGTGTGGATAATAGGATCTGGGATTTCGGGCTCTAGGTCAACTGGAAGTTGCGCTTCCGCTGGGTAATTAAAGAGGTTTTCACCGATAAGTCCGATGAGGTCATTAAGTGCTAGTTTATGATCTAGTTCTTCCCAGGGTGGCATTTCTTGGTTTTGCCTGGAACTTTCCCCAGTCTCTATTTCCTTGCCTTTACCTTTGGGATCTTCTGTCTTGGTAACCTTTCGTGTCACTGGTTTCTTCCTGCGTACACGCCTCCAGCCCACAATTCTTCTTCTTTTCTTTGGTTTGGGTTTCTCCGGAGGTTGGGTTTGAAATTCCATAGGTTCCTCTATGTCAGCACAATACCCGGTAAAGTCTTTGGAAACTTCCACATTAACATGATAGAGATTGAGATTCTCAAGAGCTTCAGACAATTCATTCATACTGTTTAGCATTTATGAAGAAACACACAAAATTTTAGGTTAAAATTTTGTAAATTAAATTTTCACAGAATCACCGAATAGAAAGCAGAAAATTTAATATTAATTACGAATATCTAATAAACCATTTTATTGAAACAAAATATTTATTTTTAGTACAACTAAAATATTAAAGTTTCTGGCTTGTAGGTGACATAGGTACTGGTACTGGTTTGGCGATTTAAACTATAAGTTAGCATCTACTGCTATAGTGGCTAACATATAAAGATTTGCCCATTGTTCATCTAACTCATCTTCCCATGGTGGGTTATCACCTGTTCCCTGCGTTTCTTTATTAATTATTACTTCTTTTGTTTGTGACTTCCTCATTTTCTCTTGACTTTTTCTAATAATCCAACTTCTTCTATTAGGGGTAAGTGGTTTCTCATACTGTGCCTTACGAACAAATATTCCCTCCTCGGTATCTGCTGAGTATCTTGAGGAATTTGATTGGGATGAAGTTCCCTTATCTTTCGGTGAACTATCTAATTTAAGATAGATATCCGAAATTCTTTGCTTACCCATACTGTATATTAACCAATAGTCAAGATAGAAACACATAATCATAAAATGATAATCAGAAAATTAAGTATTTTGAAATACTTAATTGGCTTAAATCAGTGGCTCTGATACCACCTTTTCCCTGTCACGGCCCCAGCCCCGGTTTGACCCGGTCAGGAGCCGCGGGACAGGAACCCGTGGTATTTATTAATTGATGCGACAGCGGAAGATTTATCAGGATCTTTTAAACTTGAAAATGCCCGATTATTTTATTTCATAATTCGAGATAAACCCCGTAATTTACAATAGAGGAATTTCATTAGGGAATTCCCTGATTTATAAAACATGTTTATTCATTTTAACTGAGCCACCACTTCAAGCTGGTTAGTGCTCCGTAGCACGTTTTCCTTGATTTACAGCAGGTCGCCTGAAACATGTTTTAAAAATATTTTATCAGCGAGAAAATACTGGCGAGTCACTCAATTTGATAAAATGACACATAGTTATAAATTACAACATAAGAGCGATTATAATGGCTTATATCTTATTTTTATCTGGCGCCGTGTCACCTTGTGACGATGGTCGTACCACTATTGGGTCCTTCCCCAAGTAGTGATGATTATCACTGTTAGGATTTATTAGCCTAACCGTGAGAAATTAGTAATGTGCACAATACCCCAATTAGCCAGTGATTCAAGATAACCATGACTTAATCCCTGTAATTATAACTTTTGAAAATGCTTGGAGTATTGTAAAATAATGTTGATAAAAAGAGAATGACTCACATTGCAGTTTTATACGGGCAGAGTTTAGCCTATTGATTAGCCTTGTAACCTAATTTTAATAACAATGCACACGAACTAGGTCAGTAACTAATACAACATTTACAATAACTCATGAGACTAAAACCTTCACAACGAATGAAAAAGTGCTATACTTAAACATCCGTTGAATTCACGACTAATGACAAAGTATGGCCCTAATGTGGGCAGCACTTAAACATCCATCGGATAGTTTTTAATCGATCGGACATTGAATCGTAGCAGCGATCGAGTTAATACCCGGTATCGCAGCAGCGCCTCACTACTGTAAATATAATTTTCGACTTTTGAGCAGTTTTCTTCATGGTTTTGATTGAGATTTCGACACCAGTGAACTGCTCGTATCCAAATCTATTTGTAGGTGAAATTTGGGTCTCACGCGGCCCGCGTGAACCCTTGCTCGACCCGCGTGGCCACCTAGTCTACGTGTAGGTTTGCTGGGTCATGCGTAGGGTTGCCAGGTGGGTGCCATGTGGCCTGGGCACGCTTATCCGGTCAAACACATGTTGACGCGGCCCGCGTGAGGTTATGCTTAATCCTTACGCGGCCCGCCTGAAAACCAGATTTATTGTTTTCTTGGTTTTTGGTATGGATCAGGGTTTCAGGGGTCGGGGTTCGCACTTACGGGTAGTTTTGGGACAATTTTGAAGCTCCTTACAACCACCGTCGCCCCCACCGCCTCCACCATCACCGCTGTCACGGCCCCCGTCCCGGTGTTACCCGGTCCAGGAGCCGCGGGACAGAAAACCCGTGGTATTTATTATTTGAGTTGACACCGGAAGTTTAACAGGATCTTTTTAAAACTTGAAAATGCCCGATTATTTTATTTCACAATTTGGGGACAAACCCCATTATTTACAGTAAAGGGAATTTCACGAGGAAATCCCTTGTTTTACAAAACATGTTTATTTAATTTACTGAGCCACCATTTCAAGCTTGTTAGTGCTCCGTAGCACTTTTTCCTTGATTCACAGTAAGTCACCTAAAACATGTTTAAAAATATTTTATCAGCGGGGAAATACTGGCGAGTCACTCAGGTTATATAAAACGACACATTAGTTATAAATTACAGCATAAGAGCGATTACAATGGCTACTATCTTATTTTTATCTGGCGCCGTGTCACACCCTGGTGACGATGGTCATACTACTATTGGGTCCTTTCACCCAAGTAGCGATGATTATCACTGTTAGGTTCATAAACCTAACCGTGAGAAATTAGTAATGTGCACAATACCCCACTTGCCAGTGATTCAAGATAACCAAGACTTAATCCCTGTAATTATAACTTTTGAAAATAATTTGAGTATTGTAAAACGTTGTTGATAAAAAGAGAATGACTCACATTGCAGGTTTAATCGGACAGAACCTTGCCTACTGATTTAGCCGTGTAACCTAGTTAAAATAACAATGCATACGAACTAGGTCAGTAACTAAATACAACTCTTTACGATAAACTCACGAAATCAAAACCCTCACGACGAATGACAAAGTATAGCCAAACTACGGGCAACACTTAAACATCCATCGGATCGGTTTCAATCGATCGGACATTGCATCGTAGCAGTGATCGAGTTAATACCTTGTATCTGTAGCAGCGTCTTGACACTTTAATACTCGTTTTTAGCAGAATAGGGACGTTTTGAAATGAAATTTTCGAATACAGAAGAAAGTCCCATGCACAGGCAATTTATAGCAACATTTTAGGTTTTAGGCGGCCCGTGTAAACCTTAACTTAAACCTTACGCGGCCCCCGAGGACCCCTAGTCTACGTGTAGGGCTAGCGTGTCACATGTAGGTTTGCCACATGGCCTGGAACGCATCTCCGGTCACCAGGTGTCCTGTCGCGGCCCGCGTAACCCTGGGCTTATCTTTTACGCGGCCCGCGAGAAGTCCAGAAATCTTGTTTTCTTGTTTTTTCAAGAGGATTAGGGTTTCAGGGGTCCTGGTTTTCACTTACTAGTTGTTTTTTGGATATTTTTGCAGGTCCTTACATCCTCCCCACCCTATTTAAAATCTCGTCCTCGAGATTTACTTAAATAAGTGAGGATACTTTCGTTTCATTTCCGATTCCAGTTCCCAGGTGTATTCCGGTCCTCTTTTTGAATCCCACTTGACCTTGACCAGTACCAATCTTTTATGCTTGAGGAATTTAATCTTTATGTCTTCTATTTGGAGCGGTTTCTCTACGAGCTTCAATTTTTCATTTACCTCTATGTCTTGGAGAGGTACTACCAGTGATTCGTCCGATAGACATTTCTTAAGGTTAGATATATGAAATACGTCATGTACTCCAGCTAGCTCTTCTGGTAGTTGTAAGCGATAGGCCACTGGTCCTATGCGTTGGGTAACAATAAACGGTCCTATATACCTTGGACTCAGTTTTCCCTTCTTACCGAATCGAACTACTCCTTTCCAAGGAGAAACTTTCAAGAGTACCCTATCTCTAACTTGAAATTCTAGTGGCTTGCGTCGATTGTCTGCATAACTCTTCTGGCGATCTCGGGCCGTTTTCAGTCTTTCCTTGATTTGAGTGATCTTGTCGGTTGTTTCTTGCACGATCTCGGGACCTGATAATTGACTTTCTCGTATTTCTGCCCAGCAAACTGGGGTTCTACATTTTCGTCTATACAGTGCTTCGAACGGGGCAGCTTCAATACTTGCATGATAACTATTGTTATAGGAAAATTCAATTAATGGTAGGTGGTCATCCCAGTTTCCACCAAAATCTATAACACGTGCTCTAAGCATGTCTTACAGGGTTTGGATCGTCCTTTCACTTTGTCCGTCTGTTTGGGGATGGCTTCTTGGAAACTAGTCCAGAAATGTGAAGTGAAACGACTATCTCTATCTGATACAATGGAGAGTGGAACTCCATGTAATGATACTACTTCGTCTACGTACAACTTTGCTAACATTTCCATGCTACAGGTTTTTTTTATGGGTAGAAAATGAGCTGATTTGGTTAATCGATCCACAATTACCCAAATCGCATCGTTACCTTTTCTGGTTTTGGGTAACTTAGTAACAAAGTCCATTGTTATGAGCTCCCATTTCCATACAGGCATTTCTAATTGTTGAAGTAGACCTGAGGGTTTCTGATGTTCTGCTTTAACTTGCGAATAAGTTAGACACTTAGATACATATCTAGCTATGTCCTTTTTCATTCCTATCCACCAGAAATTATTTCATAAATCTTGGTACATATTATTATTTCCAGGGTGCGTGGTGTATCTAGATTTATGGGCTTCTTCTAAGATCTTATTACTTAAGTCTCCTTGCTTAGGTACCCAAATCCTTTTCTTATGGAATCTCCAAATGTAACACCTTGAAAATTCACGTCCTATAATGCGTTGACACGTGTCATAAGTTTGAACATGTTAAAGAATGTTCTGAAAGGACTAAAGTTGACAATCATGGAAAGTATGTGAATATACGGGTTCTAAATGTCAACAGTGAATAAATATATACTTCATAATAACCCTACATGATGTTCATATCATCAAACGAATAAATCATGGATCATACGAAGCAAAAAGTGAGATATTACAAACTATAAGGGTTAAATGTGTCAACATGTTTAAGTTATACCTCTGAGTGACCTTTTGACAAACCCGAAGCTTTGTAACGGTTAATTATGCTCAGTAGAATGCACGATATAAATTTCATAAAGTTTTGTAATCGTATGAGAAAGTTATGATCAAATTCGTACGTGAGGGGTTAAAGCGTTAACGTTGAAAGTTAGGACTTTTCGGGTTAACCGGAAGTGTCCAGGGACTTGGCAAAGTGGGTACAAGTCTTAAAGCCCTTGTGGGTAAATAAGAAGGGGTCAAATTACAAGAAATAAGCTTCGTTGCCCTTTCGAAGAGCCAAGGGACAAAATGCAAGAATTTGAAAATGAGAAAATCTGATCTGAAGGCCCACGCGGGCCGCGTAAGACATGCTAAGTCTTTACGCGGGCCGCCTCAGCCTCCCAGATGCAGAAAATCGTTTATTTTGGCTGTTCAGCCTTGGAACCGACTTATGATGATATTTTCTCATCCATGGGCGACCCCTAAGCATTCCTAAACACTTAGGGACACTTGTAAACGAATTGTGGTCAGTCATAGCCTTGTGTGTCAACTTCTTATGGTGATTAAATCACTATATAAGGACTAAAGTTGCAACCAAGTTCCTCACACTTCATTCTTGCACTTCTGATCATTTCTGGAGCTCAAGCCTTCTCTCAAGTGATCACATTTCGTGCTTAGGACCTTGGTAAGTTTGCTAAACCTTTCTTGATTAAGTTTTAGCTTAGTTTTAGCTTAAAAGTCAAACCGTCGTAATTAACGGTTGACTTTAAGATTAATCACTAATGGTCCAGTGATTAGTCGAATCAAAAGTAGTTATAAGTTGGTAATTATGTGGGTAATAAACCCTCAAAAGGGTTCCCCCTGATTCCCACTCTAACTAGGTCAAATGTCGGGTCAAACTTGTATTTAAAAAGTCAACAGAATGTGTAAATTACAATTTATGCATAATTAGCAATGTAGAACATATACAACCTGTTGGATCATTGTTATAACTTAGTAATTAGTGTAAGAACATGTCTAAACATGTTCAACCCGACAATTTACTGTTTAGACCCGGTTCGGAACCGAAAGACGCAAAGCTTTGACTTTTGCTTTGACTTCAGTTCTGACCCGTTTTGTTATGTTTTAGAAATACCTAAGAGCTTCATTTGGACCAGGTCACATGCTAGTATAACCCTCTGTGATTATACACCATGGTTCATTAGTTAACCGATTAATACGCATGATTCCGTTAATTGCCCATATGTTGACCATTATGCCCTTTTCACTTTAAAACGTGATTTTTGGAAATGTAAAAGAGTAAAAACCTTACCTACTAATATTTAAACTTGCATACAAAATTTGACATCAATTTGAGGTGTAGGTTAAGAGTTATGCTCATTAACGTAAAATGAAAGCTTTATGTTAATAAAACGGCGTAATTAGCGTATAGCCTAGTTAAGCCTACTTTTTGATATCAAACTTATTACCCACTGATGTAATATATTATTTTGGAATTTTTAAAGATTTTTAATTAATTTTAGGCTGAGCATAACTCATAGTCGTAGGCTTAATCCGGTAATTGTCGGATAAATAAATTATTTTGGAGTTTTACATATCTAAACGACTCCAAACCTTTTGCTACTGATTACACATGATAAATAAATTATTTTAAGCCTTCTGGAATAATAAAAATATCAGCTTTATGTATATAACCCGGAAATGGCTCCTAATCGCCTTTCTAAGCGTTTTTAACGCATAGTATGCACTAGAACTATTTTAGACATACAAGGGTTGATACCTACTGATATTTTAGGTAAATTATAATGTTTTAACAGTAAGTAAAAGTTGTTTAACTCAGACTTCAGTTTTGAGCTTTACGGCTTATGTGAAATTACCAAAGTGCCCCTTCGGTGCATAGTTTAGTTATAATTGATAAATTTCACATATATACTTTATCCTACTGTTATAACTTATCAAAATAAGTATTTTTGCTAATTATACCAGACCTGTAACTCAGGTAAATACTTAAACTCTTTTATAACCTCTTAAATGACCAAACTACCCCTACGAGGCCTAGTTTGTGTTTAAATACGTTTTGGGCATAATGAAAGACATCTTACTGATGTCACAACATATTTGAGGCATAATTAACTTAGGAAACCTGTATATGACTCTCATGATTACCCGTCATGCGTTATTCGCGTTCGGTTCGGTTTATGTAACTAGTTTGCATAAATTAGCCGAAACGGGTCAAACGTTATCGTTTTTATCTCAAAATCCAGAATGTGTTTAGTTTACCCATATTATACAAGTCAAACTTGTCGGGTCTAAATCACATCCTATTCCGGTCTTCGCTTAATCATGCGTTTTGAACCGTAAACCTTTCCTTAAAACTAACCGGTCTAAGTTACGACTTCAATAAGACCCGTTAGGAATTTAATAGGTTAATAAAACCTTCGTTCCAGATTGAGAGCCCCAGTAGAAGTACTTGTGCTTGCTGATTAGAATATACGGCTGAGTATAAATTGCATTGCTAGCTCAGGTAAATACTTTTAACTTATTTTCCCTTATACGGGCTTGGGATACGGTATTATAAAAATACCGCTTGGTCGGGTGTAGAAACCTTTTAATCGGAGATGATTAAATTGCATAATCCCGTTTTAATCTGTATTGATTGATAACAAATAACATTGGGGGTTAATGACCGTGTCCTGGATATCCTTGGCTCATTTAAAAACTGAATGGCCATAACTTAAGCACAAGGTGTAGGCATAACACCTCCTGTTGCGTATGTAAAAGATATACTCACTCGTAAGGATGTCTTCTTGTGAGTTATATTTATGGTGTGTCGATTAATCTTGACCGGCTTGTATTGTATAATCACCGGCCCTAAATGTTGGACAACCATGTAAATCGGATACAAGATCTTTATTAATAAAATTGTCCCAAGTATAAAAGATTAATTTTTCCTCGTGCATTTTAATCAAATTATAAAAGATATTTTGTGCCACGTGCATTCAAATCAATTTTCTTAAACTCTTTTCAAAATGAGTCAGTTAATTGTATTTACCAGTGTAAACTGACGTATTTTCCAAAAGGTTAAATGACAGGTACTATGCGTAATTGGCTGGGAGCTCAGGGCGTCATTAGGGAATCTTGCAAGTTCTAGATGCCTAAAGTCTGTTGAACAGTTTTCTTTTATTGATCCGCCTGTGGATCCTTTACCTTCCGTTGTAATACTTTGACATTACTTATATTCGAAATGTAATATATTTATCTTTTGCTTCCGCTGTGCATTTATATATTGTGTTGTTTGACTATGATGATCTCAACTACGTCACGATACTCCCCACCGGGCCCACCGGTGACACGTGGAAATCGGGGTGTGACAGGTTGGTATCAGAGCCAACATTGAGTGAATTAAACACTAGCCTTTTGTGTTTAATCTCAATGACACATTAGCACATTCCTTGACCTTCTGAGTCTAGACTTAACATAGGATTACTCTCCATCCAAATCTGTAAATGTTGCTTCAAATTTTTTTATATATTGGATATGTCGCCAAGCGAAGAAGCTGTATTAGAAATTCTCCACATCCGGAGCCTTGAAATGCTGAGCTTCGTACCGCGGCTAGAATGAAACGAGCATCCAGGGAGAGAACATTCGAAAGTAAAGTGAAGAAGAAAACTCCTTTTTGCTGAAATTCGTTTCTTTAATAGTCCTTATAAGGACATATTTATCTTTCAGTCCCTTCGAGGACAACATTATTTCTTTCAAGTCCCGTTTAGGGCAACCTTGAACTTTTTAATTTTATAGTGGAATGACTAAATATTCATCCTAATCAGGAAATATGAAAAATAACATTCCTTTTATAAGATCTACCATTATAATAAATTGGCAAAATCTAAAAAGGACAAGACCTACCCTTGTGTCATTATTAAGACCCGGCCAAGATGGCAGTTCCTCAATTTAGGTTCAGATCCCTATTAACATCCCGAGTTAGGATTGTTCTGCGTTTATTATTAAAAAGGAATCTTAAAGGTAAACCTAGCCTATATGATGAGGCTAAGATGGTAGGACCTACTCAAGAGATTCAAATCCTTGTTAACACTTAAGAACGTGTTAGCACTCTTGACGGATGTGATTCGAGAAAATCACAACAGTCATTCTTATATTGGATTCTTCCAATTTTCTTATCTAGCCTAGTGATTTAGAAATCATGGCTTGTGTCATCCTATAAGATGATCATATTATAAACATCCGATAGTGATGAAGTGCCTACGGGCTAAACTTGTTGTCTGATAAGACAACGACAGTGGTGGTCTTTGACCTCCTGTCTAAAAATGTTGGACCAGGTCCAAGCATAATAGTCGGTAGGATCCATACGATCTCGACTAATAGCATCTGAGAAGATGATCATATTATAACCATCCCTCAGAAGGGAAATGCCCACGGGCTATATCTATTGTCCTAAAAGACAAAAGACAGTTGAAGTCTACAACTCCCTGTCAAGAGAAGGTAATGAACTTGATTCAAACCTTAATGCCCCGATTCTCTGAAATCATGGCTTATAAAATTTAGAACTTTCCTTGTGACTAGGCCTTTTGCGACACTTCAATATCCTTAATATTTCATAACTAGGATAAAATTATCATGGAAAATACTAATATAACTAACAAGTTAACCAATATGGTTTATATTACCATGGTTGATGAATCGTCAAAGATGATGATTCCATAAAAACCTCTGAATAAATCATTGTTAATATTTATGTAGTAATCAAGCTACATGGCTGGACTAGATGAAGTTAACAGCCACATGAAGGAGAACAATGATACTACCAGAATCAATGTAACTGGAGCAGAACTGCAGGCAATAATAGATTATGCTGTTACTCGAGCTCTTGATAGACAGTATGACGAATCAAATGATACCCACTCTAAGACTCTATCTGTGGCTCGTAGTAAGCCCCCTCCTAAAATACATGAGTCAAGGGAGGACGATGATCATGACTTGTCAAATCAAAGGAGTATTCCGTCTAGACAGGTTGTGTTCCATCAAGAGGAACCAGTTAAGACCTGTTCATATAAATATTTTGGCTCCTGCAAGCCTAGAGACTTTACAGGAGAAAAAGGGGCCATCGATTGCATGACATGGCTCGATGAGATGGACGCTGTTGTTGACATCAGCGGTTGTGCGGGGCAAGATGTTGTGAAATTTGTTTCACAATCATTCAAAGGAGAAGCGTTGGCATGGTGGAGATCATTGCTCCAAGCCACGGGAAAAGTTCTACTCTACAACTTATCTTGGGATCAATTTGTTGCATTAGTCAAGGAAAACTATTGCCCCAAGCATGAGGTAGAAAATATAGAATCAGACTTCTTGACTCTAGTCATGGAGGATTTGGATTGTCAGGCGTATGTGACAAGTTTCAACACTATGTCCCGCCTAGTTCCTTATTTAGTCACCCCTGAACCTAAACGCATAGCGCGTTTCATTGGAGGCCTAGCACCAGAGATAAAAGGAAATGTTAAAGCATCTAGGCCAACCACATATAGGTCCGCGGTGGACTTATCCTTATCTCTCACCTTAGATGCAATTAGAATTAAGTCTGTTAAGGCGTCTGGCGAGGGAAGAAGGGAAAGAGATGAGGAAAACTCTCATCGATATAACAAGAAGAAGAAGGGAAACTCTGAGCGCGGGAAGGATTCCGAGTTTAGGAAGAACTCGAGTCAGTCTGATAACAGACCCAAATGCAGTAACTGCAAAAAGCAACATTTTGGAAAATGTACAATCGACCCACGTGCTAAATTGTGTGGAATTTGCAAGACCAAGGGTCACAAAACTTTAGATTGCAAGGAGTTGAAGAACGCGACATGTTACAATTGCAACGAGGAAGGGCACATCAAAACCAACTGCCCAAAACTTATAAGGAAGCTTGGAGAGGCCAAGGGAACAAACGCATGAGTCTTCCGGATGAACGCCAGGAAATGGTGCAGAAGGATAACTATATAGCAGGTACCTTTCCTTATCAAGCAGTTTATGCAGAAATTTACTTGATACTGGCACATATGATTCGATATTGAACAATAACTATAGAGAACTGTTGTCTCCGCCTGATTAGGACTTCGGTCATTTAATACGAGGTAGAAATTGGCCGATGATACTTTAGAAAATGCTCCAACAAACCTTAGATGGATATTTTATATCTAATAGGAATCACTCTTTTCTGATATTCCTATGGCAAGCTTTCAAGCTACCTAAATTCTTTAATATAATAAAGACAGATGTGACGTTTTGATCCTCTGTCAGAAAAGTGATGGACTAGGTCCAAATCTTTAATGCCATTGATGGTCTTTTGCGACCTAGGCTAAGTAATATTAATATATTTTAAATAACGTTCATTAAGAATGTTAGTGCTATCATAGCCTGTATAGGTTATTGACACCATGGTTAGTATATATTAAGGCCATCAGAATGAAAAATAGCAGTTGTTGGATTTCAACTAAGAAATTGTTTTATTGGTGTTAGGAACCAATAGAAAGTATGGCAAACTCGGATGAGACAACAGTCGATCGCGCCATTGATGGCACGACGCATGCTAATGATGTTGAAATTGTGAACCTTAGAATTTCCAAAGATGTTCTTCAAACTATGATAGACGCAGCTGTTGGAAAAGTTGTGAAGAAGGCTGTGAAAAAGTTTAAGGAGCCCCATGCTGCTCGGTCCAAATTTTATCTAGGACCACACTTCCTTACTCTTAAGGAGGATCCCGTTCATGCCTCTGATGCAAAGGATGAACTAAAAAGGAAAAAGGGAGGTAGATAACTCCTAGAGTTCTAAGAAAAAGAATAAACAAAAGTCCAATCAGAAACCTGTATGCAAGATTTGCAAGAAGCGCCACTACGGGAAATGCAGATTTGAGCCTCGACCTCTACATTGTGGGATCTGCAAGTCTAAGGGACATAAAACGTTGGACTGCAAAGACATGAAGAATGCAGTCTGTTTCAGCTGTAATGAGAAAGGCCACATCAAGACTACGTGCCCTAAATCTGTCAAAGGAAATGTGGCGGAGGAAGTAAAGCCTAAAATTGAAAGCGCCTAAAATGCCTGAGCTAGTCCATAAATAATGGCATCAGGTACATTCCTTGGCATTTTATCAGTAATTTAAATGCTAAGAGTTTTTATTTTGGTTCGGATACCAGTAAATCCTTCATAAACTATAAGTATAACAAGTTTTTATAACTTTTCATAAGAACCCTATATATATTAAGTGTAAGGAAAAACTTACAGGTAGAAAATTCACCAGAACTATTCTTCTGTTCCTGTCAGAAATCTTCAGTCATAAAATTCCGATGTACTCTCTCTTCAGATAAATGCATTCAAATGAAATTGATATCTCTTTGATCTCTACTGATTTCGAATACCAAATGGTATGACAAAGGCGCTATATGAGGATTGGTGTATCTTAATAAGTTCCATAGATTTTTTCCATGCCTGATCAGTATGGAGGTTTAATGCATGGAACCACAAAGATATCCCAATGATCATATGGTACTAAAGTCAACTAATAGTATTCAAAGAAGATATCCAGAATGAAATTGTCCAAGTAAATAGTCTCGATTAAAGAATTCGTGGACTAGTAACATAAATGTGTCACTTATTTGACACAAGCAATGATGAGTGAACTGAAGCCTGAGATATGGAATTCTCTGTAACCTCCTTGTACCTTGATTATCTTCCCCTAAGATTACCCTGTTTACCCCTGGGAGGCAGGTAGAGTTAAGTTTAATATCCCACTTAGAGCTGCATTATTATGAAATCTCCAAGACAACTAGTACCATTATTGGCATAATCGAAAACCCTGGTTAAGTAAGTTTTAAGATATAGATCCATATAGCCTAACTCAATATCCGGAGAATTCGGTATAGTTAATTATGAAAGATGGTTCTTTTTGCCTATGCATTATTACCGCAACCCTAACTAGGCAATGATTAAGAATTTCCATCAGCTACTCAGGATCGTCGAATTATTCAACTAGCTATAAGGATTAGCTATTCTTTAATAATAATTTTGAGCAATGGTTGGAATAACCATCTCACCTTAAGATAAGCTTTTCTATAATAGTTGTCATATAAGTATCAAGGCTGCTCCTTTGAAGACCTTGTATAGATGGAATGTTAAACGTCCATTGATAGGACAATAGATTGGTAAGTCCAATCATCAGGATCGGTAAGTTGCATTAGAAACGACCAATAAGATCACGCAAATTCATTATCATCTGTAAGATGCCAGTATTCGGCAGAAAATTAAGAATTAATGAAAATAGCAAACCTCCTAAATTCTTGTAAAGGAATAAGGTTCAACAATAGATATCACCCTGGAAGGGTGTGCTAAATTTGTTAAATTATCGGGCTAGTTAAGCTCTGAGTATATAGAATCATTCGAAGGAAATCGAATGTATCAAGATCAAATAGCTTACGAGCTAAGATCTAATTAAGGGACTTGGTGGAACGCGCAATGTGACCCACACTAATGATTTAGCGACGTGTCACCAATAAGTCGAAAAGCGCTATCACATAATGATATGCAGGACTATGATAGTATGAGCAACCTGTTTCGATTAAGGATCGACAGGATTAGAAGTTCCAAGAAGATACATGTGCCTATTATTAAGGTCAATTGTAGTGCCTTAGAGGCTCAAAGGTGCTGGGGAAGATTAAGCCCAATATAAGGTAGAGAATACTTCCCTTACCTTAACAAATCTCGAGGTCGAGATTTCTTTTAAGGGGGTGAGGATGTAACACCTCGAAAATTCACGTCCTATAATGCGTTAACACGTGTCATAAGTTTGAACGTGTGAAAGAATGTTCTGAAAGGACTAAAGTTGACAATCATGGAAAGTATGTGAATATACGGGTTCTAAATGTCAACAGTGAATAAATATACTTCATAATAACCCTACATGATGTTCATATCATCAAACGAATAAATCATGGATCATACGAAGCAAAAAGTGAGATATTACAAACTATAAGGGTTAAATGTGTCAACATGTTTAAGTTATACCTCTGAGTGACCTTTTGATAAACCCGAAGCTTTGTAACGGTTAATTATGCTCACTAGAATGCACGATATAAATTTCATAAAGTTTCGTAATCGTATGAGAAAGTTATGATCAAATTCGTACGTGAGGGGTTAAAGCGTTAACGTTGAAAGTTAGGACTTTTCGGGTTAACCGGAAGTGTCCAGGGACTTGGCAAAGTGGGTACAAGTCTTAAAGCCCTTGTGGGTAAATAAGAAGGGGTCAAATTGCAAGAAATAAGCTTCGTTGCCCTTTCGAAGAGCCAAGGGACAAAATGCAAGAATTTGAAAATGAGAAAATCTGATCAGAAGGCCCACGCGGGCCGCGTAAGACATGCTAAGTCTTTACGCGGGCCGCCTCAGCCTCCCAGATGCAGAAAATCGTTTATTTTGGCTGTTCAGCCTTGGAACCGACTTATGATGATATTTTCTCATCCATGGGCGACCCCTAAGCATTCCTAAACACTTAGGGACACTTGTAAACGAATTGTGGTCAGTCATAGCCTTGTGTGTCAACTTCTTATGGTGATTAAATCACTATATAAGGACCAAAGTTGCAACCAAGTTCCTCACACTTCATTCTTGCACTTATGATCATTTCTGGAGCTCAAGCCTTCTCTCAAGTGATCACATTTCGTGCTTAGGACCTTGGTAAGTTTGCTAAACCTTTCTTGATTAAGTTTTAGCTTAGTTTTAGCTTAAAAGTCAAACCGTCGTAATTAACGGTTGACTTTAAGATTAATCACTAATGGTCCAGTGATTAGTCGAATCAAAAGTAGTTATAAGTTGGTAATTATGTGGGTAATAAACCCTCAAAAGGGTTCCCCCTGATTCCCACTCTAACTAGGTCAAATGTCGGGTCAAACTTGTATTTAAAAAGTCAACAGAATGTGTAAATTACAATTTATGCATAATTAGCAATGTAGAACATATACAACCTGTTGGATCATTTTTATAACTTAGTAATTAGTGTAAGAACATGTCTAAACATGTTCAACCCGACAATTTACTGTTTAGACCCGGTTCGGAACCGAAAGACGCAAAGCTTTGACTTTTGCTTTGACTTCAGTTCTGACCCGTTTTGGTATGTTTTAGAAATACCTAAGAGCTTCATTTGGACCAGGTCACATGCTAGTATAACCCTCTGTGATTATACACCATGGTTCATTAGTTAACCGATTAATACGCATAATTCCGTTAATTGCCCATATGTTGACCATTATGCCCTTTTCACTTTAAAACGTGAAATGTAAAAGAGTAAAAACCTTACCTACTAATATTTAAACTTGCATACAAAATTTGACATCAATTTGAGGTGTAGGTTAAGAGTTATGCTCAATAACGTAAAATGAAAGCTTTTTGTTAATAAAACGGCGTAATTAGCGTATAGCCTAGTTAAGCCTACTTTTTGATATCAAACTTATTACCCACTGATGTAATATATTATTTTGGAATTTTTAAAGATTTTTAATTAATTTTAGGCTGAGCATAACTCATAGTCGTAGGCTTAATCCGGTAATTGTCGGTTTTGCCCTTACGGGCTATAAAATGAGTTTTACATATCTAAACGACTCCAAACCTTTTGCTACTGATTACACATGATAAATAAATTATTTTAAGCCTTCTGTAATAATAAAAATATTAGCTTTATGTATATAACCCGGAAATGGCTCCTAATCGCCTTTCTAAGCGTTTTTAACGCATAGTATGCACTAGAACTATTTTAGACATACAAGGGTTGATACCTACTGATATTTTAGGTAAATTATAATGTTTTAATAGTAAGTAAAAGTTGTTTAACTCAGACTTCAGTTTTGAGCTTTACGGCTTATGTGAAATTACCAAAGTGCCCCTTCGGTGCATAGTTTGGTTATAATTGATAAATTTCACATATATACTTTATCCTACTGTTATAACTTATCAAAATAAGTATTTTTTCTGATTATACCAGACCTGTAACTCAGGTAAATACTTAAACTCTTTTATAACCTCTTAAATGACCAAACTACCCCTACGAGGCCTAGTTTGTGTTTAAATACGTTTTGGGCATAATGAAAGACATCTTACTGATGTCACAACATATTTGAGGCATAATTAACTTAGGAAACCTGTATATGACTCTCATGATTACCCGTCATGCGTTATTCGCGTTCGGTTCGGTTTATGTAACTAGTTTGCATAAATTAGCCGAAACGGGTCAAACGTTATCGTTTTTATCTCAAAATCCAGAATGTGTTTAGTTTACCCATATTATACAAGTCTCCAAACTTGTCGGGTCTAAATCACATCCTATTCCGGTCTTCGCTTAATCATGCGTTTTGAACCGTAAACCTTTCCTTAAAACTAACCGGTCTAAGTTACGACTTCAATAAGACCCGTTAGGAATTTAATAGGTTAATAAAACCTTCGTTCCAGATTGAGAGCCCCAGTAGAAGTACTTGTGCTTGCTGATTAGAATATACGGCTGAGTATAAATTGCATTGCTAGCTCAGGTAAATACTTTTAACTTATTTTCCCTTATACGGGCTTGGGATACGGTATTATAAAAATACCGCTTGGTCGGGTGTAGAAACCTTTTAATCGGAGATGATTAAATTGCATAATCCCGTTTTAATCTGTATTGATTGATAACAAATAACATTGGGGGTTAATGACCGTGTCCTGGATATCCTTGGCTCATTTAAAAACTGAATGGCCATAACTTAAGCACAAGGTGTAGGCATAACACCTCCTGTTGCGTATGTAAAAGATATACTCACTCGTAAGGATGTCTTCTTGTGAGTTATATTTATGGTGTGTCGATTAATCTTGACCGGCTTGTATTGTATAATCACCGGCCCTAAATGTTGGACAACCATGTAAATCGGATACAAGATCTTTATTAATAAAATTGTCCCAAGTATAACAGATTAATTTTTCCTCGTGCATTTTAATCAAATTATAAAAGATATTTTGTGCCACGTGCATTCAAATCAATTTTCTTAAACTCTTTTCAAAATGAGTCAGTTAATTGTATTTACCAGTGTAAACTGACGTATTTTCCAAAAGGTTAAGTGACAGGTACTATGCGTAATTGGCTGGGAGCTCAGGGCGTCATTAGGGAATCTTGCAAGTTCTAGATGCCTAAAGTCTGTTGAACAGTTTTCTTTTATTGATCCGCCTGTGGATCCTTTACCTTCCGTTGTAATACTTTGACATTACTTATATTCGAAATGTAATATATTTATCTTTTGCTTCCGCTGTGCATTTATATATTGTGTTGTTTGACTATGATGATCTCAACTACGTCACGATACTCACCACCGGGCCCACCGGTGACACGTGGAAATCGGGGTGTGACACCAAATTCCAACAATTCCCCGTTCTAACTCCTTAATTCATCCTTTCATTCCTTCGGAACTATCCTCGATTGCTGTTTCTTGGACATTCTTCAGTTGTTCCATTAGATCTAATTGTAAACTAAATCTAAGAGCACGAACTGGTCGTTGTTTCTCATGATACTTACGACTTAGGGCATCTGCTACTACATTTGTCTTTCCTTCGTGATATTGAATATCACAGTCGTAGTCACTTAGAATTTCCATCCATCTTCTTTGTCTCATGTTTAATTCTCTCTGCCCAAATATGTATCTTAAACTCTTATGATCTGTATAGACATTAAACTTACTTCCGTACAGATAATGTCTCCAAATTTTAAGGGCAAAAATTATGGCTCCTAATTCCAAGTCATGAGTCGTATAATTTTCCTCGTGCTTTTTCAATTGCCTTGAAGCATACGCAATTACCTTCTTGCGTTGCATCAGCACACATCCTAATCCTAACTTAGAAGCATCACAATAAACTTCAAAATTTTCTATTCCTTCTGGCAAGGCTAGAATAGGGGCGTTTGTTAATCGTTGTTTCAAAATTCTAAAAGGCTCTTCTTGCTTGGGTCCCCATTCAAACTTAACTGTTTTACAGGTTAGCTTAATTAATGGAACAGCTATCTTAGAGAAATCTCTTATAAAGCGCCTGTAATATCCGGCTAATCCTAGAAAACTTCTAACTTCCGTAACTGATTGCAGGACTTTCCATTTTAAGATTGCTTCTATCTTAGAAGGATCTACGTGAATACCTTCATGATTCACCATATGTCCTAAGAATTGCACCTCCTGTAGCCAAAATTCACACTTTGAGAATTTGGCATAAAGTTTTTCCTTTCTTAACAAGGTTAAGAGTGCATGCAAGTGCTCACAATACTCTTCCTGGCTTTTGGAATAAATAAGTATATCGTCAATGAAGACAATTACAAATTTATCCAAATATAGCTTACAGATCCTATTCATCATGTCCATAAATGCTGCAGGAGCATTTGTTAGTCCAAAGGGCATGACTGTAAACTCGTAGTGACCATACCTAGTTCTGAAAGCAGTTTTAGGTATGTCTTCCTCTTGTACTTTCAACTGATGGTATCTGGAGCGTAAATTTATCTTAGGAAAATATCTAGCCCCCTGAAGTTGCTCGAAAATATCATCAATCCTAGGTAATGGGTATCGATTCTTAATAGTAACCTTATTCAATTCCCTGTAATCGATACACATTTGCATTGAACCGTCTTTCTTTTTCACGAACAATACTGGTGCTCCCCACGGAGATGAACTGGGTTGTATGAATCCTTTGCTTAATAATTCATCTAATTGCTTTTTCAATTTTAACATTTCGGTGGGTGCTAACCGATAAATTCTAACTATCGGTGTAGTTCCAGGAATCAGATGAATTCTAAATTCTACTTCCCTATCAGGTGGTGTAACAACTCTCATTAAAATTACCATTTCTTATCTTATTTTACCCATTAGGAAACCCTAATTGAGACCCCCAAGTGATACTGCATGACCCCTAAAATTTTCAGAACAATCGGAATCAGGATCAGGGCCCCTAAGACTCAGGGGGGTATTTCCTAGTTGATATTATCTAAACAGTTTTCGATAGAATTCGAATTTTAACGAACGGTCGACTCACCCAAGCTACTGAGACACGTGGCTACCCTGTGCTAAAAGTGACCTCTCGAGCCACGCGAGAGCCTCTCGTGACACGCGGGCGCGCCATTTTTCCAGTATAAATCCCAGGCTGGCACTTGAATTTTGGCGTTGGTTTGACGTAAAAATTCGTTTTGTACGTTGAGATATCATCAGTTTACTCCAAAAACACACACAATCACGAAATTCTGCCATGATAACAGGGTCATAACTCGATCACTGCTACGATTTAATGTCAGATCGAAAAAAACCAATCCGATGGATGTTTAAAAAAAACGGTTAGTTGCACGGTACCCCTGACCGCGGAAGGGATCTCCCTTCCCAGTTCACCACCCGAGAAGGATCCCTGGCGGCAAATACCCATAGCCATCAAAGAGGGGTAAGAAACATGTTTCAAACCCGAGACCTCGAGTGTCCTCGGTCCAGCTTAAAGCGGGTGTCAGTGGCCACCAAAGTGGCACTAATGGGAATTGAATTAGGTTAACAGGCTTATCGGTTGGCTAAACTCTGCCTGTTTAAATCTGCAATGTGAGTCATTCTTTTTTTATCAAATTGCTTTATAAAACCCTAAATGTTTTCAAGGTTATAATTACAGGGATTAAGTCTTTGTAATCTTCAATTACTGCCGGTATGTGGGGTTTTGTATACATTACTTGTTTCCCGTCACCATTGGACAATGAGTTAGCCAATGGGTGATCTGACCATAGTCACAGATATAGTCGAGTGACAAATACCGATTTGGGGTAATTGGTTGATATAAACAATGTAATCACCCTTAATACTGTATATTATAACAATGTGTCGTTTTGTGCAACTTGAATGACTTGCTAGTATTTCCCTGCTGATAAAACCTTTTTAAAACATGTTTCAGGTGATCTGTTGTGATCAAGGAAAAAGTGCCACATAGCACTACAAGCTTGAAGAAGTGGCTTAATAAAAATAAAGAAACATGTTTTTGTAAAAGAGGGGTTTCCCAGCGAAATTCCCTTATTGTAAATTACGGGGTTTGTCCCTAATTATGAAATAAAATAATCGAGCATTTTCAAGTTTTAACGATCCTGTTAATAATTCCGCTGCCAAATTAAATAAATACCACGGGATTTCTGTCCCGCGGCTTCGGGACCAAGTCAAACAGGGTCGGGGGCCGTGACAGAAAAAGGTGGTATCAGAGCCACTGATTTAAGCCAATTAAGTATTTAGAAATACTTAATTTTTCTGATTGCCATCCTGTGCTTATATGTTTTGTGTTATTTGACTATTTGTTAGTTTACAGTATGGGTAAGCAAAGAATTTCAGACATCTATCATCAATTAGATAGTTCATCAAAAGATAAGGAAACTTCATTTCAATCAAATTCCTCAAGATACTCAGCAGATACTGAGGAAGGAATATTTGTTCGTAAGGCACAGTTTGAGAAACCACTTACCACTAAGAAAAGAAGTTGGATTATTAGAAAAAGTCAAGAGAAAATAAAGAAGTCACAACAAAAAGGAGTGATGACTAATAAGGAAACTCGGGAAATAGGCAATAACCCACCATGGGAAAATGAATTAGATGAACAATGGGCAAATCTCTATATGTTAGCCACTACAGCAGTAAATGTTAACTTTTAATTAAGTTAAACTACCAAACCCGGACCAACCAATGAAATTAGATCTCAACCAGAAAAGTTTGTAAATTATCTTATATCTCAACACCCTGGCCCAGTACTAGCACCCATATCATTTATAAGCCAGAAACTTTAAAGGAACTTTGCCCCTTTAGATAAACAAATTAGTAAGAGAAGATAGAATAAACCTTATATAAAAGCATGCTAAACATAATATTCCTAGATAGACTAAAATAAATTATGAATGCATAACCCCTAGTATATTTTGAATTTCAGTTGTAATTTGTAATAGACATGTATATATATATAAAAGTCGCAATGTTTGCCATTTTTCTGTTTGTACAATGGTACTTGAATGGCTATACTAAATATTCGCCTGTGAAAATTTAACTTACAAAATTTTAACTTAGAATTTTGTGTGTTTCTTTCATATATGTTAAACAGCATGAATAAGTTGTCTGAAGCTCTTCAGAATCTCAATCTTTATTCGGTGAATGTGGAAGTTTCCAGAGACTTTACCGGTTATTGTGCCAACACTGATGAACCTATGGAATTTCAAGCCCAACCTCCGGAGAAACCCAAACCGAGAAAGAAAAGAAGATTCGTGGGTTGGAGGCGTGTGCGCAGGAAGAAACCAGCGACACAGAAAGTTATAAAGACAGAGGATCCCAAAGATAAAGGCAAGGGAATAGAGATAGGAGAAAGTTCCAGCCAAGACCAGGAAATGCCATCTTGGGAAGAGCTAGATCATAAACTGGCACTGAGTGACCTCATCGGACCTGCCGGTGAAAATCTCTTTAATTACCCAGCGGAAGCACAACTTCCAGTTGATCTAGAGCCTGAGATTCCAGATCCTATTATCCACACCCAACCGCTACCAGCAGAGCTAGAAGAGTGGTGGACCACCGACTGGCAGTTTCAGAATCTCCTCAATAATCCTAATACCTTTTTCCCTCAGTTTGACCCGGAGCCTCCACTAAACCCACCTATGAGCACCGAAAACTTGGCAGAACTCCGCCACTATGGCGAGGAGCTGGTCGACACCGGGAATAGAATCCGGGAAGTAGGGGAAAGAATATCATGGAAATACGACGAGAGGGAACGTCGTTTCTGAGATGCCAGCTGACGGAGATGGCGTGAATGTGGTTGTGTGGTTGTAGGAATATGTGTTTAATAATAATAAAAATATAACTATGTGAAATAACTTAAATGGAGGCGGCACCATTAATAATAACGATAACGATGATGTGATGCCGGCCCCAATTCCTAAGAAAATGAAAGCTGTAACACCTGGTTGCACTTACAAGGAATTTCTTGCCTGTAAACCTGTTGAGTTCGCAGGCAATGAAGGGGCGACTACGGCACTGCGTTGGTTGGAGAAAACCGAGGCAGTAATCAAAATAAGTAAATGTGCCGAGGAGGATAAAGTCATGTATGCTTCTCACCTTTTCAAGGAAGAAGCATTAGAATGGTGGAATACGGTGTTACAAGCTAAGGGAAGTGACATGGCCTATGCCATGAGTTGGGAGGAGTTTAAGCGCCTGGTGGAAAGAAAATTCTACCTAGAATATGAAAAAGAACAAATGGCGAACAAATTCCTGAACCACCGGATGGTGGATGTAGACTGTCGAGGGTATACTTCGACATTCTTCGAGTATGCTAGAGTGGTACCAACCCTGGCTTCGCCAGAACCGGTACTTATTTCTCACTATATTTGGGGTTTGATTGGCGAAATCCGGGATATCGTTAAAGCTGCGAGACCTCGCACAATTGACGAAGCAGTGGAATTAGCCAACACTTTGACGGACGGACTGGTACGTACCCAAGAAGAAAATAGGAAGAAGGAAGTGGCCCAAAAGATTACCCAAGGATTCCGTGTGGGTAATAGTAGCAATTTCAAGAAGAAGGGCACCGGGCAATCTTCCACTGTTCCATTTTGCAATACCTGTAAAAGAAAGCATTTTGGAAAATGCAAAGGATATTGCAATTTCTGCAAAATTCCAGGGCATCAAGAAGAAGACTGCAGAAGAAAGAAATCCACAATCTGCTTCAACTGTGAAGAAGCTGGACATTTTAGACCAGACTGCCCTAAATTGGTTAAACCAGCAGATAACAAGGCCAAACCTGCCGAAGGGGCTACGAAGAAGAATGCAAGAGCTTTCCAATTGACTACGCAGGAAGCTGAACTGATTCCTGACGTAATAGCTGGTACGTTTCTGGTACACAACGTTTATGCGAAAGTATTATTTGACTCTGGTGCAAACCAAAGTTTTATAAATACTTCATTTTGCCAAGCTCTTAAGCTACCTTTAACGAAACTTAGAAAAGTTTTCACGGTAGAAACGGCAGATGGGAATTCTGTTAACATAGATAAGATTTTGCAAAAAGGAAAAATAGAACTTTCAGGTCAAAAATTTTCTGCAAACCTATTACCTATGAATTTAGCTGGATTCGATGTAGTGATAGGAATGGATTGGTTAGTAGCCAACCATGCTCGAATCCTTTGTGATAAGAACTCCATAGAAATTCGTGCACCCACCGGAGAAGTAATTATGATTACAGGGGATAAGCCGCGTAAACCCATGAAGTTCATTTCAGTAATGAAAGTTGCTAGTTATAAACGAAAGCAAGGAGTAGTGTATATGATTTCAGTAATCGTTAGCACTAAGGGTAAGAAACTTAAGGAAATTCCTGTAGTATCAGAATATTCGGATGTATTTCCAGAAGAACTACCAGGATTACCACCAGATAGGGAGGTAGAATTTAGAATTCATTTGATTCCTGGAACTACACCCGTAGCAAAGGCACTTTATCGTTTAGCACCCACCGAAATGTTAGAACTGAAAAAGCAATTAGATGAATTGTTAAGTAAAGGATTCATACAACCTAGTTCATCCCCTTGGGGAGCACAGTGTTGTTCATGAAGAAGAAAGATGGTTCGATGCGAATGTGTATCGATTATAGGGAATTGAATAAGGTTACAATTAAGAAACGATACCTATTACCTAGGATCGATGATCTTTTCGATCAACTTCAGGGGGCTAGATATTTTTCTAAGATCGATTTACGCTCCGGATATCATCAGTTGAAAGTACAAGAAGAAGACATACCTAAAACTGCTTTTAGAACTAGGTATGGTCATTACGAGTTTACAGTCATGCCCTTTGGGTTAACAAATGCTCCTGCAGCATTTATGGACATGATGAATAGGATCTATAAACCATATTTGGATAAATTTGTAATTCTCTTCATCGACGATATACTTATTTATTCCAAAAGTCAGGATGAACATTGTCAGCACCTGCATGCACTCTTAACTTTGTTAAGAAAGGAGAAGCTTTATGCCAAATTCTCGAAGTGTGAATTTTGGCTACAGGAGGTGCAATTTTTAGGTCACATGGTGAATCACGAAGGTATTCACGTAGATCCTGCTAAGATAGAAGCGATCACCAAATGGAAGGTCCAGCAATCAGCTACAGAAGTTAGAAGTTTTCTAGGCTTAGCTGGATACTATAGGCGCTTTATTAAGGATTTTTCTAAGATAGCTGTGCCATTAACTAAGCTAACCTGTAAAACAGTTAAGTTTGAATGGGGACCTAAGCAAGAAGAGACTTTTAGGATTTTAAAGCAAAAGTTAACAAATACCCCAATTCTAGCTTTACCCGAAGGAACGGAAGATTTTGAAGTATACTGTGATGCTTCAAAGCTAGGATTAAGATGTGTGCTAATGCAACGCAAAAAGGTAATTGTGTACGCTTCAAGGCAATTGAAGAAGCACGAGGAAAACTATACGACACATGACTTAGAATTAGGGTCGATAATTTTTGCCCTTAAGATTTGGAGACATTACCTGTATGGAAGTAAGTTTACTGTCTATACAGATCATAAGAGTTTAAAATACATATTTGGGCAAAAAGAATTGAACATGAGACAAAGAAGATGGATGGAAATCTTAAGTGACTACGACTGTGATATTCAATATCACGAAGGAAAGGAAAATGTAGTTGCAGATGCCTTAAGTCGTAAGTATCATGAGAAACAACGACGAGTTCGTGCTCTTAGATTAAGTTTACAATTAGACTTAATGGAACAATTAAAGAATATTCAGGAAACAGTAATCAAGGATGATGCTGAAGGAATGAAAGGAAGAATAAAGGAATTGGAGCAAGGAGCTGATGGAATTTGGAGATTCCACAAAAGAATGATTTGGGTACCTAAGCAAGGAGAATTAAGAAATAAGATTTTAGAGGAAGCCTATAAATCTAGGTATACCATGCACCCGGGAAATAATAAGATGTACCTAGATTTATAGGCTTCCTCTTTTTCATTCCTATCCACCAAAAAGGATATAGCTAGATATGTTTCTAAGTGTCTTACTTGTTCACAAGTTAAGGCAGAACACCAGAAACCTTCAGGGCTACTTCAACAATTAGAAATGCCTGTATGGAAATGGGAGCTCATAACAATGGATTTTGTTACTAAGTTGCCAAAAACCAGAAAAGGTAATGATGCGATTTGGGTAATTGTGGATCGATTAACCAAATCAGCTAACTTTCTACCCATGAAGGAAACCTTTAGCATGGAAAGGTTGGCAAAATTGTATGTAGACGAAGTAGTATCCTTACATGGGGTCCCGCTCTCCATTGTATCGGACAGGGACAGTCGTTTCACTTCACATTTTTGGACAAGTTTCCAAGAAGCTATGGGGACGCGACTAAATTTAAGCACTGCATACCATCCTCAAACAGACGGACAAAGTGAAAGGACGATCCAAACCCTGGAAGACATGCTCAGGGCATGTGTAATAGATTTTGGTGGAAACTGGGACGACCACCTACCTTCAATTGAATTCTCCTATAACAATAGTTACCATGCAAGCATTGAAGCTGCCCCATTTGAAGCACTGTATGGACGAAAATGCAGAACTCCAGTCTGCTGGGCAGAAATAGGAGAAAGTCAATTATCAGGACCCGAAATTGTACAAGAAACTACCGACAAGATCACTCAAATCAAGGAAAGACTAAAGACAGCGCGAGATCGTCAGAAGAGTTATGCAGACAATAGACGCAAGCCGCTAGAATTTCAAGTTGGAGACAAGGTACTTTTGAAAGTTTCTCCTTGGAAGGGAGTAGTTCGGTTCGGTAAAAAGGGAAAGTTAAGTCCAAGGTACGTAGGACCATTCCCAATAATCCAACGAATAGGACCAGTTGCTTATCGTTTACAACTACCAGAAGAGCTAGTTGGGGTACATGACGTGTTTCATGTATCCAACCTCAAGAAATGTTTATCTGACGAATCCCTGGTAGTACCTCTTCAAGATGTAGAGGTAAATGAAAAGTTAAAATTTGTTGAGAAGCCACTACAGATAGAAGACAGAAAGGTAAAGTTTCTCAAACACAAAAGACTCGTACTAGTCAAAGTCAAGTGGGATTCGAAGAGAGGACCTGAGTACACTTGGGAGCTGGAATCAGAGATGAAGCGGAAATATCCCTACTTGTTCCAATAAATCTCGAGGACGAGATTTTTATTAAGGTAGGGAGGATGTAACAACTCTCATTAAAATTACCATTTCTTATCTTATTTTACCCAATAGGAAACCCTAATTGAGACCCCCAAGTGATACTGCATGACCCCTAAAATTTTCAGAACAATCGGAATCAGGATCAGGGCCCCTAAAACTCAGGGGGTATTTCCTAGTTGATATTATCTAAACGGTTTTCGATAGAATTCGAATTTTAACGAACGGTCGACTCACCCAAGCTACTGAGAAACGTGGCTACCCTGTGCTAAAAGTGACCTCTCGAGCCTCGCGAGAGCCTCTCGTGACACGCGGGCGCGCCGTTTTTCCAGTATAAATCCCAGGCATTGGCACTTGAATTTTGGCGTTGGTTCGACGTAAAAATTCATTTTGTACGTTGAGATATCATCAGTTTACTCCAAAAACACACACAATCACGAAATTCTGCCGCGATAACAGGGTAATAACTCGATCACTGCTACAATTTAATGTCCTATCGATAAAAACCAATCCGATGGATGTTTAAGTACTGCCCAAATTCGGGTTATGCTTTGTCATTCGTCGTAAATTCGATGGATGTTTAAGTATCGCACTTTGTCATTCATTGTGAAGGTTTTGATCTCGTGAGTTGTCGTAAAAGTTGGATTAAAGTTACTAACCTAGTTTTCGTGTGCATTATTATTGGAATTAGGTTAACTGGCTTATCGGTAGGCTAAACTCTGCCCGTTTAAATCTACAATGTGAGTCATTCTCTTTTTATCAAATTGCTTTATAAAACCCTAAATGTTTTCAAGGTTACAATTACAGGGATTAAGTCTTTGTAATCTTCAATTACTGCCGGTATGTTGGGTTTTGTATACATTACTTGTTTCCCGTCACCATTGGACAACGAGTTAGCCAATGGGTGATCTGATCATAGTCACAGATATAGTCGAGTGACAAATACCGATTTGGGGTAATTGGTTGATATAAACAATGTAATCACCCTTAATACTGTATATTATAACAATGTGTCATTTTGTGCAACTTGAATGACTCGCCAGTATTTCCCTGCTGATAAAACCTTTTTAAAACATGTTTTAGGTGATCTGCTGTGATCAAGGAAAAAGTGCCACATAGCACTGCAAGCTTGAAGAAGTGGCTTAATAAAAATAAAGAAACATGTTTTTGTAAAAGAGGGGTTTCCCAGCAAAATTCCCTTATTGTAAATTACGGGGTTTGTCCCTAATTATGAAATAAAATAATCGGGCATTTTCAAGTTTTAACGATCTTGTTAATAATTCCGCTGCCAAATTAAATAAATACCGCGGGATTTCTGTCCCGCGGCTTCGGGACCGGGTCAAACCGGGTCGGGGGCCGTGACAGGTGGTAATCCAGGTAGTTCTTCTGGGAATACATCTGAGTATTCTGATACTACAGGAATTTCCTTAAGTTTCTTACCTTTAGTGTTAATGATTACCGAAATCATATACACTATTCCTTGTTTTCTTGAATAACCGGCCATTTTTATTACTGAAATAAATTTCATTGGTTTACGAGGCTTATCTCCTGTAATCACAACTATTTCTCCTGTGGGTGTATGAATTTCTATGGAATTCTTATCACAGGGGATTCGAGCATGGTTGGCTACTAACCAATCCATTCCTAACACAACATCGAATATGGCTAAATTCATAGGTAACAGGTTTGCAGAAAATTTATGACCTAAGAGTTCTATCTTTTCTTCTCGCAAAACCTTATCTATGTTAACAGAATTCCCATCTGTCGTTTCTACAGTAAAAATATGTCTAAGATTGGTTACGGGTAGGTTAAGAGCTTGGCAGAATGAAGTATTTATAAAACTTTGGTTTGCACCAGAGTCGAATAATACTTTTGTATAAACGTCATGAACTAGGAACGTACCAGCTATCACATCTGGGATGAGTTCTGCTTCTTGGGTAGTCAACTGGAATGCTCTTGCATTCTTTTTGGTAGTTCCTTCTGCAGGTTTGGCTTTGTTGTCAGCTGGTTTAACCAATTTAGGGCAATCTGGTCTAAAATGTCCAGCTTCTCCACAGTTGAAACAGATTGTTGATTTCTTCCTCCTGCAATCTTCTTCTTGATGCCCTGGAATTTTGTAGAAATTGCAATACCCTTTGCATTTTCCAAAATGCTTTCTTTTACAGGTACTGCAAAATGGAGCAGTGGAAGATGGCCCGGTTCCCTTTTTCTTAAAATTACTACTATTACCCACACGAAATCCTTGGGTAATCTTTTGGGCCACTTCCTTCTTCCGGTTTTCTTCTCTTGTGCACACCAGCCCGTCAGTTAAGGTGTTGGCTAATTCCACCGCATCATCAATTGTGCGGGGTCTCGCTGCTTTGACGATATCACGAATTTCGCTATTCAACCCTCAAATATAGCGAGAAATAAGTACCGGTTCTGGCGAAGCCAGGGTTGGTACAACTCTAGCATACTCGAAGAATGTCGAAGTATACCCTCGACAATCAACATCCACCATCCGGTGGTTTAGAAACTTATTTGTCATTTGTTCCTTTTCGTATTCGGGATAGAATTTTCTTTCCACCAATCTCTTAAATTCTTCCCAATTCATGACATAAGCCAAATCACTTCCCTTGGCTTGTAGTACTGTGTTCCACCATTCCAACGCTCCTTCTTTAAAAAGATATGACGCGTACATGACCTTGTCTTCCTCGACACATTTACTTATTTTAATTACTGCTTCGGTTTTCTCTAACCAACGCAGTGCAGCAGTTTCCCCTTCGTTGCCTGCAAATTCGATTGGTTTACAGGCAAGAAATTCCTCGTGAGTGCAACCAGGCGTTGCAGTTTTCATTTTCTTAAGAAATGGGGCTTGCATCACATCATTATTATTATTGTTGTCGCCTCCATTTACACTATTACTGAAGTTGTCATTACGAGTACGTTTGCTGGGAGTAGCTGGTGGAGGTTCAATTGGATTTCGGGCAACAGCCAGGATTGCTGGAATAGCATTGGCTATTCCTTGAGCAACGATATTTTCTATATCTTGCCTATTGAGGAAATGATCCTCATTATTTTGTTCCGATTGATTAACTTCATTGACTGGTTGATTTTCCGCATTTTCCATCTGAATAATTAACAAGATGTGTAAATTATTATCACGAAATAAATAATAACCAAACACAATCAAGCAATCACACAAAATCATGCCAACACGTATAGCCAAAATTGTCGACTTTGCGACGTTCATATTTTATATATTAGTATGCATCCATACACACTAGTTATATTACAAAAGTTTTATTTTAAGTTATTTTACATGATTATATTTTTATTATTTTTTTTTCTTACTATTTTTTATTATTTTATTATTATTAAACACATAACCACACAACCACATACGATCCCCGTCAGCTGGCATTTCAGAAACGACGTTCCCTCCCGTCGTATTTCCATGATATCCTCTCCCCCACTTCCCGGATTCTATTTCCTGCGTCCACCAGCTCCTCGCCATAGTGGCGGAGTTCAGCCAGGTTCTCGGTGCTCATCGGTGGGTTTGGTGCAGGTTCTGGGTCAAATTGGGGAAAATAGACATTGGGGTTATTCATGAAGTTCTGAAACTGCCAATCACTTGTCCACCATTCCTCTTGCTCTCCGGGTAGACATTGGTGGTTGACAATGGGATCTGGGATAGCAGGTGCGAAGTTAACTGGAAGTTGTGATTCAGCAGGGTAATTGAAGAGGTCTTCATTGGCAGGTCCAATGAGGTCACAATTTTCAAGTTTGCGATCAAGCTCTTCCCAGGGTGGCATTTCCTGGGCTTGCCTTGAACATTCCCCGATTTCTTTTCCTTTCCCTTTGTCCTTGGGATCCTCAGTCTTTTTAATCTTCTGTGCAGCTGGCTTCTTCCCACACCCACGTTTCTAGTCCAAGATTCTCCTTCTCTTTTTCGGCTTTGGTTTCTCCTGGGCTTGGGCCTGGAATGTCATGGGTTCTTCAGTGTCGGCCTGATAACCGGAAAAGCCCCCGGAAACTTCCATGTTAGCAGAATGGATGGTGAGATTTTGAAGAGCTTCAGACAACTCACTCATGCTATTAGAATATAAGGAAACACAAAATCCTAGTTAGAATGTTATTTATTGCAAATTTCCACAGAATCACAGAATGGTAATCAAATAAATTAAGTATTTCTAAATACTTAATTGGCTTAAATCAGTGGCTCTGATACCACCTTTTTCTGTCACGGCCCCCGTCCCGGTGTTACCCGGTCCAGGAGCCGCGGGACAGAAAACCCGTGGTATTTATTATTTGAGTTGACAGCGGAAGTTTAACAGGATCTTTTTAAAACTTGAAAATGCCTGATTATTTTATTTCACAATTTGGGGACAAACCCCATTATTTACAGTAAAGGGAATTTCACGAGGAAATCCCTTGTTTTACAAAACATGTTTATTTATTTTACTAAGCCACCACTTCAAGCTTGTTAGTGCTCCGTATCACTTTTTCCTTGATTCACAGTAAGTCACCTGAAACATGTTTAAAAATATTTTATCAGTGGGGAAATACTGGCGAGTCACTCAGGTTATATAAAACGACACATTAGTTATAAATTACAGCATAAGAGTGATTACAATGGCTACTATCTTATTTTTTCTGGCGTCGTGTCACACCCTGGTGACGATGGTCATACCACTATTGGGTCCTTTCACCCAAGTAGCGATGATTATCACTGTTAGGTTGGTGAACCTAACCGTGAGAAATTAGTAATGTGCACAATACCCCACTTGCCAGTGATTCAAGATAACCAAGACTTAATCCCTGTAATTATAACTTTTGAAAATAATTTGAGTATTGTAAAACGTTGTTGATAAAAAGAGAATGACACACATTGCAGGTTTAATCGGACAGAACCTTGCCTACTGATTTAGCCGTGTAACCTAGTTAAAATAACAATGCATACGAACTAGGTCAGTAACTTAATACAACTCTTTACAATAAACTCACGAAATCAAAACCCTCACGACGAATGACAAAGTATAGCCCAACTACGAGCAGCACTTAAACATCCATCGGATCGGTTTCAATCGATCGGACATTGCATCGTAGCAGTGATCGAGTTAATACCATGTATCCGTAGCAGCGTCTTGACACCTTAATACTCTTTTTTAGCAGAATAGGGACGTTTTGAAATGAAATTTTCGAATACAGAAGCAAGTCCCATGCACAGGCAATTTATAGCAACATTTAAGGTTTTACGCGGCCCGCGTAAACCTTAACTTAAACCTTACGCGGCCACGAGGACCCCTAGTCTACATGTAGGGCTAGCGTGTCACATGTAGGTTCGCCACGTGGCTGCCACGTGGCCTGGAACGCATCTCCGGTCACCAGGTGTCCTGTCGCGGCCCGCGTAACCCTAGGCTTATCATTTACGCGGCCCGGGAGAAGTCCATAAATCTTGTTTTCTTGGTTTTTCAAGAGGATTAGGGTTTCAGGGGTCCGGGTTTTCACTTACTAGTCGTTTTTGGACATTTTTGCAGGTCCTTACAACCGCCGCCACCCCCGACACCCTCACCTCCTCCACCTTCACCTCCTCCTGAATCAGATTCACTGTTCTTGTGAATCACCTCCGTCAATCACCACCACCACTGAAGATCCACCACCACCACCATCGCCCTCACCTCCTCCACCATCACCGCCGCCACCCCCGACACCCTCACCTCCTCCACCTTCACCTCATCCTGAATCGGATTTATTGTTCTTATGAATCACCTCTGTCAATCACCACCACCACTGAATATCCACCTCAGCTACGCCGCCGCCTTCATCTCCAAAACCACCTCAGCTACGCTGCCGCCTTCATCTTTCCCGTCGATCTGACGGAACCCCTTCATCTCCGCAGTTTCTTCACTGCTGATTTAACAGGTTTGGTCACCGATTTGATTGTCGGAGATTTTGAAGCCATAGGGTTAGGACAATTTTCTTTGGCGGTGGAATTTTGTGGCTGCTTTGAGTTATGTGAGGGTTTTTGAGGGTTTTGGGTTTGGGAGAGTTGGCGGCAGTGGGATGGTGGTGGTGGGGATGATGCGGTGGTGGGGGTAAGGGTGGTGGTGTGGTGGTGCTTGTTGTTGTTGTTGTTCTGGCAGTGGCATTATTGTTGTTCTGGCAGTGGCATTATTATTTATTAAATTTGAGTTATAATAAATATAAATGACCAAAATACCCCTGAGGATAAAGACAAAATAGGGGGTTTAAGTTGGGGAATCTGACCAAATTTGAAATTTGGACCAAAATGGCAACAAAAACGAAACCACAGGGCCCTAGATGCAAAAAGTTTGAGATTTGGACTAAAGTGGCAAAACTGGCCAAACCTCAGGGACCAAAATGGCAGTTTACTCTTGGATAAATCCATTCATTAAATAACTATTTATCTAATCATTTTTTTAGAATCTAAAAAGAAAATTACTTTTTTTCTTAAACCAACTTTGAAACAAAAACATATTTATAGGTCGAAAATCTGTATTTGATTAAAAAAAAAAAAGAAGCTCCATTGTGATTTTTATAACTTTAGTTACCCTCATATTCATGTTTAAGTTATTCATTAAAGTTACCCATTCATATTTGTTTAAGTTATTCAACGTGTAAACAAAGCAGTACAATATAATTTTTAAAGCTAAATAACATTACTTAAAGATATTTTCAACAGATCTTATAATTATTTTATATATTGTTATATTGGATAAAACATAATATATTAAATAAACTTGTAAAACTGTTTAAGTTTAACCGGTTAATAAAAAAAGCTTTTTATTATTATTTTCGTTTTTTTTTTACAAAAACAGAGTTTGTAGATTCAATTACAACTGATAAAAATTTAAAATTCTAAATTGTGTTTAATTAAGTAAAGTATTCTCTAAGAAAACCCACATAGAATTTTTGTATTTCGTGTTCGAACACACGAAAGAGACAGTAGGTACTAACTCTTTATAACATGTATTAATTAACGAAGAAAGTAAGAACTGGATCCAAACCTAGTTAATTGATGAATAAAAATGGTCAAACTCAGAGCTTGAAAACTTGATTTTTGAAAAAAAAAAAAATAAGGTCAACGGAATAGGTGACTAAGAATTCCTTTTTTTTTATAAATTACAGTTTTTAAAATATGTTTTTGTTTCAAAGTAGGTTTTATAAAAAAAGTTGTTTTTTATATTTTTAAAAAATATGATTAGATCAATAGTTATTTAATAAATTGAATTTATCCAATTAGAATAGGAGTGAGAAACAAAAAAAAAATCTTCAAAAACACTATTTTAGTAAATATTTTTCTAACAACACTATTTTGGTAAATAATTTTTTCACCAACACCGTTATGGGAAAAAACTCAGAATTTAGATGTCTTTAATTTTTATTATTTTTATGTTAAATTTTATTTGATATATTTATGATTTTGAATTAATGATATGTAGTTTAAATATAGAAATATTTTTACTTTAAAAATGAATAAAATAAAAAGAAGAGTGAATTGCAAGATTTGTCCTTTATCTTTATACCAAATTTCAGTCGATGTCTTTTTGCTTTAAAATTGATATGATTTGTACTTTATGTTTTGAAAGCTTGCATGTTATGTTATTTGAATCTAACCTAGTTAATTTTTTTCGTTAAATCATATCAGATGGACCCCATCTAAGGGTATTTTTGTCTTTTCTCATCCTAATTACTAAATGATAATACAAAAAAAAAACAAATAAAACCAACCCACCCTTTCTTTCTCTAAACACAAACACACTCTCTCTCTCTCTCTCTCTCCTAGGCTCGTAGCCACCACCCACCACCACCTGTCATCACCACCCACAACCATCATCCTTCACCACCATTTAAAAGTGAATGAACAAAAAAAAAAAAACTCCGCGATCTCGAGAACCGAACTATTGTAGCTTAAAGAGCAATGAACTCTCGTAAGGCGACTGACCATTCAAATCACTTAAAAAGGCAAAAAGAAATGAAGATAAGAATGAAAAATCCTAGAGCTAACCAAGGTATGATATTACAACTTCCTTTGCAAACAAGCTAATATACAAACCTTATAAAAAGTAATATTCTTCAAGTTTAAGCCTTGAACATGTAACAGACACTGACTATCTTTAAGCCTGCCTTTGAGCAAAAGGCATAAATCAGATAAAACATCACATTGACTGCCTTTTTTAACGTTAATCGAATTCATTCAAGCAATCCCGAACTCAATAACGCACCAGTAAGAGAAAACAGATTAAAAACTTTATTGGAAACCTCCGTATCAGCAACCGACGCTAACACATCAATCCAACAGCATCCATTACTGTTAGGGTTTTGGGAATTTGGGGTTTCTGTTCATCAAACCAAATTATTTGCAAATTACCATTGCGAACATGATATGGTGGTGAAGGGTGATGTTGATGGTGGTACTGCAGGTGGTGGTGGTGATTGTGGTGGCTAGGGGGTTTCTGCGTTTTTTTATAGAGAAAGGTTGCCTCTAATAATCCCTACTAGACGTCATTGGCCATTAGCAGTGACACATTTATTTTTTCCCTCTGATAGTCGCACCTTTCAACTATTTTTCCTCCACCGGTCCTCACTTAAAAAAACTTAACGGAGTTAAGTTTTTTTTTCGAATTACAAACTGATGTTTTAGGGCTTTTGAACAGAACGAGGACACGAGTCGAATGATGTAAAACTTACCTTCAAATTATGCTCCAAACGATGAAAACGTGTTTCAATTCGGGTGTTTAAACTTCCAATTAACAAAAAATCAAGTCGTTTGGAGCACCGTTTTGAGATAAGTTTTACATCAATAGACTCTTATCCTCGTTCTGATTAAAAGCCCTAAAACCTTAATTTGTAATTCGAAAAAAATAGAACTTAACTCCGTTAAGTTTTTTTAACTGGGGACCGGTGGAGAAAAATAGTTGAAATGTGAGACTGGCAGGGGGAATAAAAAATGTGGGACAACGAATGGACAATGACGTCTATTTTGGATTATTAGAGGCCAATACATTTTTTATATTATTTAGTAATTAGGATTGGAAATGACTGAATTACCCTTACATGGGGTCCATATAATCTGATTAACGAAAAAAATTAGTTGTGTTAGGCTAAAGGACATATCGTAAAAGATTTTAAAACATAAAGTACAAATCATATTAATTTTGAAGATAAGGGAAAACGGTTGAAATTTGATATAAATATAAATATAAGGAACGAAACTTGTAATTCACACTAAAAAGTTGTGTGGTGTCACAAGTGATTATGGTAGTTTTGGTTAAAAAAAAAAAAACAAATCGTATATGTTTTTGATTGGACGAATCAATGAGGGTACATGTACCATAATTCATAAATATTAAAATACATTATGATTTAGTTTGTCTTGTACAAAAAAATATGTATGAAGTGTTAGACCATGTGTAGTGGTAAATCAAAATAATGCTCCCATTATGGGACATTATTCGACACGTGTCATCTTAGTCAGCATGGGGCATTATAGCATAAAGTGGTGTAGTGGGACATTATTCCAATAACGCCCATGCAATCATTTCCCAATTATTTTTTTTTAATTTAAAACATAAAAAACTTCATTAATTTAAAATAAAAATTACACTACTTGAAATAAAATAAAAAAACAGAAAAAAAACAGAAAATAAAAAACCGAAAAAAAATAAAGTTAAAATAAAAGAAGATGATCTAGAGTCCATATTTTTCTCGAATTTTTTGGCGACGCATTTGCGCAAGGATCAACGCATCGCCTTGGAGATGGTCGATAGGTTTGGACAAAAACTCAATGTCCTTTTCCATTTGCCTCGCCTCTTGCATCTCGTTAATTTTTTTGGTTTCGGCCACTCGTTCTTTCATAATCTCATAACGTTGGTGGCCGAGGTCGCGAATGTCTTGGAGACGACGGTTCATCTCCTCGAAATCTTCCTTTAAATCGAGATCGGCAGACGACTCGACCGTTTTTTTCCCGGTTCGCTTATCCTTTCTTCTACCGGGCGGTCGGGTCAACTCTTCTTGAAGTTCCTCGTCAACGTCCACCACCTCATTTAAATCGACATTGCGGGCATCCGATGTCGGAGTTGAAGGGTCAACGGAGGATGATGTTTTTGACCTTTTAGCTCGACGTCTACTACTAGACGTCATTGGATTAACTAGCGCTCACTTTGGACTTTTTCGTAGTAGATCCCAACACTTATAGTATGTGAAAGGGCATTTCGTCCTATCGAACTCCTCGAAAGTCCTCGTTAAAACCCCGACGTCACTTTCACCGCTCGGGCGATTATCGTAGTTATGTTGGTAAACTTCTTGGAACGCGTGAGACTTGTTGTTGATGTCGGTCCATTTGCTAGAAATGGAATCTTTGTCCCGATGTTCGCCTTGACCCCACGTGCTAAAAAAGAGTGCACGAACCCTATCCCAAAAAACGGGGCCCGTTTGAAAGTTTGCTACAAATTAAAAAAAATAAAAATATAAGTTGTATGTTAAAAATAAAAGTAAAAAACAAGTAAAAAAAAATATAAGAGTTACCGGTTTCTTCGTCCTCTGAAATGTCGAGCCACGCCCGAGTCAACGTGAATTCCTCGTCCTTCGTCCATTTAATGGTAGTTTTTGTACGTCGAGGTTCGTCCTTTTCCTTCTTCTTATGCGACCTTCTGCCGCGTTTCGATTTCTCTTGCACCGGTTCGGGTTCCGTCTCCGGCACGACATCGACATCGGGTTCGGATTCGGCTTGTTGTTGTGACGGTTGCGACCCGCCGGCTTGACCATAGCCGAAGGTGGGAGGCATAAACGGAGTGGCGCCACTTAAGTAAGCCGGGGTCCATGCCTTGAAGGTTATACGGGTGTTGCGGTTGAGTTGTGTTCGGGTTCGTGGGTCTTGCGGGGACACCAAAAGGGGGTCGGTATGGATGCATGATTGTATAAAAAATAGGAGAAAGTGGGTTTTTTTATAAAAAAAATAGGAGAAAGTAGGAGAGAAAGTAAGAGTTTTTTTTATAAAAAATAGGAGAAAGTGGGTTGATATATATATATATAGTGGGTAAATTTTTGAATTAAAATTTGACCGTTTGGCAACGGTCCAATCTCGAACCCCAATACAATTTAAGCGATTTAATTAAAACGCCAAAGTGATTTTTTTTCGAAAAAAAATGCCCGGAAACGCCGGGTGTAATGGGGGCAGGGGCATTATCCGGCGTTTTTTTTTTTTGAAAAAATTTTAAAAACCACGCCCCACTATGGATTTTCTTATAAGTACCAAATTACACTTTTAGTAAAAAAAAAAAGTATGTGGACCATTTACATACTCTTAATTAGCAACATTTTTGTATATAATGGGGTTATACCTCAAACTTGGAGAATTTAAAAAAGTTAGATTTTTACTTTTTACCCAAAGTTTTATATCTTTTACAATTTTAACCTTATAAAATTTGTCTTTTTTTTTAATTTTAACCCGAAACTTGTAATTATTTGCAATTTGACCTCACAATTTTTTTAATTTCAAATTTGGTCCCTATACTTTTCATTTTTCGCAAATTTTTGTTTTACGTTAAGTTCTTAATTTGGCGAGTTAACACGACACAACATGCATGTGTTGTTAAACGGTTTTACCTTTCGTTCAAAATTTTGTGAGTTAACACAGCGCAATGTCATTTGTGTTTCAACATTTTTACATCTATTTTTCTCATTTGATGTGTTTGTCGCAACTGGTGGGTCCTAGACCGACTCGTGATCGCTGGTAGTAGTGTGGCATTGATGCCAATTGGCACGATTTTACGCCCCTCTCGTGCATCAATCCTCGTTAACTACTTTGGCAACCACTCCTACGACCCTGAAACTCACTGGCCGCCACATCTTTTCGTGCACCAACCACAAACCAAGCCACTTACACCCCATTCAACGTTCCTCGCCACGCCATAACCTCACACAGATCGTCATTCTTTTTCACCAAACACCAAAATATGTGGTGTTGTAAGAAACATAAACAAATCATCTTGCACTAACTTTTTCGCATAACACATTGGTTCCTTGATTCGGCCCTCGTTAACTACTCCATCTGAATCGATTTGCATGAAGAACATGAGAAATTATTGAAATCTAACATATTTCGCTCTAGTTTTTATAGATTGCACAAGTGGTCCATATATTTAAATATAGTTGATTACTAACACAGCCCCTCTAGTTTTTAAGGAGCGTTTTGTTCATTTTACATAAGCCTAATTGAACATGTAACGGCGGCTAGCCTTATTACTTAAATGTGTTACAAAATGTACATGATAGAACTATGTGCAACTCGAAAACCTAAAACCCCAAATCTGTTATTTTGGGTCCTTTTTTATTGTTTTTTTTTCTATTACTGGATAAAACATAAAATATCAACTGTTGTTGAAAAAACTAGATGTATTTCAGCCATTTGTGTCAAAGTCAATAATAATACGACTGCTTTGGTTCCCTTTATTTTCATTTGACGTGTGCGTGTGTATATACGCACACTAAAATTTAGATTAATTAAATATCTCTAATTTGCAACATCTTTATGTATTGTAAGCTTGTACCTTAAGGCTTTGTGTATGTTTTATGCTTATGTTAGTTGTAAGGTTAGTTTAGGAGTTTGTAGATTGGAATCAAACTATCTCAACATTGCTATGCGACGCCCCACACTTGTAGCCATATTTTTTTTTTTCAAAACAATTCTTTGATGTGGGTATTCTATAAAGGGGGGGGGGGGGGGGGGGAGGGGTAGGGGGCGAATGTTGTGTTCCCAAGATTCATTTGAAGAAAGAAGAGAAAAGAAAGGAAAGAAAATTTTGGTTGTGTTCTAAGATTTTTTTGAAAGGAATGGAAGGAAAGAATCAAGGTGTCTTCCAGAGATATTTTTTTATAAGAAATGGAAGGAAACGAATAGAAAAAGAGGAGAGTCTAGGGTTAAATTTCATCCTTATAAAACTTATAAAACTGGAAGGAAAGGAAGGGAATGAAAAGAATAGGAGAGAAATGAGAGGAAAGAAAAACAATCCTTTCTTTTCTTTTTCTTCCTTAGTAAACACGAGCGTAAGAAAGAGAAATAAAAAATACGGTGGAGAGAGAGAGAGAGAGAGGCCGAGGCAGAGACAATAGCGACATTAAACCTACCTTCTCCTTCAAGTCCTTACGCAATAATCAACTAAAATTCACCAGCAAATCGTTCCGGTTAGTCGATTCCAAATCACCTACCGTCTTCAAATCACACACTCTCAACAAAATCTCCATTCATTTTTGCTAGCGAAATATAATTATTCACAAGCAGGCCAAGAAGAAGAAGAAGAAGAACAACAACAACAACAACAATCACACTCGTTATGTGCTTGCAATTTCCAATGCTTATAAAAATCATAACAACAACTCACACCCACAACCCCAATTAGGTTTCTTTTGTTATAATACCACAACCACTGTTGAGCACATCAATAGTCCTCCTTGGTCGTCATGCTCTCATTCAACAACTCAGTTAGAAAGAAGAACCTAGACCTAACAATCTTGGGTTGACCTGATTCATTAACATACTTGAACTCTTTTAGATGTCCATTGCACCTTTCAGGTGTCTAAAATCCGTTGTTCATCAAATTTTTAGCTTGATAATTTCCAGTAGGTCGTTGGTCTTGAGAGTTCCAATAAATTCTCGAACTTGCTGACCTTTGAAAATTATTTTGTTAATGACTTTTATTCCTGTTATCATGCCCTGAATTTTGGATGATTATTTGAGTTATATATAATCATTTCTTGGATGACAACCATGCCAATTTTGAAATTTTCTTTGTTGAAAGTTTCGATTTCTAAAATTCTGGTATTGATTTTGTTGTTCAAAATTGTTTCAAACCAATTTGATTTACCATTAAAGTTATTAGATTTTGTAGAATTACTTCTAGGTATATTAAATCATCCTGGTTCAGGGTGAAATCTAGGTTGATTTCTTTGACAACATGGTTCTACATTTTTATTTGACAACTATCAGGGAAGTCCATAGTTATCGGATGTACTACAGCTGTGTAGTGGGCACATAATATTTGTTAATTCATGTTCATTTGGCAAAAAGGCATAGTCATGATTCATAGGTGGTGAAACTTTATTAATTCCTACTCATGTACTATCATTGCCCTTTTTAAAGTTTCCTATGATATGATTCGTCACTAACGAGGAGTTTCCAAATTTTTTTAACTTCAGATTATGCTCGAAAATAACCAATTCTTTTCACTTTTCAGAAAAGTCTTTATATTATCTTTTAGCATTTCACAAACCAAATCAATGACTTGTAACTGTGATGGGAATTCACGCAATATACTAGATTAAAATTGTACTTTATAAAATCTGATTTTATAATAATTAATAGCTCATATTAGTCAGATAAACGAAAGCATGAACAAATATATGAAAGACCACTCCATTTCCTTCCAATGATCCATATGTTATTTGTTTACACAATTATAACCAACCAATGGGTGTTTAGTAATGGTACCTCAACGAAATACCAAGAACTCACACAATGGATCAACAGACGGTTCCGTTAGTAAACCAAACACGAAACACATTGACACTCAAGATCCACGCATGCAACAGAACTAATCTAATCAGACGCGAAACAAGAAGGCATCACGCGTTGGTGGTGCGCGGCTTAGTGTAACACCTCGTAAAATCGTGTCCAATAATGTATCGCACGTGTCCTTAATCCTAAATATGTCAAATGTTGACTAAGAAGGACTGATGTTGCCAAACAATGAAAAGATGTATGTGGAGGGACTAAAAGTGTCAACATGCTTAAACTAACCCTCTGAATGACCTTTTACGGTATTCGTATTCTTTAACGAGCCACTTGTTGGACGTACAAAACCGTTTGTGACTTGAATCTAAAGTTCGTGAATTGAAGGGTTAAAAGCATCAACATGTTAATTTATACCTCTGAGTGACCTTTTAACGAACCCGGAGCTTAATGATGTTCGGTTATACTTCTGAGAATACCTACAACCTAACTTAAAGGGTCAAAAGTGCCAAATATGACACTTATATTGAGTTTAAAGGTTGAGGGACTGAATGTGTCAAGATTGAAAGTTGGTTTGCTGAAATTTGAAGGTGTCGCATGCCACGACGGCACCCTTGGTTCTCGGTCGCGTGCCGCGACGGGACTGTTTGCGCAGAAAATTAATGCCAGCTGGACGTTTGCATGCCTTGTTCATCAATCAAACCACCTTCACTCACAAATTCGAAACCATGGACTCAATTCCTATTTTTAACACACCCCTGGACATCTGGAGTGATCTCTAACTCCTTCATAACACCTGGCTTGATCACAAATCTCAGCTCCAAGTATAAATAGGAGTGTTCATCACCAATAATTCCTTGCACCTTCTAAAAATCACTCTTCTTGCTCTCTTGGAGATTCCCAGCTAAAAGGAGACTCCACCTCAGTTCCAAAGTTGAGCTAGGACCTTTTGTAAGTATTCCTAACCTCTTCTTTTCAGTTTATAGGCTTTTAAAAGCCGAAACTCAAGCTTTTTCGATAAAAGCTTTGACTTTCGGTTTAGACCTTAATGGTCCAGCCATTGTTCGAGGCGAACATGGCTACGTGATCGTAATTAGGTAGGTGTTAATCCCTCAAAAGGGCACCTCCTAAGAATCACATTTGCTTGGTCAATTGACGAGTCAAAGTTCTTAATATTAAAAAGTCAAACGGGTCAGTTTTTAAAATAATTCAAATATGATATTGTAGGTGTTATAAAATACGTTTTATCACTTTAACAACTTGGTAATAATTATTAGAACATATGTAAACATGTTAAGCCTGTCATTTCCAGGTTTAGGGTCGGTTCGCAACCGAAAGTCGCGAAGTTTGACTTCTGCTTTGACGTTCGATTCTGACCCGAATTAGATTAGTTTCATTCTGTTTTAAGGTTCCATTATGACCATATTATATTGTAGTATAACCCTCTGAAGTTATATTACATGGTCATATAGTAATCTGAGTTTATTTTGCAAGTTCCGTTATTATACTTAATTGTTGACTAAAATGCCCTTTTGTTTAAAAATAAGGTTTTAAACATTAATGAGCATGCAAATGAATTAGGTACTGATATGTTAACATGTTTAACATATTTTGATGTTATAAATCTGATCATCAACTGAGTTTTAATATATTATCGTAAATTATGTCTTTAAAGTACCAACTGATATGATAATTTTAACATAATTTTAAACATAAAACTCATTACCCACTGATATGATATCATAATTAGGATTATTTGGGATGTTAAGTCAGTTTATATTCTGAGTTTAACTTCAAGCTCTTGTTAAATGTTCTTAAATGACAATAATGCCCTTATGGCACTTAAAATGGTTTTAAACATGATAATCAACCAAAACCTTTTACTTACCAATATGTTATGATAAATAACATATTTTAATTATTTAAACATGGTCATAACATCATATTTCATAACCATCACATAAATCGTCATTTAACGACTTTAACGTCGTTTGGGCGCATAGTATGGTTTTAAACCATATTTATCAATCAAGACTTGTTACCTACTGATTTTATAAATCATTTTAAATATTTTTACAGTAGGTATAAATTATGAACTCAGAATCCCAAATAAGTTCTCAAAACTATGTGTGAAATTAGCAAAATGCCCTTACGGTGCATAGTTTGGTCTTAAAACATAAACCACACATATATTTGATATCCTACTGATATTATATCATAAATTAACTATTTTCCAGAATGTTTATGATCATAACATCAGTTTACTTCCAAGCTCCTTGTATAAGTCGCAAAATGACCAAAACGCCCTTATGAGGCTTAATTCGATTTTAAAACCTTAACGGGCATACATGTTGATATCCTAATGATATTATAACATGCTTTAAGCATAATAACATATGGAACTTGTATGTAGCTCATCCGGTTACCCGTTAATGCTTATACGCGTTCAGTTCGACTTATATACCTAGTTTACATAAGTTTACCGAAATGGGTTAACCTTATCTTTTTAATCTCAATTTCCAGAATGTAATTAGTTTACCCATATTATATAAGTCTTCATACTTGTTGGGTTTAAACTACATTCTAATCCGGTCTTCGCTTAATCTAGCGCATCATACCGTATTTCATTCTTTAAGCTAGCCGGTCTAAGTCTATGACTTAAATAAGAACCCGTTAGCATTCTAATTGGTTAATATTACCATCATTCCAGACTAAAGCCTTCCAGTAAATGATACCTACACTTAACTGTTGATTATACGACTGAGTTATTTAAATCTTGCACTTGAATTGAGTTATAGCTCAGGTAAATACTTTTAACTTATTTTCCCTATTCGGGCTTGGGATACGGTATATTATTACCGCTTGGTCGGGTATGGGATCACTTAGCCGGAGTATGGCTATTAAATCTGCATAACCTGTTTTAAGTTATTTTGTTTGATAACTTAAACATTGGGGGTTAACGACTGTGTCCTGGATATCCTCAGCTCATTTAAGTTACTAATCGCAATGACCTAAGCACGGGGTATAGGCATACACCTGACAGATGCAAAATGCTAAAATATTTTTACCCACAAGTTGGGGATAACTCCTTTGTGGGTTTATAAGTGGTGAGTCAGTTAATCATGTCTCGGTTTCTATACTGGGCCCCATATGTATTCACAAACATGTAAAACTGTATACAAGATTAAAATTCTTAATTGTCCCAAGTTATAAAAGATTTTCATGTGCCTTGTGCACTTAAATCAATTTTGGAAATGTTTTCAAAATTTGTCGGTTAATTGTATTTACCAGTGTAAACTGACGTATTTTCAAAAGACTAAGTTACAGGTACAATATGAAATAGGCTGGAAGCCGCTTGGTATTGATAAGAGGATCTTGCAAATCCTTAGAATGCCTAAAATCTGTTGAACATTATTTTGTACGTTTTATGATCCGCCTGTAGATCGTTTATTACAACCGTCTGTATAATTATTTATGAACTTTGAACACTTCGGTTTGTAATAGTAATTTTATTCCAAGACTTCCGTTGTGTTATTCTGTGTATATTGACTATGATGATATCAACTACGTCATGCTACTCCCCACAGGGCCCACCGGGTTATGTTGGAAATTCGGGGTATGACAGGTTGGTTTCAGAGCCAATGTTTGAGTGAATTAAACACTAGCCTTTTGTGTTTAAACTCAAATGACACAGTAGCATATTCCTTATACTTCTGAGTCTAAGGAAATGACCTAGGATTAATCCTAATCTTTATTAAGTTTATATATATTGTTTTCTTTGTTTTTGGTAGGTTACATCTTAAAACATGCCTCCAAGAGTTAGAGCAGTTGGACGAGGAAAAGGTCCCATGCGTGAGGGACCATTAAGTCGTGCAGGACCGTCACATCATGATTCCCGTCTGCATCATTCGATTCGGATCCATATGAAGATTAGGGATATTCCATGCAACCTGCAAGGCTCTCTGTTTCTTGAAGCACTTCGCCTTCATACCACCATTCCTTCGGGCCTCAACATTCACATGATGTCACACCCCGATATTTCCACGTATTACCTGTGGGCCCGGTGGGGAATATCGTGACGTAGTTGATATTATCATAGTCAGTAATCACAATTTAAATGCACAGCGGAAGTCTAAAAGTAATTTATACAAACCGAGTTTAAAGTAACATAAAATATTACACAACGGATTGTAGTGGATCCACAGGCTGATCAAAATAAAAGAGAAAATGTTCAACAGACTTAAAGTGATAAAAGCTTGCAAAACTCTTTATTTAATCACTCAGGAGTTCCAGCCCATTACGCCTAGTACCTGCACTTAACCTTTTGAAAATACGTCAGTTTACACTGGTAAATACAATTAACTGACTCTTTTGAAAAACATTTTAGAAAATTTATTTAAATGCACAAGGCACCAACATTCTATTTATAACTTGGGACAATTATTTAAAATAATCTTGTATACAGTTTTACGTGTTTGTCGTCCATTCGGGACCCGGCTAGAAGAGCCGTATTAGATTAATTGACACACCACATACGCCCACAAGAGATGTGAGATACCGTTTATACATACGCAACTGTCAGGTGTATGCCTACACCCCGTGCTTAAGCCGTGGCCATTTAATAAATGAGCCGAGGATATCCAGGACATGGTCATTAACCCCCCAATGGCATTGCATCAAACAAAACAGATTAAAACGGGTTATGTAAATGTATTAATCACAATCCAATTTAAATAACTACATACCCGACCAAACGGTACCGTATCCCAAGCCCGTATAACGGAAAATAAGTTAAAAGTATTTACCTGAGCAAAATATAATTTAATCTCAGCCGTATAACAATCAGCAAGTGCAAATAGCTTTTACTGGGCTCCTAGATCTCGAACGAAGGTTTTAATAACCTATTAGATTCCTAACGGGTCTTACTTAAGTTTAAACTTAGACCGGTTAGTTTAATGAAAAGTTTACGATTCAAAACGCACGATTAAGCGAAGACCGGATTAGGATGTAATTTAGACCCGAAAAGTATGAAGACTTGTATAATATGGGTAAACTAAACACATTCTGGATTTTGAAATAAAAATGATAAGGTTTGACCCGTTTCGGTTAATTTATGTAAACTAGTTACATAAACCGTACCGAACGCGAATATGCATAACGGGTAACCAAATGAGTCATATATAGGTATCACAAGTTAATATGCTTAAAATATGTTGTGATATCAGTAGGATACCTTCCATTATGGCCAAAACGAATATAAAACCAAATTAAGCCCCGTAAGGGTACATTGGTCATTTTAAAGTTTATACAAGAGGTTAAATAGTAATCTGAGTTTATGGTCTAAAATAATTAGTAAAAATACTTATTTTAATGGGTTATATATGTAAGATATCATACATATGTGAAATTTATCTTTTATGACCAAATTATGCACCGAAGGGGCATTTTGGTCATTTCACATATGCTTTAAGGGTCTAATTTGAAAATCTGAGTTTAAAACTTTCACTTACTGTTAAAGTATAAAAATTTATTCATAACATCAGTAGGTATTAAGTCTTAGGTGCACAATATGGTTTTAAACCATACTATGCGCCAACATCGCATAAAAGTCAGTATTTGACAATATTCGGGTTAATTAAAGAAACCTGAGATTTTGATCAGCCTCTACTGTTTAAAATAATTTATTTGATGTATAAAATCAGTAGAAAAAGGTTTGATATCTAAAGGATGTGTAAAACTCATTTTATTAGCAAAAAGGGCATAACCGTCAATTACCGAGCCTATGCAAGAACCCTATGTTATGATCAGTTTAATATTTAAGAAAAATTTTCAAAAATCCCCTTATATCTTAACAGTAGGTGGCAAGTTTGGTGGCAAAAAATGGGTTTAAATAGATTTTATGCCAAAAATGCCGTTTAATTAATAAAAAGCTTTCATTTTACGATATCGCACATAACTTCTATTTTAGACCATAATCTGATGTCAAATTTTTAGGACATACTTAAATATCAGTAATAAAGGTTTTTGTCCTCTCACATTTTCAAAAATCTTGTTTTAATATCAAAAGGGCATAATGGTCAACTTTTAAGCATTTAACGGAAACATGCAATGAACTAGGATTTCTATGGAACCAAGTTGTATAACCTCAGAGGGTTATACTAACCTATAATATGGTCCTAAAGGAACCCTAAGGCATATCTAAAACAAGCTAAATCTGGTCAGAACTGAAAGTCAAAACAAAAGTCTACTTTTGCGACTTTCGGTTCCGAACCGAGCCCAAACTCATAATTGTCGGGTTGAACATGCTTAACATGTTCTTATATTATTTACCAAGTTATTTTAATGTTAAAACATGTTCTATAAACTCTACATTATCAGTTATGAATTTATTTGTAAAAATTGACCCGTTTGACTTTTTATTATAAAGTTTGACCCGACAATTGACCAAGTAAAAGTGATAATCAGTAGATGCCCTTTTAAGGGTTTATTACCTACATACTTACCAACTCATATCCACTTTCAATTCGAATAATGGCTGGACCATTTGTGATTAATCACAAAGTCAAAGCTTAATTACGATAAGTTTGACTTTCGGTCATTAAACTAATAAAACTTGAACTTAGGAAGCTAAAAATGCTTACAAGTGTCACGGCCCCAGCCCCGGATTGACCCGGTCAGGAGCCGCGGGACAGGAACCCGTGGTATTTATTAATTGATGCGACAGCGGAAGATTTTTTCAGGATCTTTTAAAACTTGAAAATGCCCGATTTTATTTCATAATTCGGGATAAACCCCGTAATTTACAATAGAGGAATTTTACTAGGAAATTCCCTGATTTATAAAACATGTTTATTCATTTTAACTGAGCCACCTCTTCAAGCTGGTTAGCGCTCCGTAGCACGTTTCCCTTGATTTACAGCAGGTCGCCTGAAACATGTTTTAAAAACATTTTATCAGCGGGGAAATACTGGTGAGTCACTCAATTTAATAAAATGACACTTAGTTATAAATTACAGCATAAGAGCGATTACAATGGCTTCTATCTTATTTTTATCTGGCGCCGTGTCACCTGGTGACGATGGTCATACCACTATTGGGTCCTTCCCCAAGTAGTGATGATTATCACGGTTAGGATTTATTAGCCTAACTGTGAGAAATTAGTAATGTGCACAATACCCCACTAGCCAGTGATTCAAGATAACCATGACTTAATCCCTGTAATTATAACATTTAAAAATGGAGTATTGTAAAATACTTTTGATAAAAGAGAATGACTCACATTGCAGATTTATACGGGCAGAGTTTAGCCTACTGATTAGCCTTGTAACCTAATTTAAATAACAATGCACACGAACTAGGTCAGTAACTAATGCAGCATTTACGATAACTCACGAGATTAAAAACCCTCACAACGAATGACAAAGTGCTATACTTAAACATCCGTTGAATTCACGACTAATGACAAAGTATGGCCCTAATGTGGGCAGCACTTAAACATCCATTGGATAGTTTCAATCGATCGGACATTGAATCGTAGCAGCGATCGAGTTAATACCCTATATCGTAGCAGCGCCTCGCTATATTAATTTTCGAATTTGAGCAGTGAGAATTCGTTTTTGAGTTTTGGTTTCGACACCATTGAACTGCTCCTGATCGAATCTATTTATAGGTGAAATTTGGGTCTCACGCGGCCCGCGTGAACCCTTGCTCGACCCTTACGCAGCCCGCGTGGAGGTCTAGTCATAGATTAGGGCTAGCGTGTCATCGGTAGGCATGCCACGTGTGTGACACGTGGATCTGGACGCTTATCCGGTCAAACTTAGAGTTGACGCGGCCCGCGTAAGACTATGCTTACTCTTACGCGGCCCGTCTGAAGACCAGAAATCTTGATTTCTTGATTTTTTATATAGATTAAGGTTTCGGGGGTCCGGGTTCGTACTTACGAGTCAATTTGGGACATTTTTGAGAGTCCTTACAACAAGAATACTTAGCACGAAATAGGAACTGAGGAAAGCTTCCTAGAGCCCCAAGGGACTCCAGAGAATGAGTTGTGAAGTAATTTTTCAAGTGTGTAAGTGAACAAATGAAAAACAAGGCCTTATATAGGATTTTCTACTTCATATGATCATCCCACATGTCCCTACATTGATCCCAGATGATCCCATGTGTCCCTAGTGCATGAAAAACGGTTGGCTCAGACCCTGGTATCGAAAATTTGCATGCAAAGGCGGTGGAACTGGCTGAGACATGCAACTGTCCTTGTTTTCTGCATCTGACACTCATACACGGGCCGCGTAAGACTTATAAGAAGTCTACGCGGGCCGCGAGCCTGCTCCTTGACCGGAAAACAACTTTCAGACTTTGCAATTTCGGTCCCTGGTCCATATTAAGTTTATTTAACTTTCATTTATTGCATTTATGACCCTCATAGTTAACTTTTAAGGACCTTAGGTTATCATTTAACTCCGTTAAGCTCCCGGTTAGATTTAAGATCACCTGAAAAGTCTTGTTTTCATCGCAACTCCACAAAATTAATACCCAATATTCTTGAGAGCAAAATATATAGTTATTACAAAGTTTTTGGGTTTGTTAAAAGGTCACTCAGAGGTAACATTTAACATGTTGACACGTTTAACCCTTAAGCTTTGTAAAATTTTCAATTTAAGCACAAACGGTTTTTTATGCCCGACAATTTTATTCATCAAAGAATACGAACATCTTACGAGATCATTCAGAGGCACGAGCTTGGCATGATGACATGTTTGATCCTTGTACTTACATATTTACATTGTTTGACAATTTTAGTCCGTCCTGATCAATCCATTACACGTTTAAGGTCCATGACACGTGTCTTTATTATATCGGTCGTGATTTTACGAGTTGTTACATCCTCACCCCCTTAAAAGAAATCTCAACCTCGAGATTTACTGGAATAAATGAGGGTACTTCTGTTTCATTGTGGATTTAACCTCCCACGTGTATTCTGGGCCTCTTCGGACTAATCGGCCCATGCTTCTTTTGAAGTTTCTTAACCTGTCGATCCTCGATCGACAAAGGTTTTTCAACGAACTTCAAGCTCTCATCTATCTGCACGTCCTTATGCGACATCGCTAGCGACTCATCGGCTAGACATTTCTTTAAGTTGCAGATGTGGAATACGTTATGTATTCCACTAAGCTCTTCTGGCAGATTTAACTTGTAAGCTACAGATCCGACACATTCGATGATCTCGAATGGTCCTATGTATCTTGGGCTGAGCTTGCCCTTTTTTTCCAAAACGCATCACCCCTTTCCAGGGTGACACCTTGAGTAATACCTTGTCGCCTACCTCGAATTTCAGAGGTTTACGCCTTTTATCCGCATAACTTTTCTGCCTATCCCTGGCAGCTTTGAGACGATCACAGATCTGAACAATCTTATCCGTCATCTCCAGGACTATATCAGGTCCTGATAGTTGGACATCTCCAACTTCCGCCCAACAAACTGGCGTCCTACACTTTCTTCCGTACAAAGCTTCGAAAGGTGCTGTTTGAATACTCGAATGATAGCTATTATTGTACGAAAATTCAATCAATGGAAGATGGTCATCCCAACTCCCTCCTAAATCAATAACACAAGCTCGTAGCATATCCTCAAGCGTTTGAATCGTACGCTCGCTTTGCCCATCCGTTTGAGGATGATATGCAGTGCTGAAATTTAATCGAGTGCCTAAAGATTACTGAAAGCTCTTCCAAAAATGCGATGTGTATCTTGTATCCCTATCAGAGATAATAGACACTGGCAATCCGTGAAGAGATACAATCTCATCCACGTATAGATGAGCTAGCTTGTCAGAGCTGTGGGTTTCTTTAATCGGCAAGAAGTGGGCTAACTTGGTCAATCTATCAACTATAACCCAAATGGTATCATTTCCGCGCTTCGTCTTTGGTAACTTTGTGATAAAATCCATGGTTACCATTTCCCATTTCCATGTGGGAAGTTCAGGCTGTTGTAGCAAACCTGACGGCTTTTGATGCTCTGCTTTAACTTGCACGCACGTCAGACATTTAGCCACATAAGTGGCTATAGATTTCTTCAAACCTATCCACCAATAATTTGCCATTAAATCCTGGTACATCTTATCACTGCCAGAATGAACAGAATATTTGGAACTATGGGCTTCTTGAAGAATCACCTCCCTAAGTCCTCCATTGATTGGAACCCATATTCGCCCATTCAATCTTAGGATTCCATCCTTGCCATAAGATAATTGTTCAGCAGTTACTCCTAACTTCTCATTCGGATAGTTAGCTTCTAATACGGCTTCCTTTTGAGCGGCTAACAATCTTTCATTCAAACTGTTCTTCAATTCAATGCTTTTGGCATTAATTCTAATAGGCTTAACCCTTTCCTTTCTGCTTAAAGCATCAGCGACTACATTCGCCTTGCCTGGATGATATCGGATTTCACAATCATAATCGTTCAGTGTCTCCATCCATCGACGCTGTCTCATGTTAAGATCATTCTGGTTAAACAGATGCAGAAGGCTCTTATGATCAGAATAGATCACACACTTAGTCCCATAAAGGTAATGCCTCCATAGCTTCAGTGCGAATACAACGACACCCAACTCCAAATCATGGGTGGTGTAGTTCTTTTTGTGCACTTTTAATTGTCGGGAAGCATATGCAATAACTTTGCCCTTCTGCATAAGCGCACATCCCATACCTGTGTGCGATGCGTCACAATAAACCATAAACTCTTCAATACCTTCTGGTAATGTCAAAACAGGTGCATTGCTTAACTTCTGTTTAAGAATATCGAAGGACTCTTGCTGTTTTGGACCCCAGTCAAACTTGACATTCTTGCGAGTTAACGATGTTAAGGGTGCAGCAATCCTTGAAAAGTTCTCAATGAAACGTCGATAGTATCCTGCTAGACCCAAGAAGCTGCATATCTCTGTAGGAGTCTTAGGCTCTTGCCAATTCATGATCGCTTCAATCTTAGCGGGATCCACCTGGATACCATGCTCACTCACCACATGTCCAAGAAATTGGACTTCATGAAGCCAAAACTCGCATCTAGAAAACTTGGCATAGAGATTTTCTTGCTGTAGAAGTTTAAGGATACACCGAAGATGTCTTTCATGATCGGCTTGACTCTTCGAGTAGATAAGAATGTCATCAATGAAGACAATGACAAATTTGTCCAAGTATGGCTTGCAAACGCGATTCATGAGATCCATGCATAGCATTAGTGAGCCCGAAAGGCATCACTAAGAACACGTAGTGACCATAGCGAGTTCTGAATGCAGTCTTAAGCACATCTTTATCTCTGACCTTCAGTTGATGGTAACCTGACCTTAAATCAATCTTGGGGAAATAACTTGCCCCTTGTAGTTGATCGAACAGATCGTCGATCCTGGGTAACGGATACCTGTTCTTGATTGTCACTTTGTTCAGTTTGCGATAATTAATGCATAGACGCATCGAGCCATCCTTCTTTTTCATAAACAGAATCGGTGCTCCCCAAGGGGACGAGCTAGGTCGAATAAAACCCTTTGCCAATAAATCATCCAACTGAGTCCTTAACTCTTTCATCTCAGTTGGTGCCAACCGATAAGGTGCTCTTACAATTGGTGATGCTCTAGGAATGATATCGATTCTGAACTCCACTTGCCTATCTGGGGGTAAACCAGGTAGTTCTTCAGGGAATACTTCTGGATGTTCAGAAATAACAGGGACATCTTCAATCTTGGGCTTTGGTTCATCAATGGTTACCTGTGCCATATAAATGACACAACCTTTCTTCAAACACCTCGACGCCTTAAGCATGGACACTTGCTTAGGTAGCCCGTACTGAGTATCTCCTTGTATTGTTAACGGCTCACCATAAGGAGTTTTGATAACCACTTGCTTCTTGTCACAAACGATCTGAGCTTGGTTATGAGATAACCAATCCATGCCTATTACTATATCAAATCCTGCTAATTTCAGCGGAAGCAAAGAAAGCAGAAAAGAGTGGTTCCTAATGAATATAAAACATCCATCTAGAACTATTGACGCGGTCTCTAAAGAACCATCGGCTAATTCTACCTCATACTTTATGCTTAGAGTTTTAACAGGCATATTTAATAACTTACAAAATTTATTATCCACAAAAGACTTGTCTGCACCCAAATCAAACAATACTCTAGCATAAACATCATTGATGAGAAAGGTACATGTTATCACATTGTCGTTCTGAACCGCTTCTTGTGCATTCATTTGAAAGACCCGAGCATTGGTCTTTTTAGCCTCCTTAGGCTTCTTAGCAAATTTTGGACAGTTGGTCTTGATATGCCCCTTTTCGTTACAACCATAACAGGTTGCATCTTTCAACTTTTTGCAATCCAAAGTCTTGTGTTCCTTGGACTTGTAGATCCCACATCCAAAAGTCTTTGATTGCGACTGCGATTTCGACACCAACCTGCACTTTCCAAAGTGATGCTTCTGACATGTTTTACATTTGGGTTTCTCACCCGACTGCTGGCTATCCTTTTTGAACCCGGAACTCTTCTTGTGATCTGATTTCCCTTTATGTTTCTTATCAGAACGGCGTGAGTTCTCCTCCTCACGTTTCCTCTTCCCCTCATCGGAATTCTTGAGCGATCTCTGCCGGACCGCATCGAGAGTAAGAGATAACGACAAATCAGCCACTGACCTAAATGTGGTGGGTCTAGATGCTTTCACACTTGCATTAATTTCTGGAGCTAGACCTCCAATAAAACGAGCTATACGTTTCGGTTTTGGTGTGACCAAGTAAGGAACCAATTGAGACATGGTGTTGAAACTGGTAAGGTATGCTTGACAATCTAAATTCTTCATGACCAAGGTCAAGAAGTCAGTTGCAATCCTTTCCACCTCATGCCGAGGACAGAAATTATCTTTGATCAACGCACCAAACTGATCCCATGACATGTTGTAAAGTGGGATCTTTCCTGTAGCTTGGATCAGGGACCTCCACCAAGCTAAAGCTTCGCCTTTAAAAGATTGTGAAACAAACTTCACAATGTCCTGTTCGGCACAACCACTAATATCAACCACTGTATCCATCTCATCGAGCCAAGTCATGCAATCAATGGCTCATTTCTCCCCTGTGAAATCCCTGGGCTTGCAGGAGATAAAATACTTATAAGAACATGTCTTAACACGTGGCTCTTGACTGAGCACAATCTTCTTAGACGGAACACTCCTTTGATTTTATGAGTGATGGGAATCGTCTCTGTGTGATGCGTGCGACTTAGATGGTGGCTTTGAATGAGCTACAGATAGGGTCCTGCTACGAGTACCACTAGATTCCTTGAACTGTCTATCCAAAGCTTGGGTGATAGCATTATCTATCATTGCTTGCAAATCCGCACCAGCCACATTGACTCTGGTGGTGTCATTATTCTCCCTCGGGTGACTGTTAACTTCATCAGATTCAGCCATGTAGCTTGATTGCTACTTAAAACAATTGACAATATTTTATTCAAAAGTCTTGTTATGGTATTGTCATTGACAATTCATTGACCATGGTAAATACAAACCATATTGGTTATTTTATTTAGTATTTTCTTTATAATTTATCCCTAGTTATAATTCATTAGAGATGTCAAAGTGGCGTAAAAGGCCTCGTCACAAGGACTGATTTAATAAAGTAATAGCCATGATTTTACAAAAATCAAGGCATTAAGGTTTGAACATAGTTCATTTCCTTTTCTTGACAGGGAGTCGTAGACTACAACTGTCTTTTGTCTTATTTGACAATTATTATGGCCCGCAGGCACATCATCACTAATGGATGTTTAAATTAAATAGAGGAAATGAATTGGAAGAATCCAATATAAGGATGACTTATGTGATTTTATCGAATCACATTTTCTAGGAGTGTTAACATGTTTTCAGATGTTAACATGGATTTGAATCTTAAAAAGGTCTTACCATCTGGGCCATGTCTAAATTGACATATAGGCTAGATTATACCTTTAAGATTTTCTTTCAATATTTATTGGCAGATTAATTAAATAAAAAAAAGGAATGATATTTTGATTTATTTCATATAATATATTTTCACATATAATGACAAATGAAATTTAAATTTAAAACATTCCATAAATAAATGAAAAGAAGTACATATTTGCCCTAAACTGGACTTTTTAACAAAATAGCATTGTCCTCGCAGGGACAGAAATAAAAGACAAGTCCACACAGGGACCAAGTACATAAATAAATAAATGTCCACACAGGGACTTAATTGAAAATAAAAATTACAACACAAATAAATAAGGAATTTCAAAAATCCCTCTTCTTCTTCCCCTTGATCAGATTCGCCAAACCCTTAAGCAGACCCCGGCGGCTTCTACGCTCTTCTTGCACCTCCCTTTCCACCTAGTTCAACCTCTGAAGGATTTCCTGCTGCTGCGGTGGCTGGATCAGTGGTGGCTGTGGTGGCTACTGCTGCGGAGGTTGAGGAGGTGGCGGGTATTGATACCCATATGCTTGGTACCCAGATTGGTATGAAGCGGCGAAAGGTCCTTCGGGGTGAAGAGCATTGTAGTTGACCGCCTCGAGGTATGGGTCAACGACAGGGGCATTGTAGTAGTTGTAGCCAGGATAAGCTGGCTGCTCAAAAGGGTTATACGCCGCTGCACCTGCGTATGAAGGAATTGGGTTATCATAACCCATTGGTGGTGGTGCGACCGGAGCTGATTCGACTTTTGAAGTTGGGTTTGAAGGCCCACCCATTTGCGGGTCTTCATATAGTGGCGGGTAGTGGCTGTCACTAGAGTGTTGAGGGGTGCTGAAGTGAAAATCCCCTCCTCGCACGGACATCCGTGCACCTGATCTTCTTCTCCTCGGTGGTTCTGGAGGCAGCTACCGCTTTAGCGGCGGCGGTGGCGGTGGTGTGACCGCTTCAAAATGTGGGTCCTCAGAGGGGACCAGTTGGTGTGGTGATGAGTTGTGGGAAGGTGTGTACTCCCAGTGATAATTACTCCACCATTGGGCAAAGTAGTCGAGGCCACTATATGGCGAACCACAGAAAGATGATCCGTCAGAAATCTCGATGGGATGTGTTGGCGTCCCAGTTGGCGGCTTGGCAGGTTCTGGTTCTGGATCTGGATCCTCGTCCATATCCATATCCTTGGCTTCAGGAAATGGTCTTCCGGTCCCAATGGGTTATGGCCCATTGGTTCTTCACTCACGTTTGTCGGGTTGAACCGGCTCTGAAAGTATGGAGTTGGGTCTTGAAAGGCACGGTGTGAACCCGACCGTTGCAATAGGATGAAGGAATGGTGAGAATTATTGGGCTCATTTTCTAATTGTGGCCCAAAGGAGTGGTGGTATGATGGTTAGGAGCTGAGAGAGACTGAACGCCTTGCCGGCTCCAGATAAGTCCTCCAATCTTCCTGGGGACTTGAGCTGAAAGTTGCTGAAGGAGTGCGCCAGTGTGATGGCCCAGCCTCGTGATCATTTGGAGCAGTGATTGGCGCCTTGCCTCGTCCACCTCTTCCTCTGAATCATGGCGGCATTGTCCTTTGTTCCTGTAAAAAAAAACAAAAGAAACCAACAAAAGAAAACAATAAGATTAGGATTAGTCCTATGTCGTTAGCTTAGACTCGGAGGTCAAGGAATGTGCAAACTGTGCCATTGAGATTAAACACAAAAGGCTAGTGTTTAATTCACTCAATGTTGGCTCTGATACCAACCTATCATACCCCGATATTTCCACGTATTACCGGTGGGGAGTATCGTGACGTAGTTGATATCATCATAGTCAGTAATCATAGTTTAAATGCACCGCGGAAGTCTAAAAGTAATTTATACAAACTGAGTTTAAAGTAACATAAAATATTACACAACAGATTGTAGTGGATCCACAGGCGGATCAAAATAAAAGAGAAAATGTTCAACATACTTAAAGTGATAAAAGCTTGCAAAACGCTTTATTTAATCTCTCAGGAGTTCCAGCCCATTACATCTGTATAATTATTTCTGAACTTTGAACACTTCGGTTTGTAATAGTAATTTTATTCCAAGACTTCCGTTGTGCTATTCTGTGTATATTGACTATGATGATATCAACTACGTCACGATACTCCCCACCGGGCCCACTGGGTTATGTTGGAAATTCGGGGTGTGACAGGTTGGTATCAGAGCCAATGTTTGAGTGAATTAAACACTAGCCTTTTGTGTTTAAACTCAAATAACACAGTAGCATATTCCTTAGACTTCCGAGTCTAGGGAAATAACCTAGGATTAATCCTAATCTTTATTAAGTTTATATATATTGTTTTCTTTGTTTTTGGTAGGTTACATCTTAAAGCGTGCCTCCAAGAGTTAGAGGAGTTGGACGAGGAAAAGGTCCCATGCGTGGGGGACCATTAAGTCGTGCAGGACCGTCACATCATGATTCCCGTCTGCATCATTCGATTCGGATCCATATGAAGATTAGGGATATTCTATGCAACCTGCAAGGGGCTCTGTTTCTTTAAGCACTTCGCCTTCATACCACCATTCCTTCGGGCCTCAACATTCACATGATGTCACACCCCGATATTTCCACGTATTACCGGTGGGCCCTAGTGGGGAATATCGTGACGTAGTTGATATCATCATAGTCAGTAATCACAGTTTAAATGCACAGCGGAATTCTAAAAGTAATTTATACAAACCGAGTTTAAAGTAACATTAAATATTACAAAACGGATTGCAGTGGATCCACAGGCGGATCAAAATAAAGAGAAAATGTTCAACAGACTTAAAGTGATAAAAGCTTGCAAAACTCTTTATTTAATCACTCAGGAGTTCCAGCCCATTACGCCTAGTACCTGCACTTAACCTTTTGAAAATACGTCAGTTTACACTGGTAAATACAATTAACTGACTCTTTTGAAAAACATTTTAGAAAATTTATTTAAATGCACAAGGCACCAATATTCTTTTTATAACTTGAGACAATTATTTAAAATAATCTTGTATACAGTTTTACGTGTTTGTCGTCCATTCGGGACCCGGTTAGAAGAGCCGTATTAGATTAATTGATACACCACAAGTATACGCCCACAAGAGATGTGAGATACCGTTTATACATAAGCAACTATCATGTGTATGCCTACACCCCGTGCTTAAGCCGTGGCCATTTAATAAATGAGCCGAGGATATCCAGGACATGGTCATTAACCCCCCAAAGGCATTGCATCAAACAAATAGATTAAAACGGGTTATGTAAATGTATTAATCACAATCCAATTTAAATAACTACATACCTGACCAAGCGGTATAATTATAATACCGTGTCCCAAGCCCGTATAACGGAAAATAAGTTAAAAGTATTTACCTGAGCAAAATATAATTTAATCTCAGCCGTATAACAATCAGCAAGTGCAAATAGCTTTTACTGGGCTCCTAGATCTGGATCGAAGGTTTTAATAACCTATTAGATTCCTAACAGGTCTTACTTAAGTTTAAACTTAGACCGGTTAGTTTTAATGAAAAGTTTACGGTTCAAAACGCACGATTAATTGAAGACCGGATTAGGATGTGATTTAAACCCGAAAAGTATGAAGACTTGTATAATATGGGTAAACTAAACACATTCTGGATTTTGAAATAAAAATGATAAGGTTTGGCCCGTTTTGGTTAATTTATGTAAACTAGTTACATAAACCGTACCGAACGCGAATATGCATAACGGGTAACCAAATTAGTTATATACAGGTTTCACAACTTAATATGCTTAAAATATGTTGTGATATCAGTAGGATACCTTCCATTATGCCCAAAACGAATTTAAAACCAAATTAAGCCCCGTAAGGGTACATTGGTCATTTTAAAGTTTATAAAGAGTTTAAATAGTAATCTGAGTTTATGGTATAAAATAATCAGTAAAAATACTTATTTTCATGGGTTATATCAGTAAGATATCATACAATGTGAAATTTATCTTTTATGACCAAACGATGCACCGAAGGGGCATTTTGGTCATTTCACATATGCTTTAAGGGTCTAATTTGGAAATCTGAGTTTAAAAATTTCACTTACTGTTAAAGTATAAAAATTTATTCATAACATCAGTTGGTATTAAGTCTTAGGTGCTCAATATGGTTTTAAACCATACTATGCGCCTACATCGCATAAAAGTCGGTATTTGACGATATTCGGGTTCATTAAAGAAACCTGAGATTTTGATCAGCCTCTACTATTTAAAATAATTTATTTGATGTATAAAATCAGTAGAAAAAGGTTTGATATGTAAAGGATGTGTAAAACTCATTTTATTAGCAAAAAGGGCATAACCGTCAATTAGCGAGCCTATGCAAGAACCCTATGTTATGATCAGTTTAAAATATAACAAAAATTTTCAAAAATCCCTAAATATTATATCTTAATAGTAGGTGGCAAGTTTGGTGGCAAAAATTGGGTTTAGATAGGTTTTATGCCAAAAATGTCGTTTAATTAATAAAAAGCTTTCATTTTACGATATCGCGCATAACTTCTATTTTAGACCATAATCTGATGTCAAATTTTTAGGACATATTTAAATATCAGTAATAAAGGTTTTTGTCCTCTCACATTTTCAAAAATCTGGTTTTAATATCAAAAGGGCATAATGGTCAACTTTTAAGCATTTAACAGAAACATGCAATGAACTAGGATTTCTATGGAACCAAGTTGTATACCCTCAGAGGGTTATACTAACCTATAATATGGTCCTAAAGGAACCCTAAGGTGTTGATGCATGAAATGTATGTTGACTACGGTTGCATTAAGTCTTAGGTCAAGATATGTCAAGATTAGAGCTTGAAAGTCAAATTAGGGTTTAATGATGTTAATTTCGCTCATAATGACATATGTGTCATTATAAGCGAAATCATGAACTTGTAATTTCGCTCATAGGTCATAGTTGTGGGGGGTTTCGCTCATATGTACACATAGTTAGTGATTTCGCTCATAGATGCATAGGGGTTTCGCTGATGTGTCATGTCACTGGAGCGAAATCTGTCATAGTATATATAGTCAACATGAGCGAAATCAGGTCATTCAGTTTGTAACTTGGAGTGAAATCAGGTCATGTGCTTTGTAACGAAACTCTGTCAAATTGCATTCAAAAAGCATCAATAGAGAAGGAATTAAAGAGGAAAAGCTGTTGTTACTTTGTGTACATTGATTCCGCCTTTATACGCAAAGATGAACTACCTTGACTGACTTTTCAGGGTCACAAATCGGTCCAACAAGTGGTATCAGAGCTTCAGGACGAGGAGTTCATACTACTACAGCTGATTCGACCAAATTCTCTCATTTCTACTCACTTTCTCTTATATTTTTTTTATTTGAACTGGTTCCTACGGTTGAAATGGCCTGATTTTTTAGTATAACATGTGAAACATACAATTAACAAACCCTAGAAAGATTCAGGTTAAAACATGACTTAAAAATGGTAAAAATCAGTTGAAAACCATATTTCGCTTATTCGGACATCGAAGGTTTCGCTCGAAATTACCCTGGTTTCGCTCATACGGACTTGGTATTTCGCTCATAGTGACATCTTGCTGGTTTCGCTCATACGAACAATCTAGTTTCACTCTTACGGACATTACTAGTTTCGCTCATTTGACACTTTCGCTTATTTGTCAAGTGTGATTTCGCTTTTGTGTCACAATAGCTGATGTTTCGCTTATTAGTCACTGTTGTTCAAAATTTCGAAAATTTTTCTAAGTGTTTGCTGATTTTTCAGGTACATTCAAGATGGATGACATATTCTTGAACCCGTTTAGCGACATGTACGCATTCGCTGGAAATTCTGGAAATGATGATACTTCGTCAAGCAATACGATTGAGAATCCGCCGAATCCGAAGAAAAAGGAAGCTTGGGAATCTGAAAGTGCCTTTGGAACCTTCAACAAACCTCCAAAGCTAATGGCTATCGAGGAATACAGTCGGTGGTCAAGAAAGTTTGAAGACTGGTTGATGGCATTTGCATTTTCTAGCTGGAAGAGTCTGAAAAACGGTTATGACCATGGAAACAAAACTGGTGAAACTTTAACATCAGCTGAGGAGATTGAATCATTTGTGGCTGAGCAAAAATGTGTGGCATTGTTATTTCAGTCCGTCCGGGAGGACATAATCTCATTGATCGATTATTCAAATGCAAAAGATCTCTGGAAAAAGCTAGAAACAAAATGTTTAGGAAGTTCGGAAATTGTGAAAAACAAAAGAAAACTTCTTAGAAAAGAGTTTGATCTTTTTGGATGTTTAAAGAACGAGTCAGTTTGTAAAATGATAGAAAGGTTTGGTCATCTGAAGCTGGAATTAGCAAGACCTGATATCAGATATCCTGAGGATGAGCTTATCGACAAATTGTTCGATTCGTTGCCAGACGAGATGGATTGGAGATATTATGCATTGATGCTGAAGAATACCATCAAGGATCCAGAAAAGTTGACTTTAGATTTGTTGATTGAGAAACTCGAGAGTCACGAGCTGGAACTAAAGAAGACATTCAAAGTCAATCACTCATCTTATCAACAGAATTTGGATTTGTATTATCCAAAGAGTATGATGCCAAAAGCAATTTCTCCCAAGACTGCGTTTTCTGCTGAGAATGTGTCCACAGCAAGCAAAGAAAGTCAAAGTGGTCAAAGCAGTGGAAATCACAGTGGTTATCACAGTGGATCTTCATCATCTACAAGTCATTATGATGCAAAGAATCGTTTTCAATGTAACATCGCAATAGACTTAAAGAATGCTCAGAATTTTGATGAAGAGTCGGCTAAACAGCAGATGATCTTCCTAGCATCTGTGTTGGAATCGTATGAAGGGTTAGTAGCACGGAAGATAGGCAACACCAACCTGACAAAAGAAGATTATGATCAGATTGATCCGGAGGAAATGGAGCTGATCGATATTCGTTGGTGTATGGCAAGTGTTGTTCGTCGAGCACAACGTTTTATGGAAATCACGGGCAGGAAGACAATTGGTGGTCCATCTACCAAGCTAGGATTTGATAAGTCCAAGGTGACGTGCTTCAAGTGTAAGCAGAAAGGTCACTTCAAACGTGAATGCAGAAACGCATATGCTGATGAGTCGGAGAACCCTTTCAGAGAGGATTACTACAAGAAGGCAATATATCATCAGAATAAATCTGAGCCGCCTAGATTGAAGCAGGTTGAAGACAACAAAGAGAAATCTAGAGCTCTTGCGGTGATTTATGATGATGAAGGGTATGATTGGAGTCAAGATGTTCTACCTGAGGAAGATGCGGTTGGTTACGCTTTCATGGCAAAGAATGAACCTATTCCGTGGAAAGACAACAGAACTGAAGAGCAGAAGTATAAATACAGAAAAATGCTGGCTGAAAACAGGATAATTAGAATATCCGGTATCTATTTGGAAGCAAGGAGAGAAAATAGATGGGATCCGGACAGAGAGTGTTATCTTGATGAATATGGAAATATTGCAGTCGATGACAAAACTCTTGATCTGGAAGCCATAATCAAGGAGTTCAAAGATGAGGATGATTATTGGCAGAATAAATGGTGGGGAAGTGGAGACGAGAAAGAGAAAGATAAGAAGGAGAAAGAAGAGAACAAGAAGTCAAAGAAAATTGATACTGGGGTTATTGACACAAAGCAGGAGTTAACTGCTGAAAACCTCGGAAAAATGGCTGACAAAGTGCTGGCTGCTAAGGCACTTGAGGTAGATTCTAACTCCGTGTCTGAGTCAAAAAGCCAGGTCAGTTCAAACTTATCAACAAATGTGTCAGGTAAGAAAATTGATGGAAATGTTGATTACAAAAATTGCATCAAAGAGTGCAAATTTTGTAATACATTCACGTATCTCAACGGTAAGAAAGTTGAAGATCTGACAGCAAAAGTCAGAAGTGTTGAGAATCAAATTCTTGATCGTGACAAAAGAGTTAAAGCTTCAACTGAACGGATAAAAGAATTAACTAACCAAATTGAAAATGATAAAATTGATCATGAAAGAGTTAAAAAGGAAAATGAAAAGTTAATTCTTGAAAACCGTCAGATTTCTGAGAAGTTTGAAAAACTCAAAAGCACAATGAAAGATAATGATGATCGAAATGGTAAAACTTATAAAGAAAACGTTCAACTAAAAGCAGTGCTTAGAGTAAAAGAAGAATCAATCAACCAACAACTGGATGAAATCGCTAAACTGAAACTTAAAGTTCAAGAAGCTGAAATTGAAAATGAGCGAATCCAGTTGAAGCTTAAGAGTTACAACTCCGCAAGCTTTGTGTTGCAACACATTATTCCCAAACCCATTGGGAAAGACAAAGCAGGCGAAGATGTGTACTCTGATGGAACTGGGGTGGGTTTTCATCAAGTTCCACCACCTGTTCTTGATAACTACACGAAAAAGCAATCAGGGTTGGTTGAAATTGAAGAAGAAAGTGAAATGAATCTTCCGGATTCAATTGATGTAACGTTCACATATTCCAATGACGATAGTGTCCAAAATGATATTGTAAAAGGTGTTGTTGAAAATGTGCTAAAAACGGATAGTGACACTACTGAGGAAGATGGGTGTTTCTTGGACAACTACATTCCGAAACAAAAGTCCAAGAACAACTTAAATGAAGAATCAAATCTTGTCATGTACAAGATGTTGGGTTCAGATAAGTTGTTTTCGGATTCTGAGTTTCCGATTGAGAATGTTAATATGAACAAATTGACAAATGTTTTCAAGTTGGTCGAAGTTGAGTTGTCAGAAGTGAACAATCTGAGTCAAACAAAGAGAAAAATGAGTTTTGAGAAAGATAAATCATACTACAAGAAATCTGTTAATCCATCACGTTTTTATAATAACAATAGAAATAACTGGTCGGGTGGTTATCAGGGTGGTAGGAATTATCAAAAAAGAAATGTTCCAAACAAGAGGTTTGCTGAAAAGAAAAAGTTTGTGAACAGTTTGAGTTCACTTGCTGATGAAGAGAAAGAGATTTTTTCAAAATCGAATGAAGAGTTCTTTGAGAAAAGAGCTTCACAGTCTCAGTCTGAAGGCACAAGTCGAGTTGTTCATACTCGAACATGTTTCAGATGTAATCAAGTTGGTCACATTGCACGAAAGTGTACCAATGTGAAGCCTAAGACTGAAACTGTGAAGATTCAAAAGAAGAAAGTTGATGAAAAGGGTAAAGCACCAATGGTTGTTGAGAAAAAGAGTGTAAAAAATGACAACACCAAAGTGAAAAATGAACCTGTAAAGAAAGTGGTAACTAAAAATGACAAATTTTACAAGCGGGTTGCATTATCTCAACAAGTTTGGAAACCAAAAAATGAGAAAAAGATTTCACCTTCTGAGGATTCAATTCCAATTGATTATGATGCAAATTTTCCACCTCTTAAAGCTGAAAACTTCAAAATTCAAATTGCGAGAGTCAAGGTTACACCTAAGGCTGATGAGGCCTGGGTGGACTCCATGTTCGACTAAACAGTTTGAATTGCCGGAGCTTCCTTGATCGCAAAGCATGAATCGGCATCTTTATTAAAGTTTAAGTCAAAGTTTGTTATGTGCAGGAACTTCCAAAACTTGTATCCAGATGGATCATGGATAGTGGAGCTTCAAGACATATGACAGGGAAGACTGCGTTGCTGTATGATGTGAGAAATATCAATGGTGGTTACGTAGGTTTTGCGGGTAATCAAGGAGGAAGGATTATAGGTGAAGGAACGTTATCCAACGGGATTGTGACGTTTGAAAGAGTTAACTACATTGCTGAGCTGGAGAATAATCTGCTAAGTATCTCGCAGATTTGTGACAATATGTATACCACTCACTTCACAGACAAAGAATGTTTGATCTTGAAACCAGGATTTGTTATCCCTGAAGAATGGATTATCATGCGGGCACCTAGAGTGAATGATTTATATATGTTAGATATGAGTGTAGCAACTTCAACTACTGGTCAAGCACATTGTTTTGTGTCTAGAGCAACAGAGAAAGAATCGAAGTTGTGGCACCGAAAGATGGGGCATATACATCTTAGAAAAATGAATCACTTGGTGCACAATGATTTAGTTTTGGGTGTTAATATCAAAGGTTTTCATCTGGAAGGGGAGTGCATTAGCTGTGTTAAAGGCAAGCAGAAGAAAAAGTCACACCCTAAAAAGCAAGTCAATTCAGTTTCGAGACCTCTGGAAAGACTTCACATGGATTTGTTTGGTCCTATGAATGTCAAGAGTATTACAGGAGATTACTACTGTTTGGTCGTTACTGATGATTATTCCAGATTTTCGTGGGTTTCTTTCTTGAAAACGAAAGACGAAACATTTGATAGTTTGATGGCGTTGTTCAAGAAAATTGAGAATCTGTACCAAAGGCGTATCAAAAGAATTCGTAGTGATAATGGTACTGAATTCAAGAACAGTAAGATGGAAGAATTTTGTGATGAAAGAGGTATATTGCATGAGTTTAGTGCTCCGTACACTCCGCAGCAGAATGGAGTCGCAAAACGCAAAAACCGGACACTAATCGAGACGGCTAGAACTATGCTCGCAGATTCAAATTTACCGATAAATTTTTGGGCTGAAGCTGTTTCCTCCGCATGCTATACGCTCAACAGGGTTCTCACTGTCAAGAAGTTCAACAAAACATGCTTTGAGCTAATCAATAACCGCAAACCGAATTTGAAGTATCTAGAACCGTTCGGGTCACCCTGTACTGTTATAGAGCCTCATGGAAAGTTTGGTCCGGAGTGCATTAAGGGAATATTTGTTGGTTATGCAAATCCGATGCGACGTGTCTTCGTTCCAAGTGAGAAGCGGATTATTGAAGCTGGAAATGTTGAATGTCAAGGTTATACTATGCCGCCGCAGAATCCTGGAGATTCATGGCGTTATCATTATGACAAACTGTGGGATTCGTTTGACATGAGAGAAGAATCAGAGGATGATGAAGATTTCTTTGACGAGTTGGATATTTTGCGCGAATACGAGTCAAAGCAAAGGTTCCCAGCTGAGTATTCGAGGCGACCACGGGAAACTTCAAATGATGATGAAGTAGGTCCGAGTAATGCTGGTGAACATGATGATGTCCAACAGAATGAAGTTGCTCAGGATAATCAGTCGGATCAGATTGATAATCAAGAAGCTGAAAACATGCCAGTCTTTGATCATGGTGATTCAGATTCTGAGGGGGAGCAAATTCAGATTTTAAGTCAAACAAACCAAGTTGGTGAATAAGATGCAGATCAGAATGTTACTAATCTGGAGGGCAATGTAGATGTTCCAAGCGAAGTGATGCCGCGAACTCTTTCATATCATCCTGAGGAGTTGATCAAAGGAGAATTGCAGACAGGCGTTCGCACTCGAAGACAGATTGATAAAGGGCTTACATGTTTTTATACAACAGTTGCTCCTTTGCAAACTGAATTCTCATTGAGTTGTTTTATCTCGCAGGTTGAACCAAGAACTTACAAAGAGGTGCTTACAGAAGATTCTTGGGTCAATGCAATGCAGGAGGAATTGAGTCAATTCGAGAAATTAGGAGTGTGGAAGTTAGTGGATTTACCTGATGGCCAAAGGAAGATTAACACCAAGTGGGTGTTTAAATGCAAGAGAGACGATAGAGGAGTTGTGGTTCGTAACAAAGCTCGACTCGTTGTTCAGGGCTTTAGTCAACAGGAGGGGATTGATTTTACAGAAGTCTATGCTCCTGTAGCACGACTAGAGGCAATCAGAATTTTCCTTGCATTTGCATCTTGGAAGAACTTCAAAGTATATCAGCTAGATGTAAAATCGGCGTTTCTTTATGGGAAGGTCAAAGAGGAGGTTTATGTCGGACAGCCGCCGGGCTTCACCGACCCAATCCTCAAAAACAAGGTCTACTTATTGGACAAAGCGCTGTATGGTTTACACCAAGCCCCGAGAGCTTGGTACGAGACTTTGTCTCAACACCTATGTCACACCCCGATTTCCACACGTTTGACCGGTGGGCCCGGTGGGGAGTATCATGACGTGGTTGGCAACATAATAGTCAAACAACACAATTATATAAATGCACAGCGGAAGCAAAAGGTAAATATATTACAATCCGAATATAAAGTGATATCCAGTATTACAACGGAAAGTAAAAGATCCACAGGTGGATCAAAATAAAATAGAAACAATAGTTCAACAGACTTTGACATCTAGAGCTTGCGAAACTTGAGTAATGACGCCTGGAGTAGCCAACCTATTTCGTCTAGCACCTGCACTTAGCCTTTTTGGAAAATACGTCAGTTTACACTGGTAAATACAACTCAACTGACTCATTTGGAAAAGAGTTTATAAATTGATTTGAATGCACTTCGGCACAAAATATCTTTATAACTTCGGACAATTATTTGTATATAATCTTGCATACAGATTTACTTATTTGCCGTCCATTAGCACCGGTTAAAAGAGCCGGTTTAAGTTAACTGACACGCCACGGGTATAATGCCCACAAGGTTGATTCCTTTACGTGGATTACCAGTTTTTACATAATGCATCTGCCAGGTGTACGCCTACACCCCGTGCTTAGGTCGTGGCCATTTCGTAAAATGATGCCAAGGATATCCGGGACATGGTCATTTAACCCCCAAGGGCCATACATCAAATAATACAGAACAAAGCGGGTTATGTAAATACATTAATCACAATCCGATTTAATTGACTACATACCCGACCAAGCGGTACTTTTATAGTACCGTATCCCAAGCCCGTATAGGGAAAATAAGTTAAGAGTATTTACCTGAGCAAAGTATCAATCAAATACAGCAAATGCAAGTACTTTAACTGGGCTCCTAATCTGGAACGAAGGTTTATAATAATCTATTAGGATCCTAACGGGCCTTTAATTAAACTAAAGCTTAGACCGGTCAGTTTCAAAGATACGGTTCGTACGCACGATTAAGCGTTGACCGGATAGAATGTGATTTGGACCCAACAAGTTTGAAGACTTGTTTAATATGGGTATATTATACACATTCTGGATTTTGAGATAAAACCGATAAGGTTTGACCCGTTTCGGCTAATTTATGTAAACTAGTTACATAACCCGAACCGAACGCGTAATAAGCGTAACGGGTAATAGTGAGAGCCATTTACAGGTTTCCTAAGTTAATATGCTCCAAATATGTCGTGACATCAGTAAGATATCATTTATTATGCCCGAAATGAATTTAAACACAAACTATGCCCCGTAGGGGTAGTTTGGTCATTTATAAGGTGATAAAAGAGTTTAAGTATTAACCTGGGCTACAGGTCTGATATAATCAGCAAAAATACTTAGTTTGATAAGTTATAACAGTAGGGTAAAGTAGATATGTGAAATTTATCAAATATAACCAAACTATGCACCGTAGGGGCATTTTGGTAATTTCACATAAGCCGTAAAGCTCAAAACTGAAGTCTGAGTTAAACAACTTTTGCTTACTGTTAAAATATTATAATTTGCCCAAAATATCAGTAGGTATCAACCCTTGTATGTTTAAAATAGTTTTAGTACATACTACGCGTTAAAAACGCTTAATAAGGCGATTAGAGGCCATTTCCGGGTTCGATACATAAAGCTGATATTTTTATTGTTCCAGAAGCCTTAAAATAATTTATTTATCATTTAAGATCAGTAGCAAAAGGTTTGGAGTCGATTAGATATGTAAAACTCATTTTATGGCCCGTAAGGGCAAAACCGACAATTACCGGATTAAGCTCACGACTATGAGTTATGCTCAGCCTAAAATTAATTAAAAATCTTCAAAAATCCCAAAATAATATATTACATCAGTGGGTAGTAAATTTGATATCAAAAAGTAGGCTTAACTAGGCTATACGCTAATTACGCCGTTTTATTAACATAAAGCTTTCAATTTACGCTAATGAGCATAACTCTCAAACTATACCTCAAACTGATGTCAAACTTTGCATACAAGTTTATATATCAGTAATTAAGGTTTCTACACTTTTACATTTTCACAAATCACGTTTTAAGGTGAAAAGGGCATAATGGTCAACATATGAGCAATTAACGGAATCATGCGTATTAATCGGTTAACTAATGAACCATGGTGTATAATCACAGAGGGTTATACTAGCATGTAACCTGGTCCAAATGAAGCTCTTAGGTATTTCTAAATCATACCAAGATGGGTCAGAACTGAAGTCAAAGCGAAAGTCAAAGCTTTGCGACTTTCGGTTCCGAACCGGGTCTAAACAGTAAATTGTCGGGTTAAACATGTTTAGACATGTTCTTACACTAATTACCAAGTTATATTAATGACCAAACAGGTTGTATGTGTTCTACATTGCTAATCATGCATAAATTTGAATTTAAGTATCCTGTTGACTTTTTCTTAACAAGTTTGACCAGACATTTGACCTAGTTAGAGTGGGAATCAGGGGGAACCCTTTTGAGGGTTTATTACCCACATAATTACCAACTTATAACTACTTTTGATTCGACTAATCACTGGACCATTAGTGATTAATCTTAAAGTCAACCATTAATTACGACGGTTTGACTTTTAAGCTAAAACTAAGCTAAAACTTAACTAAGAAAGGATTAGCAAACTTACTGAAGTCCTAAGCTTGATTAGAGATCACTTGAGAGAAGACTTGAGCTCCAGAAATGATCCAAAGTGCAGATGAAGGTGTGATTGCAATGTTGCAACTTAGGGGCTTTATATAGTGATCAAATCACCACAAAATGTTGACATCTAAGTCTACCACTAACCACAACTCATCCACAAGTGTCCCTAGATGTTTAGGGGTTGTTAAGGGGTCAAGAAAGATGTGAAAAATCGGTTAAAAGTCGAGTAGAAAGCACTTAGCAGGCAAAAGCCCAAAGAACTCGGATCAGAAGGACCCTCGCGTGGCGCGAAGACCCCCCCCTGGGGCTTCGCGTGGCGCGAGGCCTCATCTGACAATATCTTCAACTTTTGATTTTTGTGTTATGGTCCTTGGCTCTTCAAACTTTGTTTAGACATCATTTTCTTGCACTTTGAGCCCTCCAAATTGATGTTTAGGGGCTTCAAGACATATACCCATTTTGTTAAGTCCCCGGTTAACTTTGTTGTTACCCGAAAAGTCCTAACTTTCAACGTTGACGCTTTAACCCCTCACATACGAATTTGATCACAACTTGCTCATATGATAACGAAACTTTATGAAATTTATATCGTGCATTCTAGTGAGCATAATTAACCGTTACAAAGATTCGGGTTTGTCAAAAGGTCACTCAGAGGTATAACTTAAACATGTTGACACATTTAACCCCTGTAGTTTGTAATCTCTCACTTTCTTTCATATTTAGCTTCGTATGATCCGTGATTTATTCGTTTGAAGGTTTGATCATCATGTAGGGTTAATGTACAATATATTTATTCACTGTTGACATTTAGAACTCGTATATTCACATACTTTCCATGATTGTCAACTTAAGTCCTTCAATAACATTCTTTCACACGTTTAATCATATGACACGTGTCAACTCATTATAGGACGTGAATTTTCGAGGTGTTACAACTTACTAGCCAACAAGTTCATTCGTGGAAAAATGGATGCCACTCTCTTCACTAAAGAGGTCGACGGTCATCTTCTGATAGTTCAGATTTATGTGGACGATATAATTTTTGGGTCAACAAATGAGAGTCTATGCAAAGACTTTGAATCAGTGATGAAGCAAAAGTTCGAAATGTCATCAATGGGGGAGATGAAATTCTTTCTGGGTCTACAAGTTGAACAACTACCTGAGGGAATTTTCATTCATCAGACGAAGTACGTTCGTGATATTCTAGAGAAATTTAGGATGTCAAGTTCTACTCCAGCTGCTACCCCACTTGCAACAAATCATGGGATTCACCCAGATCTCACCGGAGACAGGGCTGATGAAACGTTTTATCGATCCATGATAGGTTCTTTGATGTACTTAACCGCTTCACGTTCTGATATCATGTACCCAACGTGCCTCACAGCAAGATATCAATCTAACCCGAGAGCTTCGCATATGATCATTGTGAAGAGGATATTGCGCTACCTGAAAGGAACTCCTTCATTGGGGTTGTGGTATCCTAGGAAAGGCGATTTTACGCTCGAAGGGTATTCCGATTCAGATTTCAGATACTGCAAAGTCAATTCCAAATCAACAACTGCAGGATGCCAGTTCTTTGGACCTAGATTGGTTACTTGGCAGTGTAAGAAACAAACGTCTGTGGCGTTATCTACATGTGAAGAGGAGTACGTTTCTGCTAGCAGTTGTTGCTGTCAGATCCTGTGGATACAGCAACAGATGCGCGACTATGGTTTGCAGTTTCTTAACACATCTCTTTTTGTTGATAATGAGGCCGCTATAAATATAACAAAGAATCCAGTACATCACGCTAAAACTAAACACATAGAAATTCGTCATCACTTTATTCGTGATTGTTTCGAGAAAAAGTTGATACGAATTGAGAAAATCCACACTGACGAACAGAAAGCTGATTTACATACCAAAGCTTTTGATAAAAATCGGTTTAAATATTTGTTAAAACTGAATGGTATGAAGCTTCTTTCGGTGTCGGATGGAATTATTGGCGTTGATGAGAGTACTGTTGCGGATGAAGACGAAAAACAATCTGCAATGGTTTGTCGATTTTTTACTTGTTTTGGTATTTAGGGGGAGTAGATAGATGTATATAGATATTTTTTCAGAAAATACAAAAACAGTAAAAAAAGCAAAAATACAAAAACAATATAAAATCTGAAAAAGAGCTTGTGTATATAGGGAAAATGATAGTACATCAGCTAGACAATTACAGTATGCTAAATATTTGTAAAGTTTAAATGAGTTAAACAGTCTCACTAATGATGTGTCGATAGGTTTTCGCACATTTAGTAGATTTATTCGGGATATAAACCTAAAATTTCAAACTTATGAAATTCGTGGGGAACACTACTTGGATATATAGGTAACCCCTGAAATCTCGTTTGAAAGGTCTCGTATTCTGATATACTAGGTTTTTATACTCAATGATGTCTGGGGTATTATTCCGGGACTTCTGTTGAATGGAAGTTCTGACCTAGTCCTTGGATAATACTTTCCACAAATGCTTGAAACATAGCATAAACCCTCAGCATGCAGATGAAACAATAAAATTGATAGTCGCTGCTGTTGTAGCTAAAAGATCCTCTAAAGGGGACATACCGTAAAGTCGAAGCTGATATCTCTCTGCGTATACGGAAGTATCGACCTGAGATTCCTCGGCCCTCGCATTACCTAATTTATGTACAGATATCATTGTAGTATACTCACCTGTAAGACTGAATATTGGGATTCTGGATACGGGAGTATATTCAAGAGGTGGGACACATGAATGAGCTAAGTTCATAAAACATCTAAATCGTATCCTGAGTAATTTGAAATGTGTGTGAGAATTTAAGATGGATCAGTATATCGACAATCGAGGTGAATTGTTTAAGTCTGAGTATGAAATGAAGCTTAACGGTACTTGTAATTTGTCTGATAGCTGATATGATTCCCTGACACGCTCGCCAAAAATAAGTTTGTAAATAGTTTACTTTGTTTACTTTCTGCAATTTAAGTTTTTTGTATTTCATTTCTTAGTTTAGAACACTTTGTTAAAATCCAAAAAGATTTTATTTCTGCTTTATTTTCCGACAAACCAAAGTGGAGAGTTGATTGTTGGATTCTTAGATGATTGAAGCAGATGCAGGAGATTCTGGACTGAAGAATGAGGAGAGCTTACTTTGATGGAGTTTGATTTATTGAAAAGTCAAAAACAAGTTCATTAACTTGATACTTGTTATTTTCAGAAAATGTGTAAATTGTTGTTTTTTTTTTAAAATCAGTTTGATTTGTCAAATGATCAACCAAGGTCATTAAATTGAACTTGGTAGATTAATTGAGTGATCAGGGTCATTAACTTGGACCTGAATACTTGAGTGGATTTCTAGTACTGATAGATTGTGTGTTATTGTGAAAAGATAAGTTTGTAATGTTTGATGTTTGAGACACAGGTTTTGGACTTCGTCATTCCCACGGAAGCAAAATGTCAAAGCTTGAACCAGATCAAGATCTCAGATTCTAGCATACTGAGAGGGGGAGTCTGTGAAAGGGAGAGTCTGGATCAACGATCAAAGGGAAGCCTGAAGATGAAGCCAGGACAAGATTGTGAACTTGTGAAGATAGAATGCTTAAGATGTGAAGACAGAGTTGGAGAAAAGACCAAGACTGAAGACTCGGAGCTGAAGACTTCATCAACATCCAAGGGGGAGTCTGTTGATGCACGAAATGTCTGTTGACTACGTTTGCATTAAGTCTTAGGTCAAGATATGTCAAGATTAGAGCTTGAAAGTCAAATTAGGGTTTAATGATGTTAATTTCGCTCATAATGACATATGTGTCATTATAAGCGAAATCATGAACTTGTAATTTCGCTCATAGGTCATAGTTGTGGGGGGTTTCGCTCATATGTACACATAGTTAGTGATTTCGCTCATAGATGCATAGGGGTTTCGCTGATGTGCCATGTCATTGGAGCGAAATCTGTCATAGTATATATAGTCAACATGAGCGAAATCAGGTCATTCAGTTTGTAACTTGGAGCGAAATCAGGTCATGTGCTTTGTAACGAAACTCTGTCAAATTGCATTCAAAAAGCATCAATAGAGAAGGAATTAAAGAGGAAAAGCTGTTGTTACTTTGTGTACATTGATTCCGCCTTTATACGCAAAGATGAACTACCTTGACTGACTTTTCAGGGTCGCAAACCGGTCCAACATAAGGAATATATAATACAAGCTAAATCGGGTCAGAACTGAAAGTCAAAGCAAAAGTCTACTTTTGCGACTTTCGGTTTCGAACCGAGCCTAAACTCATAATTGTCGGGTTGAACATGCTTAGACATGTTCTTATATTATTTACCAAGTTATTTTAATGTTAAAACATGTTCCATAAACTCTACATTATCAGTTATTAATTTATTTGTAAAAATTGACCCGTTTGACTTTTTATTATAAAGTTTGACCCGACAATTGACCAAGTAAAAGTGGTAATCATTAGATGCCCTTTTAAGGGTTTATTACCTACATAATTACCAACTCATAGCCACTTTCAATTCGAATAATGGCTGGACCGTTTGTGATTAATCACAAAGTCAAAGCTTAACTACGATAACTTTGACTTTCGGTCATTAAACTAATAAAACTTGAACTTAGGAAGCTAAAAATGCTTACAATAATACTTAGCACGAAATAGGAACTGAGGAAAGTTTCCTAGAGCTCCAAGGGACTCCAAAGAATGAGTTTTGAAGTAATTTTTCAAGTGTGCAAGTGAACAAGGCCTTTTATAGGATTTTCTGCTTCATATGATCATCCCACATATCCCTACATTGATCCCAGATGATCCCATGTGTCCCTAGTGCATGAAAAACTGTTGGCTCAGACCCTGGTATCGAAAAATTGCATGCAAAGGCGGTGGAACTGGCTGAGACATGCATATGTCCTTGTTTTCTGCATCTGACACTCGCACGCGGGCCGCGTAAGACTTATAAGAAGTCTACGCGGGCCGCGAGGATCCTCCTTGACCGGAAAACAACTTTCAGACTTTGCAATTTCGGTCCCTGGTCCATATTAAGTTTATTTAACTTTCATTTATTACATTTATGACCCTCATAGTTAACTTTTAAGGACCTTAGGTCATCATTTAACTCCGTTAAGCTCCCGGTTAGATTTAAGATGACCCGAAAAGTCTTGTTTTCATCGCAACTCCACAAAATTAATACCCAATATTCTTGAGAGCAAAATATATAATTATTACAATGTTTTTGGGTTCGTTAAAAGGTCACTTAGAGGTAACATTTAACATGTTGACACGTTTAACCCTTAAGCTTTGTAAAATTTTCAATTTAAGCACAAACGGCTTTCTATGCCCGACAATTTTATTCATCAAAGAATACAAACATCTTACGAGAACATTCAGAGGCACGAGCTTGGCATGATGACATGTTTGATCCTTGTACTTACATATTTACATTGTTTGACAATTTTAGTCCCTCCTGATCAATCCATTACACGTTTAAGGTCCATGACACGTGTCTTTATTATATTGGTCGTGATTTTACGAGGTGTTACACATGAGTCCCACCATTCTCATCACTCTCATTCACAAGGGCATTTTGACCCAAATGACTACATTAACACCCCTCCTGCTGGTCATAACCAGTTGGAGCCTGAGGAGCACCATGATGAGAGTCAAGACATAGATGTGAACAAATATCCAGATCCAATTATGCCACCATCGGGGTCGCCCGTGCACCCCGTAGAGATTTCGAGTGGTTCCGCTTCTTATGCGGGATCGCCTTACCAAGGCCCCGATGAATGGGCCGAATGGTGGAGTTAATATAAGTGGGATTTTACTCCTTCCTATCATAACACTCCCCAACAGCAGCATCAAGCGGTGGAACAACCGCCACCACCGCCACCACCAATGGAGGAACAACCACCTCCGCCACCTCCATAGCCATCAAGGAGGATAAGAAACACATGCATGTTAGTGCGTGGGGGCCCATATTTTAGTTTGCCCCATGCTTGACATACTTATCCCCTATCCAAATGGGTGGACCCTCAAATCCTGCACCGGTGATTGATGCTACACCAGCTACCTTTGCGCAACCACCGTTGCCCGTGGGTTTTGAAAACCCGATCCCCACATACCCAGCTGCAACTGGGTATAATCCTTTTAACCCATCAACGCCTATGGGTTACAACTATCAGTCACCTTCGCACGATCCCTACGCTGAAGCGATCGTACACAATGCTTTATATCCTTCCCCTTTCCCCCTGCATACCCAACTGGATATCCAACTTATGGGTACCAGTATCCTACTCCCCCACAACCACAACCACAACCACAATTACCACCCCAACAACTAGAGGTCTTAACTCAGGCCTTGGAAAGGGTGGATGACGTGCAACGTCGGGTGGATAGGAGCAAGAAGAAAGCAAGTAAGTTCTTTAAGAAACTTACAAAATTGATTAAAGGAAAGAAGGATGAGGATTGAAGATTTTATTTTTTTATCTTGTAGTTGTTTATTTAAATTAATTCTCTACGTGGACATTTTATTTCAGTAATAGTCCCTGAGTGGACACTTTATTTCAGTATTTAGTCCCTGCGTGGACTCATTTTATTTTAGTCCCTGCGTGGACAACTAGTTATATTAATTAAGACCCATTTAGGGAAATTTTGTAATTCTTCTTTGAGTTAATGAAAATGATCTTCGGAATTATTATTAATTATTGTTAATATATATATGTATTTCATTACATCATTGTTCAAGCGATCGTCTCAATCTTTATTCGAACTTTATCGATCTTCTAAATAATTCCAAAAGATCTTCTTAATGGTTTAACTTTGCCAAGTGGCAAGACCACATTGATTGGCCAAAAAAAAAATTTTTTTTTGGGTAGTTAGGTGAGATTATCTCTTCTACCATGATAATTAAGGATGTCTATGCCTTCTATCCAAAGGTGGTGAACTATGTTCAAGCCTCCAAGCCTTTATGGTCAATACGACCATGGCTATATTGTTAAACCCTCTTAAGACAATTAATCTTTGTTAGCATTTAGGTAATGTTAACACTCCAGACCGTGTGACTTGAGGAACCACACTAGCCGTCAAGGTATTTGGATTATATCCAAGCCTTTATAGTCCATATGATCAATACGATCATGACTAATATCATCAATGCAAAGATTATTATTTTAACATCCATTAGTGATGTCAATTTATTTGCGTACGAGCCAAATTATATCGTCTTTCATGACGATGACAGATGTAGTCTACGACTCCCTGTCCAAAGGTGAAGAAATATGTTCATGCCTTAAAACCCTCGATCAAAATGAGATCGCGGTTTATGTTTTAATGTCCTTGTGACAAGGCCTTTTGTGTCATATTTTAAATGTCCTTCGAAACGAGCCTTTGGGCTATTTAATATTGTCAATACGACGATGACAGTTGTGACTTATGATCCCCTGTCTAATAATTAATGGGCTATGTCCTATTCTAAATGTCATTGATGGTTCTTTTGTAACCTAGGCTAATTATACTGAATTAATTTCGAAATAACATTCATTAGAAATGTTATAACTTAATAGCCTATATGGTTTAATAATACCATGTCTTGTTAATCATCAAATGTAATGATTCACTTTTAAAATTTGCAACTAAGCAGTTATTATTGGTGTTTAGCACTAAAGCTTCAAAAATGGTTAATTCCGACGAGGCTCACAGCAACAGAAATGATGCTGCAAACGTAAATGTTAATGGCGTTGATCTTCAGGCCATGATTGATGCAGCAGCTAGTAAAGCTATGGATAAAGTACTAGAAAACTACAAGGAGTCAAGTGCTACTCGCACCAAGTCCCAATCAAAACCACATACATCCCGCAAGGAAGAATCTGTTCACTCTTCAAATGCGAAGAGTGAACCACAAAAGAAGATAACTTTTTTATGAGGAGCCCCGTTCCTCTAAGAGATGTACTTACAAGTACTTTGTCTCTTGCAAGACGAGAGACTTCAATGGCGAGAAAGGGGCCATTGATTGCATGAAATGGTTGGATGAGATGGAAACCGTTGTGGATATCAATGGTTGTGCGAAGGAGGACATTGTGAAGTATGTGTTACAATCGTTCAAGGGCGATGCCCTTACATGGTGGAAGGCGTTAGTGCAGTCCATGGGAAAAATTCCCCTTTATAATATGGAATGGTCTAAGTTTGTGAATCTTGTGAAGGAAACCTATTGCCCTTAACATGAGGTTGAAAAGGTGGAGTCAGATTTCTTGACTCTCGTGATAAAGAACTTGGACTGTAGGACATACGTCACCGACTTCAACTTGATGTCGAGGTTGGTTCCATACTTGATTACACCCGAGCCCAAGCGCATTGCATGCTTTATTGGTGGTATGGCACCAGAGATTAAGGGGATGGTGAAGGCTTCAAAGCCTATAACCTACAGGTCCGTTGTGGATCTATGTCTATCCCTCACTTTAGATGTGATCAGAAGCAGGTCTGGAAAGACCAATGATGAGGGTAAGTGAAAGAGGGAATATGACAGCTCCCACAAATCCGACAAGAAGAAAAAGGGTAGGTATGGGTTCAAAAAGAACCAAGATAGATCGGGTGAGAAGCCCACTTGCAAGAACTGCAATGACAAGCACTGGGGGCAGTGCAACTTGGACCCACAGGTTAAACCCTGTGGTATCTACAAGAAAAAAGGGTCATAAGACCCTTGAATGCAAGAATCTGAAGTACGAAGTCTGCTACGGCTGCAATGAGAATGGGCACATCAAAACCAACTGCCCCAATAATGTAAAGGAGCTTGATGAGGCTAAGAAAGGGAATGCTCGGGCATTCCAAATGAACGCTAAGCAGGCGGTAAATGACGACAACGTCATAACAGGTATCTTCCTCATTAATGACATTTATGCTAGAATTTTATTCAATTCAGGTGCAGATAAATCTTTTGTAGATCTTAAGTTTAGTAAACTATTAAATCTGCTCATAAGAAATCTAGATTATATGAGGTAGAGCTTGACGATGGAACCATAGAAACCGCTTCTTCCATTCTTGATGGATGTTCTATATCCATTAAGAATTATTCTATTCCCTTATCTCTTTTGCCAATGAAATTGGCGGGGTTTGATGTAGTTTTGGGTATGGATTGGTTGTCACATAACCAAGCCCGTATCGCGTGCGACAAGAAACTCATCGAAATTAAAACCCCTTCCGATGAAATGATAACCATTCAGGGAGATATAAACTATGGATTGCCTGATCAGGTGTCTATACCTAAGGCATCCAAGTGCTTGAAGAGTGGATGTGTCATTTACATGGCACAGGTGACAGTGGATGAACCAAAGCCCAAGATAGAAGACATTCCAGTCATCGTTGATTACCCAGATGTCTTTCCTGATGAATTACCTGGATTACCTCCTAAGAGACAAGTGGAGTTCAGAATCGACATCATGCCTGGAGCTGCACCAGTTGCACGAGCTCTATATCGTCTGGCGCCGACTGAAATGAAAGAATTAAGAGCCCAATTAATGAGCTATTGGAGAAGGGCTTCATTCAGCCCAACTCGTCGCCTTAGGGAGCGCCTATATTATTTGTAAAGAAGAAGGATGATTCAATGCGTCGGTGCATTGATTACCGTGAATTGAACAAAGTAACGATCAAGAATCGTTATCCTTTGCCCAGGATCGAAGATCTATTCGATCAACTGCAAGGGGCTGCTTCTTCTCGAAGATAGAGTTAAGGTCAGGGTATCATCAACTCAAGGTTAGAAGTGAAGACGTACCTAAGACCGCTTTCAGGACCAGATACGGCCATTATGAGTTCTTAGTGATGCCTTTCGGGCTCACTAACGCACCTGCAGCATTCATGGATCTCCTAAATAGAGTCTGCAAGCCGTATTTAGATAAGTTTGTCATTGTCTTCATAGACGACATACTTATATATTCTCGTAATCATTCTGATCACAAGAAACATCTTAGATGCATCCTAGAGCTGTTACAGCAGGAGAAACTTTATGCTAAGTTCTCCAAGTGCGAATTCTTGCTTCACGAAGTCCAATTCCTTGGACATGTCGTAAGTGAGCGTGGTATCCAAGTGGATCCCGCCAAGATTGAAACAATCATGAACTGGGAAGCACCTAAGACACCCTCAGAGATTCGTAGTTTCTTAGGTCTGGCAGGTTATTATAGGAGGTTCATTGAGAACTTTTCGAGGATAGCCACTCCTTTGACTACCTTGACCCGTAAGAATGTTAAATTTAATTGGGGTCCAAAACAACAAGAATCTTTTGAGATTCTTAAGCACAAGTTGAGCAATGCTCTTGTGCTAACTTTTCCAGGAGGCATTGAAGAGTTTGTTGTCTACTGCGATGCTTCGCACACTAGCATAGGCTGTGTACTTATGCAAAGAGGCAAAGTGATTGCCTACGCATCTCGACAACTAAATGTGCACGAAATGAATTACACCACCCATGACTTGGAATTGGGTGCTGTTGTATTTTCACTAAAACTATGGAGGCATTACCTATACGGAACAAAGTGTGTTATATACACTGATCATAAGAGTCTCCAACACCTGTTCAATCAAAAGGATCTGAATATGAGACAACACCAATGAATGGAAACGTTGAATGACTACGATTGCGAAATTCGCTACCATCCTGGCAAAGTGAATGTAGTCGCTGATGCGCTGAGCCGCAAAGAAAGGGTTAAACCTATAAGGATTAACACCAAGACCATAGAGCTAAAGAACAACTTAAATGAGAAGCTGTTAAATGCACAGAAAGAAGCTGTGTTAGAAGCTAACCTTCCAAGTGAAGGATTGGGTGGAACTATTGAACAATTGTCACCTAGGAACAACGGAATCCTCAGATTCAATGGTCGAATCTGGGTTCCGATCTTTGGAGGACTTAGAGATCTAATCCTCCAGGAAGTACATAATTCTAGAAACTCAGTTCATCCTAGAGGTGACAAGATGTATCAAGATTTGAAAGCAAACTATTGGTGGGTGGATTTGAAGAAATCCATAGCCACACTCGTAGCTAAGTGTCTGACATGTTCGCAGGTTAAAGCCGAACATCAAAAGTTGTCAGGACTTCTACAACAATTGGAAATTCCCACATGGAATTGGGAAATGATAACGTTGGATTTTATTACCAAGTTACCTAAAACCAAGCATGGAAATGATACAATATGGGTCATTATTGATAGGCTGACTAAGTTAGCACATTTCTTGCCCATAAAGGAGACGCATAGCTCCGATAAATTAGCTAAATTGTATGTGGATGAGATTGTGTCCGTACATGGAGTGCCAGTATCTATTGTTACCGATAGAGATACTAGATACACTTCTTACTTCTGGAAAAGTTTCCAGCAATCCTTGGGCACTTGATTGAACTTCAGTATGGCTTACCATCCACAGACTGATGGACAGAGTGAGCGTACTATTCAGACGTTAGAAGACATGCTTAGAGCATGTGTTATCGACTTGGGTGGTAGCTGGGATGACCATCTCCCCCTAATTGAATTCTCCTACAATAATAGTTATCACACAAGCATCAAGGCTGCTCTTTTCGAGGCCTTATATGGGAGAAAATGTCGAACGCCCGTCTGTTAGGCAGAGGTTGGGGAGGCCCAACTATCAGGACCTGAGATAGTCCATGAGACGACGGATAAGATTTTACAAATCCGTGATCGTCTGAAAGCCGCCAGAGATAGGCAAAAGAGCTACGATGATAAGAGGTGCAAACCTTTTAAGTTCTAGGTAGGGGACAAAGTTCTGCTAAAAGTGTCACCTTGGAAGGGTGTAATGCGTTTCGGCAAGAATGGCAAGTTAAGCCCAAGGTATATTGGACCATACGAGATTATCGAATATGTCGCGTCTGTAGCATATAAATTAAACTTGCTTGAGGAGCTCAGTGGAATTCACAATGTGTTCCATATCTGCAATATAAAGAAATGTCTAGCCGATGAATCGCTAGCAATGTCTCATGAAGACGTGCAGATTGATGAAAACCTGCGGTTTATTGAGAAACAAATATCGATCGAGGATCGGCAGGTTAAGAAGCTCCGACGGAAGCATGTACCTATTGTTAAAGTCAAATGGGATGCCCGTAGAGGCCCTGAGTACACGTGGGAGGTCGAGTCCACTATGCGACAGAAGTACCCCCACCTTTTTCAGTAAATCTCGAGGTCAAGATTTCTTTTAAGGGGGTGAGGATGTAACACCTTGAAAAATCGTGTCCAGTAATGTATCGACAAGTGTCTTAATCCTAAATATGTCAAATGTTGACTAAGAAGGACTTATGTTGCCAAACAATGAAAAGATGTATGTGGAGGGACTAAAAGTGTCAACATGCTTAAACTAAGCCTCTAAATGACCTTTTACGGTATTCGTATTCTTTAATGAGCCACTTGTTGGACGTACAAAATCGTTTGTGAATTTAAATCTAAAGTTCTTGAATTGAAGGGTTAAAAGCGTCAACATGTTAATTTATACCTTTGAGTGACCTTTTAACGAACCCGGAGCTTAGTGATGTTCAGTTATACTTTTGAGAAAACCTACAACCTAACTTGAAGGGTCAAAAGTGCCAAATATGAAACTTATATTGAATGTGTCAAGATTGAAAGTTGTTTTGCTGAAATTTGAAGGTGTCGTGCGCCGCGACGGCACCCATGGTTCTCGGTTGCGTGCCGCGACAGGACTGTTTGCGCAGAAAATTAACGCCAGCTGCAGGTTTGCATGCCTTGTTCATCAATCAAACCACCTTCACTCGCAAATTCAAAACCATGGACTCAATTCATATTTTTAACACACCCCTGGACACCTAGAGTGATCTCTAGCTCCTCCATAACACCTGGCTTGATCACAAATCTTAGCTCCAAGTATAAATAGGAGTGTTCATCACCCATAATTCCTTGCACCTTCTAAAAATTACTCTTCTTGCTCTCTTGGAGATTCTCAGCTGAAGGGAGACTCCACCTCAGTTCCAAAGTGAGCTAGGACCTTTTGTAAGTGTTCCTAACCTCTGCTTTTCAATTTATAGGCTTTTAAAAGCCGAAAGTCAAGCTTTTTCGATAAAAGCTTTGGCTTTCAGTTTAGACCTTAATAGTCCAGCCATTGTTCGAGGCGAACATGGCTACGTGATCGTAATTAGGTAGGTGTTAATCCCTCAAAAGGGGCACCTCCTAAGAATCACGTTTGCTTGGTCAATTGACGGGTCAAAGTTATTAATATTAAAAAGTCAAACAGGTCAGTTTTTAAAATAATTCAAATCTGATAATGTACGTGTTATAAAATATGTTTTATCACTTTAATAACTTGGTAATAATTATTAGAACATATGTAAACATGTTTAGCCCGTCAATTCCAGGTTTAGGGTCGGTTCGCAACCGAAAGTCGCGAAGTTTGACTTCTGTTTTGACTTTCGATTCTGACCCTAAGTAGATTAGTTTCATTATGTTTTAAGGTTCCATTATGACCATATTATATTGTAGTATAACCCTCTGAGGTTATATTAAATGGTCATATAGTAATCTGAGTTTATTTTGCAAGTTCCGTTATTATACTTAATTGTTGACTAAAATGCCCTTTTGTTTAAAAAATAAGGTTTTAAACATTAATGAGCATGAAAATGAATTAGGTACTGATATGTTAACATGTTTAACATATTTTGATGTTATAAATCTGATCATCAACTGAGTTTTTATATATTATCGTAAATTATACCTTTAAAGGACCAAAATGCCCTTTTGGCATCTAAATTGGTTTTAAACATAATTTTAACATAAAACTCATTACCTACTGATATGATATCATAATTAGGATTATTTGGGATGTTAAGTCAGTTTATATTCCGAGTTTAGCTTCAAGCTTTTGTTAAATGTTCTAAAATGACAATAATGCCCTTGTGGTACTTAAAATGGTTTTTAAACATGATAATCATGCAAAACCTTTTACTTACCAATATGTTATGATAAATAATATATTTTAATTATTTAAACCTGGTCATAACAACATATTTCATAAACCATCACATAAATCGTTATTTAACGACTTTAACGCCGTTTAGGCGCATAGTATGGTTTTAAACCATATTTATCAATCAAGACTTGTTACCTAATGATTTTATAAATCATTTTAAATATTTTTACAGTAGGTCTAAATTATGAACTCAGAATCCCAAATAAGTTCTCAAAACTATGTGTGAAATGACCAAAATGCACCTACGGTGCATAGTTTGGTCTTAAAACATAAACCACACATATATTTGATATCCTACTGATATTATATCATAAATTAACTATTTTTCCAGAATTTTTATGATCATAACATCATTTTACTTCCAAGCTCCTTTTACAAGTCGCAAAATGACCAAAACGCCCTTATGAGGCTTAATTCGATTTTAAAACCTTAACGGACATACATGTTGATATCCTACTGATATTATAACATGTTTTAAGTATAATAACATATGGAACTTGTATGTAGCTCATCCGGTTACCCGTTAATGCTTATACGCGTCCGGTTCGACTTATGTAACTAGTTTACATAAGTTTACCGAAACGGGTTAACCTTATCTTTTTAATCTCAATTTCCAGAATGTAATTAGTTTACCCATATTATACAAGTCTTCATACTTGTTGGGTTTAAACTACATTCTAATCCGGTCATCGCTTAATCTAGCGCATCGTACCGTATTTCATTCTTTAAGCTAGCCGGTCTAAGTCTATGGCTTAAATAAGGACCCGTTAGCATTCTAATTGGTTAATATTACCATCATTCCAGACTAGAGCCTTCCAGTAAATGATACCTACACTTAACTGTTGATTATACGACTGAGTTATTTAAATCTTGCACTTGAATCGAGTTATAGCTCAGGTAAATACTTTTAACTTATTTTCCCTATTCGGGCTTGGAATACGGTAAATTATTACCGCTTGGTCGGGTATGGGATCACTTAGCCAGAGTGTGGCTATTAAATCTGCATAACCTGTTTTAATCTGTTTTGTTTTATAACTTTAACATTGGGGGTTAACGACCGTGTCCTTGATATCCTCGGCTCATTTAAGTTACTAATGGTCACGACCTAAGCACGGGGTGTAGGCATACACCTGACAGATGCAAAATGCTAAAATATTTTACCCACAAGTTGGGGATAACTCCTTTGTAGGTTTATAAGTGGCAAGTCAGTTAATCATGTCTCGGTTTCTATACTGGGCCCCATATGTATTGACAAACATGTAAAACTATATACAAGATTAAAATTCTTAATTGTCCCAAGTTATAAAAGATTTTCATGTACCTTCTGCACTTAAATTAATTTTGGAAATGTTTTCAAAATGTGTCGATTAATTGTATTTACCAGTGTAAACTGACGTATTTTCAAAAGACTAAGTTATAGGTACAATACGAAATAGGCTGGAAGCTGCTTGGTATTCATAAGAGGATCTTGCAAATCCTTAGAATGCCTAAAGTCTGTTGAACATCATTTTGTACATTTTATGATCTGTCTATGGATCTTTTATTACAACCGTCTGTATAATTATTTTTGAACTTTGAACACTTCGGTTTGTAATAGTAATTTTATTCCAAGACTTCTGTTGTGCTATTTTGTGTATATTGACTATGATGATATCAACTACATCACGATACTCCCCACCGGGCCCACCGGGTTATGTTGGAAATTCGAGGTGTTGAGTTTGTTAAACCATATCATATGAATACCAACACTCATTTGGTTTATAAGACTTCATTCTACCCGAATCCTCCGATTAAAGTCTTGACACACTAACATAGTTATCCGACACATTAGGACGCACTTGACCTTTGTTTCTTCTATTGATCAAGGACACTTTGCAATCCCAAATGTGTACATAGTTCCCCTATTTTCTGCTTTCAAATGTTTTGGGGTGATCCATATGTGCCAAACTATCTTTCAGATATACGTGTTTACTACGATTAGCTCATGTGAGTACTTAGCTCCCCTCTTTTACCTTTTTGCAAATGTTTTGGGGTGACTCATATGTGCTAAATCATTTTCAAGTTTTAAAAAAACAAAGTCGATGGTTTATATAAATAATATGATTTCAATAATGTGACGAACTTGTTGGTGCGTTATCCATAACACGAATGACATTCATTAGCTTTGGCCGAGCCGACCAGTAGTATGTTATGGTACCATAGGACTGACAATCCCGTTACTAGACTGTCCACTGGATTTGTTGGAAGTTTAGGGAATGACAGAAACTGTTTATTTTAACAAACCCTTTGGTGGTTTGTTAGTCGATTTAAAGAAACCCTTTGGTGGTCTAGACGAGTCAACGTAGGTTTGAATGTATTCATTAAAGAACGACCAAAAGTTTTCACAATTTAAACACAGAGATTGGTTTATAACACGGACGATTGGTTTGTAACACGGATATTGGTTTGTAACACGGACGATTGGTTTGTAACACGGACGAATGGTTTATAACACGGACGAATGGTTTATAACACGGACGATTGGACAATTGGTTTATGGTAAATGATTTAGATAACGAGACAAGTGTAATATGATAAAAGCATGGTCGATACGCCGCTAGTACTTCCTATATATAAGTGTTTTATCGTATTACACATCGTAGCGTTATCCAAATCACTTGGACAAATGTTTTCAAGCGATGTCACGCAACGATTTTCACTTAAAGATATAAACCATACGAAGTTTTCTTTTAAATCGATTTACTACTTGGTTTTACAAAAGAAATGTTTTGGTCAAGATTCATGGCTATAAGGTTTTCACAAGCTTTAACCAGCATGTTTTAGTTGGTTAATTATATTGCAATATCAAACACTTTTGGTACAAGGTTTTCGCTTATCGACTCTCATAGTCGGACGAGGTATTGCAATATGTATCAAAGCCATGAATTTGACACGCTCACAAAACCTATGCACTCGCCAGCTTTTTACGCTGATTCTCTTTTCACATATGTTTCAGGAGCCGCTGTTTAATGATTTGATTGCTTGATTCACATAGGATAGACGCGGGCTTTAGTGACTTTAAAATTCTAAAGACAATATGTTTGAACTTTGTTTTTTGTTTATTCCAAGACAATGTAACATACTAACCTAGTAATACAAAACTTTAAATACCATGTGTTGTGAAACAATAGTTCTGTGACATGACTCCCCGACGTTTACTCCGCGATTTGTTGTTTTACGCGATCGGGGTGTTACAGTGGCGTAGGCGACAGTGGAACTCAAACTCAGGGTCAAAGAACGGAGAATCTTCAGGTTTGCCCGAAGAACGAGTGCGCATAAGCTAAAAGAAGCAAATGGAACGAGTTACTAAAACTAGCAAATAAGGGAAACTATCTATTTTTTTCGATTTTTAAACTTTTTTATATCTTTTTTTTTCTTTTTTGATTTTTATTAGTAATAAAAAAAACTAAGAATCATATAATAAAACAAGTAAACTGACTAAATCCCCAACTCAGGGCGTCCTCGAAAGCGATGTATGTCCCCGAAAACGACGTCAAAAACTAGATATGTAAAATGTTTATTATACTTTGAAAACACCAAATTAAATGGTCTCATTAACTCAAATACACACAATTGGCAAGTGTACCGGTCGTTATCTAGTCAACCCGATATGACCGGGTGTCAATCCATGGACATAAGGATACGACTCTCAATACTAAACCTCTATCAAGTCCTAGTCTAAAAATATTTTGTGAATGTTCAGATATTCTATCAACTACTAAAGAAAATAAGACTTTAAATCACGGAACCAGGCAATCAAACATTGAGTTTAGGTGAAATCAGATAATGAGAAAATAGCTACCTTGGCAAGAATCATGTTAATTTGTCACAGTTCACAGGATTGGATAATTGGTTTTGGCCACATGCATCTTAAAATACACTATCTAGACCTAAACTAGATAGCGGATCACTCTCCAAACATGATGCAATCTCGTATCCAGGAAAGTGTGTAAACTCACAAGTCTTGAGTTTCAGATCACCTCCTGGCCTTTCTAAACAAATGCTATCTAAATCTAGATTGTCCCACCAGACATAATGCATCCGGGAAGTGTAAGGGATATAAGCGGTAGTAGTTCCAACAGGTTTTTAACACGGGATAGCAAGGGTCAAAAGATAACAAAGGGTAACTCATTCTCGTGCAATTAAATCCTAAACCATCTAATGACAAAGACAACCCGACATCTAATATCCTCTCGGACTCAAATATAGTAGTTAGTTATAACGCCCCAAAAACCGATATTGAATATAATGGAATGTTTTCTTGTTTTATGGCATTAAATAAAAATAACTAAGTTATTTTACTTAGTTAAAATTCAAGTCTATAGTAGAGAATAAGGTTTGTGGTAGATGGGATAATATAGCAAACTAGAGACTAAAGGTGGGCAGTTGGATGGAAGTTTTGCAACTAAAATAGAAGTGCAAGGATTATGTGTGTGTGTTTTGTGTGTGTCGACACACATAGAGGGAAAAAGGGGGTTCTTCTTCAAAACCTCATAAATTGAAGAAATTGATGGAGAAAATGGAAGCTAATCTCTTGCATGAATGAAGATTTATCATCATCTCAACCTAAAAAACGTGTGGTAACTTGTAATTTGAGATTTGATGATCATTGATGAAATGGGTTGTGTTTAATCCGTGAATTTGTATGAAATTACAATGATAATGAATGAGAATCATCTCATGAAACATGAATCATGCTCGAATTTCTGATTATTTTGATGGTTTAATGGAAAACCCACTTGTAGAAATAATGATATGAAGATGATGAGGTTGCATGTGTTAAATCGAGTATAGTTTTGATATATATGAAGTTGGATGTTGTAGATTATTGTTAAATGAACTTGATTTAGAATGAAAGTTATGTGAAATTAGTGGAATTTGATGATCTTGATATGAACTAGTAAGATTATGCATAAAATACTTGTACTATGTGCATAGGAAGTAGTATGCACTCCAAGTGTATGATGAAATGTCTAAGTGAACTTAGGATATGAGATTGTAGGAAATGGCTTGACATATATGAATGAAATATGTTGATTAAATTAGTATTGAATGTGCGCTAAAGGTAAAGTATATGAGCTTACTAGTAAGGAATCATGTTGGGATTATGTGTAACACCCCGAAAACGGGTTTGGTAATCAAACCTCGTTAATAGTAAAAACGGGTAAAATACCGTTAGTGGTAAAATTAACCCGGTGAATATTATGATTTAAATAAATAAATAAATCTAATATTTATTAAACAGATGGGAAATACTTTGAGAAAGCAAACTATATAAAAAGGCCCGAGATTTAACGGGACTTAAAATAAAACGGGGTTTTGAACAAGATGAATAACTAGGAAAATTATAACCTAGTTAACTACAAGTCTAGAAATAACTTGAAAGAGGGTTAAAACAACCAAAACTATATGTCAAACAAAAGATGAGGGGCCTATGTTGCTAAACTTGAAACTTAATTTCATAAAAACAAAAATTAAAACACACCAAACACACTTTGAGTGTGTCTGGTCGTACAAGAAGCAGGAGGGCGACAAGGGTTCTTCACCAAACCCTAACTCTCACAAAAATTGATCAATTGAAGGTTCAATTCAGCCCAATCGAAATCTGAACATAGAATTTTGATCCTCATCACAAGAGGATTACAAGGTATGTAAAGTTTGATGAAAACTCTCAACTTGAAATTCTCATGAAATTGGGAGAACTTGAATTTTTGGTTGCATGTGTGTTTTATGATGATTTAGGAACACTATAGTGTCTAGGGACAAACCCTAGACAAATACAAGTTGAAATCATGTAAAGTTTTAGTAAAATCCATGAACACCATTGTAGGTGATTAGTGGGTTATGTAGAATTTAATAAACACTAGGAGATTGGGTGTTGTTCTAGTGTAAACTGAAATTACGAGGAAATCTCTGAATTGTTGATGTTAAAATATGTGTATATAGTCTAATTGAAGTTAATTGGGGTGGTAAACTCAAGTCATGAACTTGGTTTAGATTATGTGGAAATCTGACCCGCTAGGTGTTTGATAAAACGCCTAAATGAAGGTTAAAATGTAAAGGTTGGGTAAAACGCAGATTTGAATATGTTAAGAAATTGTGCGTAAAGACTTATAAAAAGGGTTCTAAACGGATTATGAATTGAACTCTTTAGGCAAGGAATCCGGATCGTCAAATGGACAAGCCGGTGGAAATACGTGTTTAAAAAGAGTGCTTAAAAGGTACGTAACTACGATTCCGTTACGTTATGCTTGATTCCATATTCTAGCTAGTAGACTTTAAATTAGCATAATACATGAAATTGGCATTTACTTGAATTGGTGAACATCACTAGGTAAATAAACGGGTCAAAAGGTGAAATTATCACCCTTTGACAATATTGTCTAATGGTTTGCCGAGTTACATGTTATAGGAATAAATAGCAAATGGATAAGTATATCGCTATTGCTTAGCGGTTACGAAGGCAAGGTATTGAAACGGGTCAATATATTGATCCGAGCCAGGTATGTATAATAACACAACTCATCATGTAGAATTTGGAGTTCTATAAGAGTTAGACAATGTTAAAGTGTAGATATTCGGTTATCTTTAAGGTCAACCGAATAAATTGAATTATGTTCATGGTGTTTTAAAAGCACATGGGTTTATAAATAAGATTATAGTTAAAAGGGTCGGATTTTGGGTCAATCAAGTATTTAAAGGACCCTTGTAGTTAAAGAAGGATGAAAATTGACCAAATTGCCCTTGTAAGCTAATTCGGACGAACGACCCTTAAAGGTGGTTCGGAAATAAGTTTTATGATTATATAAATGCTTAGGATAAGTTAGATAGTAAAAAACATAAATTCTTGGGTCGAAGGGCTTTATATGAGTATTTGCCGTCAAATGGTAATCCGAGGGGTAAAACTCGGAACATATAGATATTCACATTAAACCCAATACATATATAGTTGTAGTGGGAGATTACTAGATAAGAAATGTAGAACTACAATGCTAGAAAGGAATGAAAGCGATTTCAAGCTTTAAAGTGCTTAAAATACCCTTAACGGGTCAAAATAAGCATACGAGCGAAAACGGGTTTAAATTGTGTAATAAACCTATGATTAGAACCTAATATAGTAGGTAACATTAATTTGAAGAAGTGTATGAGATATAGGAATCAAATAAATACGTTTGTTTGATAAAATGCATAAACGGGTTAAAATTCGGTAAAAAGGTAACGAGTCGAAGGCTTAGAAGTCTCAAAATTTCTTATGTTGGATGTAGGATTTTAACTCCATATGATGGGGGATCAAATTACAAACATGTATGAAGAAACGGTAGGTCAAACGGATGAGCGGATTGAAAGATACGAAAGTTTTCGTGTCAATAAACGGCAAAATGGAAAGGCTGAATGCAGGGGCCACCGTAACTTACGGTGCCACTGTAAGTTACGGTGGAGCTAAAATCTTTACGGTAGAATACCCCTGATTTACGGTGGGGAAATTTGACATTCAGGGGCCACCGTAACTTACGGTGACCACCGTAAGTTACGGTGGAGGCCAGAATTCAATTAATCGTTTGTGGATCAAGATATCAATGTTGGATTTTCCTAAATTCCTTGTTATATTGGTTATTTAATTATCAAAACTGACCTTTAAGTTGGTTTTGATCACATGTGAATGTCAAGAGTCCCGGATGAAGATCAAGTATCGTGCAAGAACCGAACACACGTTAAACAAAGCTTCCGCAACGTTGTTTTGTCGATATTTTATAACGAAGAAATAAACCACATTATGTTGTATCACTTTTAAATTGTAAAAGTTTTTAACAAACCCGTATTTTCAGTATAATTGTGACTATAATTACATGATTATGAGTTTAAATTATACGATAAACGTTAAATTATAACAAGGGTGTTACAAGTTGGTATCAGAGCTTTGGTTTAAGAGATTCAAGTATGGCGGGAAAGCTATGCTTGGACTTAAACCTTATGCTCTTAATAAAGAATTGGTGTTCGGTTCGAGGCTTGATCGCAAATCCGGTAAGTACATGTATGTAATAGTTTAGCATGCTAAGGTGTTGTAAACAACACATAGGGCTATCTTGTGATACACGTTACCCCAAATAAAATGACTGAGATAGTTGACAAAAATACGCGCGTTGACGCGTATAGTAGAAAAAGCCTTGTATTATAATACGGGCGATTATTTAAAGTTGACGTTACTAACTTTTGTGAATATTTTAATTGAAGGACACTCGCGTTTGAAGACGACGAGAGTCAAACGAATTGTGGGTACGATGATGGAACGGTCCGAGATATGACAAGAAGAGTATACTCATCAAGGACCTAAATCGCGTAACGATCGCAAATAAGTAATGGCAAGAAAGCCCGTTAAGGCAAACATTACCAGGTGCATATTTTAAATATAATTGCACAAATAATAATATGCAACAAATATGTAGAAATTGAAAGTTGCATATGTAGATTAAAAACTTGGAAAAACCCGAATAGAAAATGTATTCGGGATATTGTTTCCAAGAGAAACAAATAGAGGCATTACTTACATAGGGCGTGATGTGAAAACTATAAAAAGGTCATGCGTGTCATGTGTTAATCGCTTACTCTGGCCAAGTAAGTAGTTGCATATGATACCATGAACTTCTTATAGCGGACACATTTATGTCCGATGTAGTAAGGGTGGGGTGAATGGGACTAACTTAAATGGTACCCAAATGAATCAAATAAGTAAGATGTTTGATAGTAAACGTAAACGTAAGTCGGATGACGGAAGCGTATTACGTAAGAATAACGAGCCCGAGAGAAGGGACAAGGATCAAGTAAAAAGAAAATACAGACCGACCAATAGGAATGCTAAGGCATAGGGATAAAAGTTTGACTGTCACAAGTGATGAAATTCACATGGAGAAGTCAAACGAATCGAATAAAGAATAAAGGACTTGATTGAATAAAAGCGATGGATCTCGCTAAGACGACCAAATAAATTAAAATAACGTCTAAAACCATATAAGAATGGTTACTTGAAAATGATTATGGTAAAGATACCCGATGAATGGGTAGGATTTGGAAAGAATGCGTAAACCAAGAGACGGGAACGCGAGATAGAAAGTCAAAAGACTCGGAATATGAGTCATGAATAAAAGACAATGAGAATTTGCAAACAGAAATGTTAATAACTACGCTCAGCTATTTCAAAGCTGAACGGGTCAAACAAAGACTGAAGTTTGGCATTCATAAGTAATGAATGTTCACACGAACAAGTCAAACAAATTTAATAAAGGATAACACTTGCTAAGGTAAGTAAGCGCGAATCGGATAAATAAAAGTGTGAAATATTAATAAACCTATGTAAAGGAGTTATAGGCGTTAAAAATATTGAAATAAAAGAACCCGGGTAATGGGGCGTAAAGAAGTACAGGTAAGAACCGGGTAACGGTAAGTGTATAGAAAACCGACGTGTAATTTGACGTTAGAAGTCGAGAAGTCAGAAAGATGATTCGAAAGAAAACAATGTAGCCTTAGACTACGGTCAAGGTCAAATGAAATCCAAGAAGTAAAGGTGAATAATTATAAACATAAAAAGGGGTGCCTTTGTCACACCCCGACCACGTAGAACAACCACACGTGGCGGAAACGTCGGGGAGTGTTGTAACAGAATCATTGTTTCGTAACCATGGAATAAATAATTTTGTTTTATTGAATAAATGAATTCGTTGTTTTAATACAATCAAATAATTACAACTATAATCTTCCAAGTTTTAAAGTTGCTAAGGCACGAGTCCATCCTAAATGTAGCATGTATCAACAATCATTTCAAGACAGCACCTGAAACATGTGTAAAAATAGGTACGTCAGCATAAAAATGCATGTGAGATACATAGGTTTTGTGAATATAGGATTCATGACTTATAAGTTTAGAAAGAGTTATTTAACAAAAGTCAGTCATGATCCTTGTAAAATGTTTTGTTTTATAAATCATTCGAAAAGTGATGATAAAGTAGATGATACGTAAAAGAGTAATGTAAGGTTAATTGAATAACCAAGTAAAAAAGAATTTGTATAAGATAAGTTGTTGTAAAACAATGTCTTATGAAAAGTATGTTATTTGTATAAAATGTTATATGACTTAAATTGAAATGATTCAAATAACGCTACGATATGTAATACCATACAAACACTTATATATAGGAAGTATCAGCGGCGTATCCACCATGCTTGTATCATATTACACACGCCTCGTTACTTAAGTCACTTACTCAAACCAAACCACCAATATAGAATGTTTATGTTTAAACCAATAGTCCAATGTTATTGTATAACTCAAGTTAAATGTAAACCATGTAATGTGTAAACAAAAGTTATGTATGGTAAGTAAAATGAGATTTCTTAAACCACAAGTAAAAATGTACAAAACAAAGTGTTTGAATAAATCAAAAGTTATGCTTTGTAAAATAATGTAAGGTTAAACGAATAACCTTATAGTAGCATATTAAAAGTATACTTTGGATTTGTAAGTAACATATTAAAAATATGTTTTGGTTTGTTGATAAAATATATATGTTGGTTCTGTACAATACCACACATGAGAGTATATCAAACTACACTTTTGGGAGTATATCAAAATATACTTTAAATGTGTGATTTAAGAATTCATTCAGACCTAGTGCATCAAACTACACCTTTGAGACTATAAGGATACCACAAAGGCAATCCCTATTTGGATGGAGAAACAAATTGGTTTCAGACATTCCATGACAACAGGAATGGGGTGTCTAATCCTATAGCGCTATATCATACTACCAATCGGTCTGGTGAACATAAAATAAGTACAATTCAACATTTTATTTTATGTTCTTTGAGAAATCAGTGTTTAAACCATAGATAGTCATTTAGTTCGTCAAATGATAAGTAATAATATGTATAATCAATTATACTTTGAAATCATGAAAATAACACATAGGTACACATGCTTCACCCCAAAACAGTTTGAAAAACAGTAAAATAGGGGAACTATGTACTCACTTGAGATTGCTCAGAAGTCCTAAGATAACCACCAAGCAATGCTAGAGATCACGGAATCAAACGGCACCTAATATAGGTAACTATGTTAATAAACCGGACCTAAATCGGAGGATCGGATAGAATGAGGGTTCGTAAGCCAAATGAGTATGTGAACTCATGTAATATGGTTTAACAAAGCCCACATACTAAAATGAAACCTAACCTAAGTGCTTTCGACCCATCGCGACCCATTAAGGTAGCTTATGCTACTTTAACGCGTCGTGCGCGCAAAAGCGCACTCGAGACGTCTAACTAGCCCTATGACAAGTGTTATATGCCTAAACATGTTACATAATCAGTTATGTGGCAAATGTTTAGGTTACATATGCTTAATTACCAATTATACATGAAAAGGGTATTCTGGTAATTTACCTAAGGCATATAAACTACCTATCATACAACTACTCAAACGATGTGACCATAAGGTATAACCTCGGAAGGTTATTCCCTATACACTATGGTCACCTAAGGTATTTGGTCGGATCCTAATGATCGACCAAATGGGTCGGGTTCGAAAGTATAAGCGATTGTTTAGATCGCTTACCTTACGACCCTATATAAGCACTAAACTAAAAGTGACGAGCTAAGCATGCTAAAACATGCTTAACTAAGTTTAGAAAACAGGTTTGGTATCAAAACAAACGGTTTTGATACCCAAGAGTAGTTTGGTTACAAAATACGCAAGAATGCGCATTTTGGCCGAAACTACGACTCGTCACTGAGCCTAGATAACGTGGTAATCAGTAGGTATAGTCACTAGGGACTATAACCATCGTGATTACGCTCACGTTATGAAGTTCAAACGAACTTCGCATTGACCATAAACTAGTCAATGCAGAAAGTCAAACAAAGTTTGACTTTCGGACTCGAAAAGCAATAAAAGAACGAAGGAACACTTACAAAGGGTCCCCGCAAGATTGATAACCCAAGTATTCTCAGGTATGAGGTGATGAAACACCCCAACTTAGAGAAATATCAGATTTCAAGTGGGTTTTGCAATGAAGGGGGTTGGGTATTTATAGATTTAGGTTCACCATTTGGATCGTTTCTTGGAGAAGAGGGAATGATCTCGCTCGTACACTTGTCAGAATGTTGTGGTAACTCATATTGCTCCACCACAAGAGTTGGACACATGGCATTGGCCTTTGGAAGGGGTTAAAGGCTGGAAACAGGCTGTGAAAAAAGTTTTGCTGCATCTGGCCCCTGCTTGCGCACCGCAACACTCACATTGTTGAGGTGCGCAAGCACCTAGTTTGGCAGATTTACAGTTTTGGTCCCTGTTGTGTTATAAGGTCATTTCCGACGCGTTTAAGGCCCGTTAACCCCATTTCAAAGCTCTAAAATGAAGTTAAAGTATAGGGAACTTAAAATGTGCTCAAAAATATCTCGGATGTCGGTTCGTTTAGCCGTACGGTTGCGATGTTCGGTTAATTACGACGGAATGCGCATAAGCGCGAAAAACGATCCAAATGGCGTGACGAATGGATTTTTCTTATGCCAAACACTAAAATAAAATTTTTTAGTGCTTACATAAATTTTTGGATGTCCGGATGTATTCAGAACGTAAGTTATGCGCGAAAGTGCAAACTTGTGCACTTTTTGACACTTTTAGTCCCTGAATGACCCAAAAGTTTATTTTAGCACACCGAACCCCTCAAAGCCTATTTCTAAGCTATATAAAGGATATTTAAGGTGTGTTTAACTTATGGTCTTGTTCCAGAATGTCTGTTACAGTTCAAATTGGCATACTTTCGTAGTTTGTCAAGTTTAGTCCCTGTAAGCGAATTAACTTGTTTTTGTCATACCAAAGCCTTTAAAACTTATTTCTAAGTTATGTAAAGGTTATTTAAGGTATGTTAAGCCTATTTCAATATTCCGGAGTGTTCTTTGGATTAATCTGGTTATATTTACGCATCAGAGCGCGTATAACCCTCCAGAAAGCGATTTAAAGCTTAAAATCGAACAAGAGTTGATATGTGCAAACGATACACATATTTTTACAAATCCTAAGTATGAAATACAATATTTCATTGGTTTGTCATTTGTTTGATGGTTGAAGTGACACATGTGTCACAGCCTTAACGCCATATGCGTATATAAACGTATACACAATTGAATAAAGACTAGAATAAAAGATTATCTACGGGATCATCATAACCTACGGGATATTAATTAGTGTAAAGGTCTACAGGGCCAAAATGACCCACAAGACATGAATTGAAGCAAAGGGATCATAAAGGCCTTGCCTTAAAAAGGTGAAAATCTAAAGAAATAAGCCTACGAGGCTAAGTGAAAGAACCTACGGGTCAATAACGTGAAGCGAGGAAAATGCTTAAACTCCCCGCGTAAAATAATAACGGAAGGTCAAGGTAGTATAAAAGCAAGGGGTTTCGCTAACTTAACTGAGTGAGTTAAAAGCGAAGAGATCGTGAAATGCCTGGTTGACAAAAGTGAGGGATTTCACTAAAACATATAAGCGGGCAGAAATGACAAAAAGGATTCACAATTATTTAAATTCTGATAATTCACAAAAAGGACAAAAATATTACCGAAAAGACAACGGAAAGGAATAATTTTCAGACGTAAAAGTCCCGGAAATGAGTAAAAGATGTAAGACAAGGAGAAAAAGGAAACGTTAAACTAAAATTTAGTTTTTAGTAAGAAACAATGTTTTAACAAATATGGATATTACGAGGGAGATTAGAAAATGGTTAATATCAAAGAGTATGGGTCTTAACATCGATAGATTCGAGACAATACATTCGAAAAGAAGAAGTATGATAAAGAAACGTTGATATAAATTAAACATGACGTGACACGATCACGGTCAAGGAAATACAATGTGAAGTGGAATCACATTATAACCAAGCGAGCGGTAAAGAGTAACTGGACTAACAAGTCTAGTTAGTGGGACCGGTTAAGGTCATTTACATAAATTTGGTTGCTTATAATCGGTTGATTCGGTATAACTGAACCGAATAAATGAACTTGGAAAATAAAAGAAATTGTTGTTAAAAGTGAAAGATTTCACTAAAGACCTTTAAACGGGTCAAGGTAACGGATTCACAAAAGGGTTCGATAATATGGATATCGCTAAGTTAACTAAACTAGTAGAAATAACGAAATTACGTTATTTCAAGTTGCATTATGTCGAATGAGGCACGTAGATGTTTTGTAACCAAAAAGGTATTACCATAAATTTTCTGGTAATACTAGCAATCGATTAAAATATGAGCAATGCTCAATTGATTATCGAGAGTATATGCATGGAGTTAAACTCGATAAATTATGAAAGAAAAGGTTTCGAGGACGAAACCTCTTTAAGGGGGGTAGACTTGTAACACCCCGAAAATGGGTTTGGTAATCAAACCTCGTTAATAGTAAAAACGGGTAAAATACCGTTAGTGGTAAAATTAACCCGGTGAATATTATGATTTAAATAAATAAATAATATTTATTAAACAGATGGGAAATACTTTGACAAAGCAAAGTATATAAAAAGGCCCGATATTTAACGGGACTTAAAATAAAACGGGGTTTTGAACAAGATGAATAACTAGGAAAATTATAACCTAGTTAACTACAAGTCTAGAAATAACTTGAAAGAGGGTTAAAACAACCAAAACTATATGTCAAACAAAAGATGAGGGGCCTATGTTGCTAAACTTGAAACTTAATTTCATAAAAACAAAAATTAAAACACACCAAACACACTTTGAGTGTGTCTGGTCGTACAAGAAGCAGGAGGGCGACAAGGGTTCTTCACCAAACCCTAACTCTCACAAAAATTGATCAATTGAAGGTTCAATTCAGCCCAAAATCGAAATCTGAACATAGAATTTTGATCCTCATCACAAGAGGATTACAAGGTATGTAAAGTTTGATGAAAACTCTCAACTTGAAATTCTCATGAAATTGGGAGAACCTGAATTTTTGGTTGCATGTGTGTTTTATGATGATTTAGGAACACTATAGTGTCTAGGGACAAACCCTAGACAAATACAAGTTGAAATCATTTAAAGTTTTAGTAAAATCCATGAACACCATTGTAGGTGATTAGTGGGTTATGTAGAATTTAATAAACACTAGGAGATTGGGTGTTGTTCTAGTGTAAACTGAAATTATGAGGAAATCTCTGAAATGTTGATGTTAAAATATGTGTATATAGTCTAATTGAAGTTAATTGGGGTGGTAAACTCAAGTCATGAACTTGGTTTAGATTATGTAGAAATCTGACCCGCTAGGTGTTTGATAAAACGCCTAAATGAAGGTTAAAATGTAAAGGTTGGGTAAAACGCAGATTTGAATATGTTAAGAAATTGTGCGTAAAGACTTATAAAAAGGGTTCTAAACGGATTGTGAATTGAACTCTTTAGGCAAGGAATCCGGATCGTCAAATGGACAAGCCGGTGGAAATACACGTTTAAAAAAAGTGCTTAAAAGGTACGTAACTACGATTTCGTTACGTTATGCTTGATTCCGTATTCTAGCTAGTAGACTTTAAATTAGCATAATACATGAAATTGGCATTTACTTGAAGTGATGAACATCACTAGGTAAATAAACGGGTCAAAAGGTGAAATTATCACCCTTTGACAATATTGTCTAATGGTTTGCCGAGTTACATGTTATAGGAATAAATAGCAAATGGATAAGTATATCGCTATTGCTTCGCGGTTACGAAGGCAAGGTATTGAAACAGGTCAATATATTGATCCGAGCCAGGTATGTATAATAACACAACTCATCATGTAGAATTTGGAGTTCTATAAGAGTTAGACAATGTTAAAGTGTAGATATTCGGTTATCTTTAAGGTAAACCGAATAAATTGAATTATGTTCATGGTGTTTTAGAAGCACATGGGTTTATAAATAAGATTATAGTTAAAAGGGTTGGATTTTGGGTCAATCAAGTATTTAAAGGACCCTTGTAGTTAAAGAAGGATGAAAATTGACCAAATTGCCCTTGTAAGCTAATTCGGACGAACGACCCTTAAAGGTGGTTCGGAAATAAGTTTTATGATTATATAAGTGCTTAGGATAAGTTAGATAGTGAAAAACATAAATTCTTGGGTCGAAGGGATTTATATGAGTCTTTGCCGTAAAATGGTAATCTGAGGGGTAAAACTCAGAACATATAGATATTCACATTAAACCCAATACATATATAGTTGTAGTGGGAGATTACTAGATAAGAAATGTAGAACTACAATGCTAGAAAGGAATGAAAGCGATTTCAAGCTTTAAAGTGCTTAAAATACCCTTAACGGGTCAAAATAAGCATACGAGCGAAAACGGGTTTAAATTGTGTAATAAACCTATGATTAGAACCTAATATAGTAGGTAACATTAATTTGAAGAAGTGTATGAGATATAGGAATCAAATAAATACGTTTGTTTGATAAAATGCATAAACGGGTTAAAATTCGGTAAAAAGGTAACGAGTCGAAGGCTTAGAAGTCTCAAAATTTCTTATGTTGGATGTAGGATTTTAACTCCATATGATGGGGGATCAAATTACCAACATGTATGAAGAAACGGTAGGTCAAACGGATGAGCGGATTGAAAGATACGAAAGTTTTCGTGTCAATAAACGGCAAAATGGAAAGGCTGAATGCAGGGGCCACCGTAACTTACGGTGCCACCGTAAGTTACAGTGGAGCTAAAATCTTTACGGTAGAATACCCCTGATTTACGGTGGGGAAATTTGACATTCAGGGGCCACCGTAACTTACGGTGACCACCGTAAGTTACGGTGGAGGCCAGAATTCAATTAATCGTTTGTGGATCAAGATATCAATGTTGGATTTTCCTAAATTCCTTGTTATATTGGTTATTTAATTATCAAAACTGACCTTTAAGTTGGTTTTGATCACAAGTGAATGTCAAGAGTCCCGGATGAAGATCAAGTATCGTGCAAGAACCGAACTCACGTTAAACAAAGCTTCCGCAACGTTGTTTTGTCGATATTCTATAACGACGAAATAAACCACATTATGTTGTATCACTTTTAAATTGTAAAAGTTTTTAACAAATTTTCAGTATAATTGTGACTATAATTACATGATTATGAGTTTAAATTATACGATAAACGTTAAATTATAACAAGGGTGTTACATTATGTTGTATTAGTGAATCTTGAATGATGTTGTCAAAGTTCATAATCATGAGAATGCTAGAATGTGAGGAATTTACATATTAACGTTTATGAGTTTGAAGTATATGATATTGTTGCAATGCACTAGCATGTCAAGATGAATATGTGTGCGTGTTTACTTGAAAAAGTTAGAACACTTGACAGTTGACTTCTGAAAAGTCAACGAGTGTGGGAAACTATAAAGTTAGGAAAATTAACACAAAACAATATTAGGAAGATCATGGGATATGTATTAGACCTAATTATGAATTACGTATGATGATGAATTGGATTTCCTGAATGTTGAACAATGTGGTTGTCAATCCACGTCTTATGCATGTTAATGAATGATTGACTAATGAGAATCAACATAATTAAGAATTTGAAATGTATGTTGATATGTGTGAACATGCATACTAACAAGGTTGTGGATATTATGGTATGAAATGATAGGAATTTCACTAGCATGGACTCGAGCATGGAAGGCTAACGGGTTAAAAGGAGATAAGAAAGCAAGCACGGGCGTGAACGCTTAAGGTAAGTGACTTCCGATTCACTTCTTAGTATGAATAGAGAGTTTTGATACCTATGAATGTGGGGATTCATGTAAGATTATGTAATAGTTGGGATTACTAAGGTAAGTATTGTTGTAGCGGTTCGAAAGTAGTTAACTACGTCAGAAACAAATTGGTGGAACCAAACGAGTCGAATTAATGCGCATGAATCATGTAACGGTAATGTAATTCGTAAAGGTTAAGAACCCGAGATAAGGATTTTAGTCAAATATGTAAGGGAAACATTTTACGGACAATTAAAAACAAGTTTCAAGTGAAACGGATTAGAATTGATCAAGTTACGGAAGTTTTGGTAATAAAATGAAGAAAGAACCTGGCTTTACCATAGCTTACGGTAGCCACCGTAAGACAGTTATTTGTCACCATGGCCATTTTCAATGCCTCTGTAAGCAATGGTAACGACCGTAGCTTACAGTGGAGGTCAGATATATGTGTGTGATTTCAGTACTTTATTACGTTCTGAATTTCTGTATTCTCCTAAGACATATGTTAAGGCCCCGATAAACTTCCGGGAAGTGGTATAACCCACAAGAAGATCGTAACAAGCTTAAGTATATTGTACGAATACAATTAATGATTTTCGGGCTCACAAGGGATATAAAATTCATAGGTAAGCATGAATGGTGTGAGCATGAATGTAGGTTTGTATGTATGAGACCTATATATATATATTATTGGATGTTTGTGTTTTTATAGTATATTCATATGGGAATGTGAGGGGTATATAAAAGTTTGGATATGGATGTATGTATGTAAGTATGTGTGTATGGACACAACTATGTATGTATGTATGTATGTATGTATGTATGTATGTATGTATGTATGTATGTATGTATGTATGTATGTATGTATGTATGTATGTATGTATGTATGTATGTATGTATGTATGTATGTATGTATGTATGTATGTATGTATGCATGCATGTATGTATAAAGTGGGATTAAATGTACACGAAAGAATAGGGCGTGTATATGTGTATACATAGCTTCAACACATTTGTAGGTTAACATTATTAATCATGTGTCTTGAGAATGAAATGAGAGTGCAGGTACGCTAATGTTAATCTTATGAAGAATTGATGTTGGGATGCAAGATTGTACTTGGAAATATAATCCCAAGGACTAGCATGAATGGATAGAATGTGGCTTGGACATCTAATTATGTATGTTTGGGTTGTGAATGATGTCACCATATATTAATGAGACATATGTATGTAATGTTTGCAGGTTGCATGGAGTTATCATCATTTTGGAGTCTAAGAGGTGGAAAATCGAGTCAAAAAGCAAGGATTGTACAGGGAGAGCAATCTTATAGCTTGTGATTATACACTACATTTGATGCGTTAATTGGGAATGAATACTGTAAATATTTTAAAGAAAGTGTTTGATATTTTAGAAATGAACCTTCAAGTATGTCAAATCATCTATAAAGAAAGAAATTTTATGGTTCGTATTTCCGCTGCGTATTTATGATTTAAAACGTATTAGGGTGTTACATTAGCTAAATTGCCGAATAAGTTAATTACTTGTTCCTAGAGTTTACTGTGTCTAGAAACCACAAGATATAATAAAAAAGACAAACTCTACGAAATCACCAAACCCTAGATCAATTAATACTCAAACAACTTTAGCTAGAATAAAGCGAAACATGTAATAATATTCAGTTATCAAACAGTCATACAATAAAGAAACCTGATTAGAACACTTTTTACCATAACATAAAGCCAAAACACAAGTTATCTAAAACCGAAAAGCATATAACTAGTTAACAATCTTCATAATGTTCAAAACATAAGTAAACATAGGTTTAAAGTCAAGAAAAACAAATGACTAGTTAAAGTATGCAAGTTTATCAAACCAAAAACAATAAAATGATGTCTAACCGAAAAGCAATCAACTTTAACAATCCCGCTTCAATCCAATGCTTCTTCCTTCTTCAAAACAATTCAAATTCGCCTCTTGTTACTCTCCAGCTTGTAATTCAGCAGGTTAAGGCGAATAGGGTTATAAAACATGTTTATATATGATCCAAATACGTAATATTTGTGTTTTAGCCGACATCACAACAAATCTTGTGTCACGATGGAGCCTCGAGAACGGCTCCCGACACGTGTAACAATGAAAACTCAAAAACAAGGCGTGGTGGCATGGCCCTGTATATGGTGGAACTGCATGGGCAATCTGGTCTTTTCCACGCCTGGTACACCCCTTGGCGACTTGTGATAGGAGGCCACATTGGTACACGTGACGCGCTAACCTCGAGTATCCTCAAGAATTTGTTTTCTTCATTCTGCTTCACCGGTGTGCTTGTTTTTCTCCTTTATTGTCCGTTTAAGCTCCCTTTGCAAACATTCACTTACAAAACACAACTTTTACTAAGTAGAAGCTATAAATGACCGAAAACGACTCGAAAACTATCTAAAACTTATTCAAAATACATGGAAAATTGGTTGTGTTTTCAGCACATCAGTACTATATAAATTCAGCAACTTTAGAAGTCACATATTAGTTAAACATATCATTTTAGGTTTAAAACTTCACGTTTGGTTCATATTGCTTTGACCATTACAGGGTCGTCCCCGAAAATGATGAAAACTTTTGGGCCTCATGCGAGACAAAAAAAATTGCCCCCCGATAATTGGTATTGATCGAAACTTCGTTCGGTATGGTACGATATGGGTACTTGATATACTTAGTAAATATTATACCCAAGAGATTTTTATAAGCATAAGTAAAATGTAATATACGAAAGTTGTAATATTACATTATCACATATAATATTCTTATATTTTACTCCTACATTTTATAATAAAAGTCACTTGAATGTGTATAAAGATATATGAGCAATGTGCATCATATTCACATAATTATTCACTGTGAAATTAAGAATAAAAAGACAAACAAAAAATGTTGAAAAGGAAAGCAACTACTACGGAAGTAAGAAAACAAGACAAAAAAATTGTTAGAAAAGAAAGATAGGGAATGAACCTATCCCCATCTATTATTCTATTATTTGTTTCACTAGGAAACCAATAGACCAACAACCCATTCTTAATTTTTCTTACACCATGCGTAGTGGTTTTATTAATAATACCCCCACCATGGGACGTTTTCTGTCATGTGACAGTCCATTCAGCATGGGGGCATTATTGGAGGTTATTGCAAAAGTGTCGTAGTGGGAAGAATGCCCAATAACGCCCATGCAATCATTACACAATTATTTATTTTTTTAAATTTAAAACATAAAATTCTTCATTAATTTAAAAAAAATTACACTACTTGAAATTAAAAAAAAATACGAAAAAAAACAGAATATAAAAAAAACGGAAAAAAAAAGTTAAAAAAAAGGATGATGATCTAGAGTCCATATTTTTTCCGAATTTTTTGGCGATGCATTTGTGCAAGGATCAACACGTCGCCTTAGAGGTGGTCGATCGGTTTGGACAAAAACTCAATGTCCTTTTCCATTTGTCTCGCCTTTTGCATCTCGTTAAACTTTTTGGTTCATAACCTCCCAACGTTTGTGGCCGAGGTCGCGAATGTCTTGGAGACGACGGTTCATCTCCTCGAAATCTTCCTTCAACTCGAGATCGGAAGACGACTCCACCGTTTTTTTCCCGGTTCGCTTATCCTTTCTTCTACCGGGCGGTCGGGCCAACTCTTCTTCAAGTTGCTCTTCGTCAACCTCCACAACATCATTTAGATCGACATTGCGGGCATCCGAAGTCGGTGTTTCAGGGTCGACGGAGGATGATGTTTTTGACCGTTTAGCTCGACGTCTACTATTCGACGTCATGGTCACTACGCCCGCCGACTTTGGAATTTTTCGTAGTAGATCCCAACACTTATAGTACGGGAAAGGGCATTTCGTTCTCTCGTACTCTTCCAAAGCCTTCGTTAAAACCCCGACGTCACCTTCTCCGCTCGGGCGATTATCGTAGTTACGTTGATACACTTCTTGGAAGGAGTGGCACTTGCTGTTGATGTCGGTCCATTTGCTAGAAATGAAATCTTTGTCACGATGCTCGCCTTTACCCCACGTGCTATAAAAGAATGCACGAACCCTATCTCAAAAAACGGGGCCCGTTTGAAAGTTTGCTACAAATTGAAAAAATAAAAGTAAAATATAAGTTGTATGTTAAAAATAAAAGTAAAAGTATAAGTAAAAAAAAAAAAAAGTTACCAATTTCGTGGTCCTCCGAAAAGTCGAGCCACGCCCGAGCCAACGTGTATCCCTCCTCCTTCGTCCAATTAAGGTAAGAATTCTTACGTCGAGGTTCGTTCGCTTCCTTCTTCTTATGCGATCTTCTGCCGCGTTTCGATTTCTATGGCTTCGGTTCGGGTTGCGTCTCCGGCACGATATCCACATCGGGTTCGGCTTGTTGTTGTGAAGGTTGCGACCCGCCGGCTTGACCAAAGCCGAAAGTGGGATGCACGAATGGAGTAGCGCCACTCAAGTAAGCCGCGTAAGATAACATGTTCGGGTCCATGTCTTGAAAGTTAAACGGTTGTTGCGGTTGGGTTGTGTTCGGGTTCATGGGTCTTGAGGGGACACCAAATGGGGGTCGGAATGGATGCATCTTTTTATAAAATATAGAAGTAGTAGAGAGAGTTTGAGAATGTGTGAGTTTTTTTTTTTAAATTATGGAAAAGTGGGTAATATATATAGTGGGTTAATATTGGAATTAAAAATATATATATATTAAACAAATGACCGTTTGGGCAACGGTCATCTCGAGTCCCAATTCAAAATTTGGCGTGGTTTGAAAAACGCCAAAACAATTTTTGGCACCGAAAACGCCCGAAAATGGCGGGCCGTAATGGCTTGAGGGCGTGTTTCGGCTTTTTTTTTTTTTTGAATTTTTTTTATAAAAAACGCCCCACTACGGGTGTTCTTAGAAATAAAACAATTTTACATTTAAAATTCTGGTAAGCTGGAAAAAAAAAGTGCAATAACAGAATCAATCCGAAGACCTCAAGGATAAAATTCTGAATAGTTGAAAAAAATCTGCATCCAATAGCCGGCCCCTGCACCATTATATATACTCTAAAGATTACATTTTTCTTTTTTTTAATATTATTTTTCTTTTAATGACATTAACTATTTTAATGGTTTGTTTTTTATTTAAGCATTTCATTAATTAATTAATATTTATAAAATACGTATGCGTCACAACAATTGATGAGATCATGTATCATGTTCATTAATTAATTAATATTTATAATATATGTTAATAAAAGTAATTGATGAGATCATGTAGCATGTTCAGTAACTAATTAATATTTATAATATATGATAATAAAAGTAATAGTAATAAATAAATATATTACATTATTTTCTAGTCAGCATAATGTTTCACAAATGGCCAATGTTTAGATGGTGATTAAACTCATAAGAAGATTGTTTCAGATAAAATCCAGTTTGTTATAGTAAATCATTCAAGTTTTATAATATTACCCACTTTCTCGCTATAACACCTAGGTTTACGTAATTAACTATTTTAATGGTTTGTTTTTTATTTAAGGCTCATAACATTATCAACTTTCTCGCTATAACACTTTTATTTAAGGCTCATAACATTATCAACTTTCTCGCTATAACACGTAAGTTTACTAGAAGTTTCGGTTTTTATGATATAAACTACTAAACATGCTAATTTTGTCAGTTGTTTAACGTGCAAAATTTGTAGTTTATCATTTTATTTATTTTACACTCAGATTGTTCAAAACATATAACTAGTTAACAATCTTCATAATGTTCAAAACATAAGTAAACATAGGTTTAAAGTCAAGAAAAACAAATGACTAAACAAGGTATACAAGTTTATCAAACCAAAAACAATAAAATGATGTCTAACCAAAAAGCAATCAACTTTAACAATCCCGCTTCAATCCAATGTTTCCTCCTTCTTCAAAACAATTCAAATTCGCCTCTTGTTACTCTCCAGCTTGTAATTCAGCAGGTTATGGCGAATAGGGTTATAAAACATGTTTATATATATGATCCAAATACGTAATATTTGTGTTTTAGCCGACATCACAACAAATCTTGTGTCACGATGGAGCCTCGAGAACGGCTCCCGACACGTGTAACAATGAAAACTCAAAAACAAGGCGTGGTGGCATGGCCCTGTATATGGTGGAACTGCATGGGCAATCTGGTCTTTTCCACGCCTGGTACACCCCTTGGCGACTTGTGATAGGAGGCCACATTGGTACACGTGACGCGCTAACCTCGAGTATCCTCAAGAATTTGTTTTCTTCATTCTGCTTCACCGGTGTGCTTGTTTTTCTCCTTTATTGTCCGTTTAAGCTCCCTTTGCACACATTCACTTACAAAACACAACTTTTACTAAGTAGAAGCTATAAATGACCGAAAATGACTCGAAAACTATCTAAAACTTATTCAAAATACATGGAAAATTGGTTGTGTTTTCAGCACATCAGTACTATATAAATTCAGCAACTTTAGAAGTCACATATTAGTTAAACATATCATTTTAGGTTTAAAACTTCATGTTTGGTTCATATTGCTTTGACCATTACACGGTCGTCCCCGAAAATGATGAAAACTTTTGGGCCTCATGCGAGACAAAAAAATTGGCCCCCCCGATATGTCACACCCCAACCGATGGCGGAATCATCGGGGCGCGGCACTAGGCGAATCAGATTGCTCAAGAGAATCCATAACAACTATATTGCGATAATATTTAATACATTCGTTATCCCATACTAACAAATAATACAATCACACAAGTTATCATAGATTTCTTGTCCTCTCGAACAATACAAATCCGACAACCTAGATTTTAGTTGAGTTTCTAGACTTCCTAGCTTGATTTGTTATAGCCTGCGATCTAACCTGCAACATACGTTAAAATATTTGTCAATACAAAAGTATTGGCGAGTATACAGGTTTGATATGTATAGCGTAACAGATAAAAAGTGTAGGGAATTTCCATATGCATAACGTAACACACGACATATGTACTCACAAAGCTGATACTACCAACTAAGTCCTCGATGCTCGAATATGCGATGGCAAACTAGACCCCGTCGGGCGCAATAGTACTATACTAGTCATGGTGGGACGTCACGAGTATAAACCCTAGCACAAATGCAACTAGCATCACGTATATCTATGCAAACAGTTATTCGCAAGTGATAATTCGATTGATTGAATAATTCGTTTGAGAAGTTCGATTTGTTAGAAACGTATGTTACACCCAAAAATGCGATTAAAAAGGGGTCAAGTATACTCACAGTGCGTATTTAGCGAGAATGCAACCTGGTTGGGCCAGTTACGGGTATGTCTGCGTTAAATCATTGAAGGATATAGTAACGATGCACAGTTAAGCGAGAATGGCGTCGAAAAGTCAGTTATCCGGTCGGATGGTGCTTATCCGTTCGGATGGGCTCATCCGATCGGATGACCATATGGATCGGATGGGCTGGTCCGGTCGGATGGCAGTGGTCCGATCGGATGGCCTCCTGTCCGATCGGATGGCCTGCTGTCCGATCGGACGGCAGCCTGTCCGATCGGCTGGGCTGCTGTCCGATCGGCTGGCAGCCTGTCCGATCGGCTGGGCTGCTGTCCGATCGGCTGGCAGCCTGTCCGATCGACTGGGCTGCTGTCCGATCAGCTGGCAGCCTATCCAGCTGATATTCGACTAATTTTGACGGTTTTTCAGCGGTTTTGATTGAGACGGTGTTCCTTCAGGCTAAACAACCGAAATTCCATCAAGTCTGACCCGTTCTAACGGCCGGGAACCACCCCGTTCCATCAGATCTGGCCGTTCTTGATGGCTCTTCTCAAGTTTAACCCGAAATCACACACACTATGGCTATGCAACTTAGTTTTGGTGAGATTTGTTATAAAACAGGTGAAATTACTTAGATCCGAGCTGTTTATGGTAAGAATGAGGTCACACTTTGAAGTTCATGTGAACTTAGGGTGACATCATCTTCAAGGCACCTCGAATCCTTAAGAATCGCACCACTTCTTGATTAGAAAACATAGATTTAGACTTGATTTATGTAAAAACGCATGGAAATCGCTCAGATCTGAGTCGTTCTTGCCTGGGATGACATCACCCTTGAAGTTCATAAGAACTTCATGGTGACAACACCCTAGAATGCCCAAAATCCAGAGATTCCACGGTTAAAAGTGGAGATTTAGCAGGTAGAAAGGTGTAGAATTGGTTATAGATCAAGAAAGTACAAGATTTGAGTTAAATACTTACGAGAATCGCGAGAAATCGAGAGACAAAGGGGTTGGAACATCTGGTCGAACAGCAACAGTGACAACAAGTGTGTTTGGGGTGAATGAGGGGTATTTATAGGCAAGGGGGAAGGAAAGGAGGGCAGGTTGGCCTGGATCGGACGGCCCGTTCGATCGGTCGGCATGATCGCCCGATCGGTTAGCATGCCAGTCCGATCGGCTGACATGCCTGTCCGATCGGTTGGACCATGTCTGTCCGATCGGTTGGACCATGTCTGTCCGATCGGTTGGTCCATCCGATCGGTTGGCATGTCCGTCCGATCGGCTGGACATGTCTGTCCATCCGGATAGCCACTCCGGCGCGATGGATTTCTTCGTTTTTTATCGTTTCGATAGTTTTCGAAGTACGCGCTTTTCCTAGTAACTTTATATCACTATTATATATGTATATATATCACTAGGGGTCGTATTTACGTATCCATAATTCAAAGTTTCGATAATTGACAATCGGTTTTCGTTTCGAGTACGCGATTATTAGCGACGTTTCACGGCCATCAAGGAGGGTAGTATAGGTCCTTTCTTGATGTCATCGTGAACGTTATTGTGAGTCGTGCCACAACGACCGACGGGGTACCATTCACTTGTATTGTCGTCATCGTCACGACGACTGGAGCTATAGCACTCACCCGAGAGTCTTTGTTAGCGTTAATTGTTTTACGTTCGACACATCACGGCTACTGAGGAGGGTAGAATAGGTCCTCACTCAATGCCTCCGTGAGTGTTAGTGTTTGTGATAATAGTGTATTGCGAAAATATGCGATTATTCTTCGAATAGCGATATATGCGATATTATTACATTATGATCCGAATCTCTGGTGCTAGGCGTAACGAGTTTATCGAGTAGTAACAACGCACAAAAGTGCGGGTTGTTACAGTCTCCCCTACTTTAGGAAATTTCGTCCCGAAATTAATCCAATAGGTAGACTTTTGAGGTTTGATCCTGGATAAGTAACGATACGGCGAGTGATTTGACAGAGAGTCGACAAACGAGTTTCGAATAAGAGAGAACGATTGCGATAACGAGAAGGCGACGTAGACGACAAAAGTAATATCCCACGAGTTGGCGTTCCAAAGTACCTTGTGTTGCGTAGAATTCGTAAGTTCGATGCGATTGAAATTTTTAAAGAACTTGAAAGGTTTCTCATAATGTAGGGTTAACTGAGTCGATCGTTAACCAACGTTACAAGAAACGTTCTGTTTTAGATACTCAAAGGAATTTGGATGAATTTTTTTTTTTAATTTTCCTTTTGACGTGGGGTCAATAGAGTCGATGTTAACCGATGTTGCAAGGAAGTTTAAGTTTTTAAACATTTTAAGGAATTCGAAGATGAAAACAAGGGTTACGAAAACTATCCTATGACATGGGTTCAAGCTGAGCTCGATGTCGAACCAATGTCTTAAGAAGGATTATGTTTTGACGTCGTAAAAGTTTTGAGGAAAACTGGACTTATGAAACTTTTCTTGGACATGGAGTTAAGCTGATTCGATGTTAACTCCACATCGTGAGAAAATTTCACTTGTCCACCGGTTTTTTTTTAATCAAAAATTTTATAAAAAGACGTTTTAATCAGTACAAAAGGTAGTTAATCACCGAGCCCCACTTGGCACTTTCCCACGAAAGTTTGTTAATATGTTTAAAACATTTATATATAGGAAGTACCAGCGGCGTATCCACCATGTTTTGCTCATATTACTTTCGTTTCGTGAGGCGGTGTCAGGTGCGCTCACTCAGCCCAATCGATTAGAGGGTCGGACCGAATATAAGTTAGAATCGAATGGGTTGAACCGGCGAGTTGGATTGCGAATGTAGCTGTAGTAGCGTGAGCGAGTAGCCTGATGACACAAAACATTTATGTGTCGTGTCTGGGTAGGCGTCGAGCGATAAGCGAATAGCGTGTTTTCGACTAGATTCTGTATTAAACCCACATGGCATGTTTCCACGAGGGTTTGCTAACATGGTGAAACGCCTCGTTTGACCAGGTTAGTTTTGCCTCGTGGAGCGATGTCATGTGTATTAATACCACACAGACTGCAATGAATACCAATGAGCGATAAGCGGTATCCTATACACGATATGCGATAAGCGATTAGGTGATTAAGCGAGTAAACACAAAACACTAGTGATGACGGCGATGATAAACGAATTACGATAAGCGGCAGTTGTTGCGTGCAAGCGATGGAGGTATGTGGTTCGACTTACGCGGTTCGTTTTGATTGAATAACACTACAAAGTTTACTAACATCAGGCCCCGCATGGCCTTTTTCCACGAAAGCCCACTGATATGATTAAAACACCTTGCTTTAACCATATGAGCTTCATCCCGTGAAGCGAGGTCATGCGTGCTAACTATTACAAATAACGGTAGGCGGTAGCGATAGATTGATACATGGCAACGATATAGATTCACATATTAAGCGGTAGAGATTGCGGGATACACATGATTGCGATTTAGTAGAGTTTTGCGTCGAATAAGCTTAACGTTACGTTGCGACGCATCACGGTTATCGAGGAGGGTAGAATAGGTCCTCTCTCGACAACATCGTGAGCGTTAATGTGCTTGATGAGGCTGATTGCTACAGACTTACGACCAGTCTTGCGTCGATGCAATTGCCCTGCGAGGTAGACTCCCCAGAGTCCATCGATGAGGCGATTGCACTGCGTTTGCAGACTTACGACAAGTCTTGCGATGATACGGTTTGTTACGCCTTGCGATTGAGTGTAGTGCGTTGAAAATAATCACAATAGTATAGTAGGTCTAACAACGTTCAACTCCACGTGGCACTTTCTTCACGGAATTTCGGTAGTATGATAAAGCACACCTTGCTTGACCCCTACTACTTAGATCCCGTGGTTTGGTGTCATACTTCGTCGTAACGCTTATGGCACCTTAGAATTTACTACGATCTCCGTGCACTGACCCAAATAATTCCGTGTGCACCCGTGATTAGTCGTTCCTTGCACGTTTATCGTACCTCATTCTAAGAGTGTAGTGAGGGTAAAACACATTATTTCGTGATATAGTATATAGTATGTGCGTGATCTAAGTGCGATGATTAAAGAGTGAGAGTTAACGTTACACATAGTGGCAATGTCGAGTAACAGAGTAGGTTCAAAACTTAGAAATTGACGTCGAAAATCGTATCATTACAACTTTATCCTACGCTTGCTAGATGTCTGATGCTGAAGACTTTTGCTGGAGCCATTGTTGTTGTACTCAAGTTCACGGTTCGATGCGGCAGTTGCGGGTGAAGTGACCGTAACGGTTGCAGTTATTGCAATAGCGACAGTCAGCCCCAACTGGATGGTGATAGGTACACGAGTAACACTGAGGATGAGCTCCGGTGTAGGCTCGTTTTGGAAACATCGGAACTGCTCGAAGAGGTTCCGGTTGCAGCAGTTCGGTTGTTGATGAGCTCGGGCTTGAAATCTTTCGTTTGCGGCTGGGTTCGTCGGTGTCCTGCGAAGGGGTGTCGTCGTTGGAGGATTCGTCTGAGGACTCACTTGCAGAATCTTTGACCGAGTCGTTGGAAGAATCGTCGGCAGAGTCATTAGAAGAATCTCCGGTAGATTCGTCAGAGGAATCGTTAGCAGATTCGTCCGAAGGATCGTCAGTATATTCATCAGAAGACTCGTTGTTAGGATCCTCTGAAGGATTAATGTCGATTGCCTGATAAGCTTGCTTGACAGGATTTTTCTAGAAAAATCCTTCCATGAGTCGTTTGTTGTTGATTTCTGCGGCTAAGCGGTAGGTTTCTTCGATGGTAGCTGGCCTTGCAGCTTCGACAAAATCACCCACACACTCAGGCAAGCCACGAATGTACTTCGCAATGGCCTTTTCTGAAGGGTTGACCTGACCTGGGCAGATTATGCTAAGCTGTTTGAACCTTGCGGCGTAGCCAGCATTGTCACCTTTGATTTGCTTGATTTTCCAGAATTCGTCTTCCAGCTTCTGAATTTCGTGAGGAGGACAGTATTCTTTCTTCATGAGCTCCTTCAGCTCATCCCAAGAGAGAGCGTAAGCTGCGGAGATTCCACATTTGTTACGTTCGGCGGTCCACCAGTCGAGTGCTCGCGATTGAAATACTCCAGTAGCGCAAGTAGTACGGAAACTATCGGGACACCCACTTTGGCGAAGGGTAACTTCGATAGAATCGAACCACTGGAGTAGTTGAGTCACACCCCCTTCACCCGTGAATTCCATCGGGTCACAGGCTTTGAAGTGTTTGTAAAGAAACGCAGGTTGCGGCGCTTCCGTCTTGGAGTCTTCCGAGGCTCGAGAGTTGCTTAGAGAGTGCACTTGAGCGGCAATCCGAGGAATAAGCTTTACCACTTCTTTGGTCACAAGTTATGCAATCCTCTTATTGGCACTTCGTTTGGCTCTCCTCCTAGCTACTCGTCTCGAGGTAGAGTTGTTGGAAGGCATCTAGACAGGAAGAGACTTGGAGTGAGATTTGATCATAATGATTTTTGAGTTTTGCGATGCGATTTGAGCGTGTTCAAAACTTGATGCGATAGTATAGTAGTAATACGAATCACATAGGAGACACGAATTCCCTAAGTTCTCATACGATGACTTGTTGTTTATACGTATTTATATATATAGGTATTTATATAATTGTAATTTGTATTCATACACACACGGGTCGATTTAGAATATGCGAGGCGCATTGAAGTGAGAAAACGAGAGCGACTGCGATAGATTATGCATTAGTTTTGTTGCGAACATTCGGGTTACGTTTTAGATTGCGATGGCTGTGCGAATTGTGCGTCTATAAAGCTGGGAGTGAAAATTGTTAAATCGAGAAATCGATAAAGCGTAAAGTTTCAAATCGTAAAGAAGTTCTAACCATTGGTAAGATCGGCGGTTCGTATGTTAGAGTGCCTCGGGTGTTTAGGCGTCGACTACCCAAGGTAATCCAACTATATTTAACAAGTTCGTGCGCGCGCGTTGACCTAGAAGACTCCATGCTTCCACTGGGATGCAGCTTATGGCATTCGTCTTCCTAGTCATCACGTGGCTCGAGTTATCATGATAGTCGAGTCCTTGGTGAGAGCTTTTGAAAACCAATTTAGAGAGTGGAACGGCTTATTAAGGTACGGGTTTCACCCCTGACTTAACAGCTCCGCCCCTAATTGTGGTTATACTCTTCGAATAAATTCGCGAGCTCCACTAGATTTTGAAATGGAGACCTTCGTCGAGATGTGGATGTCACTCCTAACTCGATGAAAGGTTCTCGTGCTAGAAAAATGCGCTGAGTGAGCAATCCTATCGAGAGTTCTTGGTTTTCACACCTGATCTCGACTGGATCGCTCGGTTTCGTTATGCGAGTATTTTTTAAAACATGTGTATTGTGTCGGCCTTAGGAAAGGCAAAGTAGTATTTCAGCCTTAGGAAAGGCTTATTCGTGTGAAGCTGTAGTACGCGGTGTTCACACAAAGTTGTAGCTTTTAGCAATTTCGATCGAGAGTATCAAGTAGGCCCGATACAAACCCTACTTGGTTCGTACGAGTCGGCCTGTTGGTACTTAGACTATAGACTAGGTCAATTTCTAAGACGTCGACCCGGACTAGGTCGAGTCTGGCCTAATTCCCTATAGTTATGGCTCTGATACCAATCTGTCACACCCCAACCGATGGCGGAATCATCGGGGCGCGGCACTAGGCGAATCAGATTGCTCAAGAGAATCCATAACAACTATATTGCAATAATATTTAATACATTCGTTATCCCATACTAACAAATAATACAATCACACAAGTTATCATAGATTTCTTGTCCTCTCGAACAATACAAATCCGACAACCTAGATTTTAGTTGAGTTTCTAGACTTCCTAGCTTGATTTGTTATAGCCTGTGATCTAACCTGCAACATACGTTAAAATATTTGTCAATACAAAAGTATTGGCGAGTATACAGGTTTGATATGTATAGCGTAACAGATAAAAAGTGTAGCGAATTTCCATATGCATAACGTAACACACGACATATGTACTCACAAAGCTGATACTACCAACTAAGTCCTCGATGCTCGAATATGCGATGGCAAACTAGACCCCGTCGGGCGCAATAGTACTATACTAGTCATGGTGGGACGTCGCGAGTATAAACCCTAGCACATATGCAACTAGCATCACGTATATCTATGCAAACAGTTATTCGCAAGTGATAATTCGATTGATTGAATAATTCGTTTGAGAAGTTTGATTTGTTAGAACCGTATGTTACACCCAAAAATGCGATTAAAAAGGGGTCAAGTATACTCACAGTGCGTATTTAGCGAGAATGCAACTTGGTTGGGCCGGTTACGGGTATGTCTGCGTTAAATCATTGAAGGATATAGTAACGATGCACGGTTAAGCGAGAATGGCGTCGAAAAGTCAGTTATCCGGTCGGATGGTGCTTATCCGTTCGGATGGGCTCATCCGATCAGATGACCATATGGATCGGATGGGCTGGTCCGGTCGGATGGCAGTGGTCAGATCGGATGGCCTCCTGTCCGATCGGATGTCCTGCTGTCCGATCGGACGGCAGCCTGTCCGATCGGCTGGGATGCTGTCCGATCGGCTGGGCTGCTGTCCGATCGGCTGGCAGCCTGTCCGATCGACTGGGCTGCTGTCCGATCAGCTGGCAGCCTATCCAGCTGATATTCGACTAATTTTGACGGTTTTTCAGCGGTTTTGATTGAGACGGTGTTCCTTCAGGCTAAACATCCGAAATTCCATCAAGTCTGACCCGTGCTAACGGCCGGGAACCACCCCGTTCCATCAGATCTGGCCGTTCTTGATGGCTCTTCTCAAGTTTAACCCGAAATCACACACACTATGGCTAGGCAACTTAGTTTTGGTGAGATTTGTTATAAAACAGGTGAAAGTACTTAGATCCGAGCTGTTTATGGTAAGAATGAGGTCACACTTTGAAGTTCATGTGAACTTAGGGTGACATCATCTTCAAGGCACCTCGAATCCTTAAGAATCGCACCACTTCTTGATTAGAAAACATAGATTTAGACTTGATTTATGTAAAAACGCATGGAAATTGCTCAGATCTGAGTCGTTCTTGCCTGGGATGACATCACCCTTGAAGTTCGAACTTCATGGTGACAACACCCTAGAATGCCCAAAATCCAGAGATTCCACGATTAAAAGTGGAGATTTAGTAGGTAGAAAGGTGTAGAATTGGTTATATATCAAGAAAGTACAAGATTTGAGTTAAATACTTACGAGAATCGCGAGAAATCGAGAGATAAAGAGGTTGGAACATCTGGTCGAACAGCAACAGTGACAACAAGTGTGTTTGGGGTGAATGAGGGGTATTTATAGGCAAGGGGGAAGGAAAGGAGGGCAGGTTGGCCTGGATCGGACGGCCCGTTCGATCGGTCGGCATGACCGTCCGATCGGTTAGCATGCCAGTCCGATCGGCTGACATGCCTGTCCGATCGGTTGGACCATGTATGTCCGATCGGTTGGACCATGTCTGTCCGATCGGTTGGTCCATCCGATCGGTTGGCATGTCCGTCCGATCGGCTGGACATGTCTGTCCATCCGGATAGCCACTCCGGCGCGATGGATTTCTCCGTTTTTGATCGTTTCGATAGTTTTCGAAGTACGCGCTTTTCCTAGTAACTTTATATCACTATTATATATGTATATATATCACTAGGGGTCGTATTTACGTATCCATAATTCAAAGTTTCGATAATTAACAATCGGTTTTCGTTTCGAGTACGCGATTATTAGCGACGTTTCACGGCCATCAAGGAGGGTAGTATAGGTCCTTTCTTGATGTCATCGTGAACGTTATTGTGAGTCGTGCCACAACGACCGACGGGGTACCATTCACTCGTATTGTCGTCATCGTCACGACGACTGGAGCTATAGCACTCACCCGAGAGTCTTTGTTAGCGTTAATTGTTTTACGTTCGACACATCACGGCTACTGAGGAGGGTAGAATAGGTCCTCACTCAATGCCTCCGTGAGTGTTAGTGTTTGTGATAATAGTGTATTGTGAAAATATGAACAATTTTTAGGAACAAAGACTTGGACATACGAAACCTCTGACGAAAAATATCGGCATTAAATTTTGGATTTTCTACAAAATAATCGTCCATTAGTGTTTCGTGGCCACCCTCACGATCTCGAGGGACAATTTTTTTTTACTAGACGATGCAGTGTCTAGTATCTCCGCTTGTTGAATGAGATTTTGGAAGAAAATTAAACTACTATCGTTTGACGGAGAACCTTCATCGTCGGGAAAGTCTGGTAGGGGAGGAAAAAACGGGATCTTGGGATCCATTTTGTGTTGTATTTGATAGATTTTTTTAGAGTGAGTTTGAGAGTGGTGGGTGTGGTAAAAAAATTATTTGAGATTGAGTTAAGTTGGTTATTTATATTAAAAAAAATTGATTTTTTTTTTTAAAAACAACCGTTGCCCAACGTTCACATTCCTCGATCCATGTGCCAACTCATCGCGGTGAACAACCACCGAAACCACACCCCGAATCGGGTCCCCGCGGTGATGGCGGCGGTGTTCCCGATCGGGGAATGTGGTCACCGAGCCACTCCCCGCTTGGTGCCCCGGATACCCAACGACCGACGGGGTACCATTCACTCGTATTGTCGTCATCGTCACGACGACTGGAGCTATAGCACTCACCCGAGAGTCTTTGTTAGCGTTAATTGTTTTACATTCGACACATCACGGCTACTGAGGAGGGTAGAATAGGTCCTCACTCAATGCCTCCGTGAGTGTTAGTGTTTGTGATAATAGTGTATTGCGAAAATATGCGATTATTCTTCGAATAGCGATATATGCGATATAATTACATTATGATCCGAACCACTGGTGCTAGGCGTAACGAGTTTATCGAGTAGTAACAACGCACAAAAGTGCGGGTTGTTACACGATAATTGGTATTGATCGAAACTTCGTTCGGTATGGTACGATATGGGTACTTGATATAAATAGTAAATATTATACCCAAGAGATTTTTATAAGCATAAGTAAAATGTAATATACGAAGTTGTAATATTACATTATCACATATAATATTCTTATATTTTACTCCTACATTTTATAATAAAAGTCACTTGAATGTGTATAAAGATATATGAGCAATGTGCATCATATTCACATAATTATTCACTGTGGAGTTAAGAATAAAAAGACAAACAAAAAATGTTGAAAAGGAAAGACACTACTATGGAAGTAAGAAAACAAGACCAAAAAAATTGTTAGAAAAGAAAGATAGGGAATGAACCTATCCCATCTATTATTCTATTATTTGTTTCACTAGGAAACCAATAGACCAACAACCCATTCTTAATTTTCCTTAGGGTATCCGGGGCACCAAGCGAGGAGTGGCTCGGTGACCACATTCCCCGATCGGGAACACCGTCGCCATCACCGCGGGGACCCGATTCGGGGTGTGGTTTCGGTGGTTGTTCACCGCGATGAGTTGGCACATGGATCGAGGAATGTGAACGTTGGGCAACGGTTGTTTTTAAAAAAAAAATTCAATTTTTTTTAATATAAATAACCAACTTAACTCAATCTCAAATAATTTTTTTACCACACCCAGCACTCTCAAACTCACTCTAAAAAAATCTATCAAATACATACAAAATGGATCCCAAGTTCCCGTTTTTTCCTCCCCTACCCGACTTTCCCGACGATGAAGGTTCTCCGTCAAACGATAGTAGTTTAATTTTCTTCCAAAATCTCATTCAACAAGCGGAGATACTAGACACGTCATCGTTTAGTAAAAAAAAATTGTCCCTCGAGATCGTGAGGGTGGCCACGAAACACTAATGGCCGATTATTTTGTAGAAAATCCAAAATTTAATGCCGATATTTTTCGTCAGAGGTTTCGTATGTCCAAGTCTTTGTTCCTAAAAATTGTTAGTGACGTCGAAGCGAACGACGAGTGGTTTCAAGAGGGCTTGGACGGGAGAATGAAGAAAAGTTTCACGCCGTTGCAAAAGGTTACTTCTGCGATTAAACAACTTGCAACCGGTAACCCACCAGGCGAAAACGACGAGTATTTAAAGATGTCTGAAAGGACCTCTCGTGAATGCCTTGAATATTTCTGCCAGACGGTCTGTGCATTGTATGCCGGTGAATTCTTACGTAGACCAACGAGCCACGACGTTGCGCTATTGTATCAGGCTCATGAGGAGAGACATCACCTACCTGGTATGTTGGGTAGTCTGGATTGTACACACTTCGTCTGGAGAATGTGCCCCACAGAATTGCGTGGACAATATATGAGAGGCGATCATCAATACCCGACGGTTATGTTAGAGGCGGTGGCGTCTCAAGATTTGTGGATTTGGCATGCTTTTTGTGGCCCGGTGGGTTCACAAAACGACATCAACGTGCTCCAACAATCTCCGTTATTTCTTACTCAACGAAACGGAACGGCGCCATATTGTCCATTTCAGGTGAACGACCACTTATACAAACGCGGGTATTATCTTACTGATGGGATCTACCCTAGCTGGTCCGTGTTTGTGAAGTCTTTTCCATATCCTCACATCCCGAATGAAAAAAAGTTCAAGAGGCAACACGAGGCCGTAAGAAAAGATGTGGAACGGGCGTTTGGTGTGTTAAAGGCGAAGTGGGGAATACTAAAGCGTCCAATGCGTTCCAAAACGGTGAAAAAGATAAGGTTACTCGTGTATACGTGCATTATTTTACATAACATGATTATAAAAGACGACGGAAGGGCGATAGCACCGGTACACATTCAAGATCCTCCAGTCGAACCCGTCTTCGCTGATACAGCTTATAGCGAGCTCATTGACGAAGACACGCATTGGAGACTAAAACACGATCTCGTTGAGCATCTCGGACGTTTAGATCTACCTCACCTTGAAGTGAGTTCCGACGACGAGTAGTTTGTTTTTATATTTTTCTAGTTTGAATGTAATTTTTATTTTTCTAGTTTGAATGTAATTTTTATTTTTCTAGGTTGTTTTTTTTTATTTAATGAAATGTCTTTTATTTAATTTTTATTTTTATTAATATTTTTTTAATTTATAAACATGCATAATTTTACAACAAATAAAAAAAAAAAACCCAAGTCCCCTAAGAGGGGAGTGCCGCCATCAAAATGAGGTGTTAGGGGAGTTTAAGAGGGGAGTTGACGTGACACTATCTGATTGGTGTTGCGTAAGAGACGGGACTCCCCTCTTAGGGGAGTGCCCCTCTCACCCTTAGAAATAAAACAATTTTACATTTAAAATTCTGGAAAGCTGAAAAAAAAAAGTGCAATAACAGAATTGAACCGAAGACCTCAACGAATAAAATTCTGAATAGTTGAAAAAATCCCCATCCAATAGGCAATAGCTAGCCCCTGCACCATTATATATACTCTAAAGATTACTTTTTTCTTTTTTAAATATTATTTTTCTTTTAATGACATTAACTATTTTAATGGTTTGTTTTTTATTTAAGGCTCATAACATTATCAACTTTCTCGCTATAACACGTAGGTTTACTAGAAGTTTTGGTCTTTATTACATAAACTAAACTACTAAACATGCTAATTTTGTCCGTTGTTTAACGTGCAAAATTTGTAGTTTATCATTTTATTTATTTTACTCTCAGATTGCTAGTAATTCGATGTTTGTTGCGTCATGGGGTGCATTTCTTTTACCATAACATAACATAAAAGAGAATTGCCCGGATGGTCCCTGTGGTTTACCAGTTTTTCACCTTTAGTCCCCAATTTTCTAAAATTACATGTATGTATTCCACGTTTTGACAAGATGTTACTCGGATAGTCTCTACATTGTATGTCCGTTAAGCTTTTTAGTTAAGTGTGTGTTAAATGACAAAAATACCCTTATCATTCTTAAAATAATTTAAACATTAAAATAAATATAATTTAAGCATGCCTCGCTCTTTTTATTTAAAAATATTATATTTAAACTCTACTCCACCCTCACCCCCATCTTCTTCATCTCCAACGCTATCCCATACTCTGAGGAGCATCCCCTTTTTGGAGACCACATTTTTTCCGGCTTCCATTTTTCGTGACAACCCCTTCAAGATCCATCTTCATCACCACATAGTTTTTCTCAAACTGTGTTCTTCAACTATTCAACAAAATAAAACTCATGAATTTCATTAACAAAACCCACAATCCCACCACCTGATTTCTTTAACTAAATCTTTTATATATCTAGGGACTGAGCATTTGGTACTTTAAACTTGATATGTTTTCTTTGTTTTCTTCTTAATTTCAATGTAATTTTCTTTCTTCATCACAATTCCATGGATTTAGAAATCAAATCAAATCAAATCCATATATGTTGAGAAGGTATGAATTTACAACAGTTAAATAAACCAATGAGTTAACTGCCATTTTCGTCCCTGTGGTTTGGTCACTTTGGCCATTTCAGTCCATTTCTCAAAAATGCGCCATTTTCGTCCCCCACGTTCTGGAAAGGTGCCATTTCAGTCCAAAAATCATAACCCAGTTAAGTCAGTTAGTAAATAAGGACTGATTGTGTAAATTTGTAACATAAAGGACTGATTGTGTAAATTTGTAACACCACCACCACTAGCCCTGCCACCACCACCACTCCGCTGCCACCACCACCGCCACCACCGCCACCACAGCCACTGCCACCACCACCACCACCGCCGCCGCCGAGTTACGGGAACGAGAACGGTATACCGAAACGAAAAGCTTGCGGGTTACGGGGACGTCTTCGTCTTCTCCGGTCGTCTTCTCCGATGAACTCCGAACTCCGGCGAGTTGCAGAAATGAGCAGGGGTGGAACTAGATGTTTGTGGGGATCTCCGGTCGCTCTTCTTATTCGTCTTCTGTTAAGGTATGATTGATGCACGGTTTATGTATGTATACATGTTTGTTTTGTATCCGGTGGTCTGTGTGTGGAGATTTTAGGTTGTTAGTGTAGTTGCACAATAATATAAAGTTGTGAACCCTAGAGTAGTGACTTAATGAACCAGCACTGTGTTGGCTAGTTTGTGTGTGTTCGATCATCGTGGAATCAACATCTGTTTATATAAGTGTATGTATTATGTATAGAACATTGTCTTAGGTTAGTATTAATGTTAGTTTGGTAGTTATTGGCAGTTTGCTTGCTGCCGTTTAACGGTTTTTGTTTGCCGCCAATTAACCACCATCAACAACCTTTTATATAAGTGTAACTTCCTGCAACAATGGAAGACACCAAGATATTGTAATTCGATATCCATTCTATCATTTCGATCAAGTGTTTATTCGTTGTTTGTGTGTGTGTGAGTATTTTGATATCCAATGGTGGTGAACGATGATGATGATAACAGATGTTGACGATGATGACGTTGATGGTGGTGGTTCCGGCGTCGGCGGTGAACGAGGGTTGTCGGAGAGGATGACGGCGATGAACGGAGGTGAACAATGATGGATGGATTGGCTGTGGTGGCGGTGGTGGCTGTGGTGGCGGTGGTGGTTGTGGTGGCGGTGGTGGCGGTGGTGGCAGCGGAGTGGTGGTGGTGGCAGGGCTAGTGGTGGTGGTGTTAACTGCCATTTCAGTCCATTTTTCAAATTTACACAATCAGTCCTTTATGTTGCAAATTTACACAATCAGTCCTTATTTACTAACTGACTTAACTGGGTTATGATTTTTGGACTGAAATGGCACCTTTCCAGAACGTGGGGGACGAAAATGGCGCATTTTTGAGAAATGGACTGAAATGGCCAAAGTGACCAAACCACAGGGACGAAAATGGCAGTTAACTCTAAACCAATAAAAGAATTAGGGCTTGTTTGGCTAAGCTTATTTAACTCAAAAAGAATTTTTTGTTAAAATGACATATTGACTTATGACTTTTTGAAAATGAGTTTTTAAAAAAGTGTTTGGACTAGCTTATGGGGTGGGTGGGAAAAGCCAATAAGTTAATAAGTTGGTTTTTAAAAAAGTGTTTGGATTAGCTTAAGAGTGGATTAGCTTAGGGCATGGGGTAATTTTGTAATTATGTTTTGAAAAGTTATAAGAAGTTCCAAAAAGTCACAAAATACTAGCTTTTCAAAACTGACTTTTTCTTCTATACAAAAAATTGTTTCAAAAAGTCTTTTTTAATTACTCAAACATTATTTTGACTTATTGGCTTTTTGAAAAAAAAAAAAACAATAAGTCACTAAGCTGTTTCAAAAAGCTTAGCCAAACATGCCCTTAAAGCTATAACTATCTTTAAAGCTTAATGAACAACAAAATAATCTTCCGGTTTAAGCGTCTTGCAAACTTTCACAACGAACTCCACCACTTTGTCCGATTTGTACAAGCCACCGGCGACGGAGAATATAACATCAAGCGTCTTGTTCTCAAACGATTATTGGAACCCTAAGACGTGAGTCATCAACAACTTAACTGCGTTTTTGTAGATCCCAACGACGTCTTCAACGCCAATCGAATGTAGAGCATAAACATTGTCCTTAATTGGCATTTCAATGAAAAGCGCTTTTTATTTCGTTGATAAAAATCCGTCAACAATCAGATCCTTAAATACAGTGATGTAAAACATCACTTGTTTCATAGATTTCGTTTCAACGCAAAGCCACTTCGATATCGTTTGTGAAACTACGACGTTGTTTCAGCGACTGGACGTAGAGTAATCGGAGAAACGCCAATGTGTCCTAATCTGGTTACAATGACGAGTTTGTTGCTATCGTTAAAATGGAGATGACCAGAGGGATGGCGTCGGGATGAAAAAGATGGGTTGGGGTAGGTAGGGTGGGATAGGGGCTAAGTATTATATTTAATTAAAAAGGGTAGGGCCTCCTTGATATATATTTCTTTTAATGTTTAAATTATTGTTTTTTTAGGGTAAGGGTAATTTTGTCATTTTTCACATACTTAACTAAAAAACTTAACAACAATCTAGTACAGGGACTATCCAAGTGATAAAGTGTCAAACCATAAGAAATATACGTATAAATTTAGATAGTTGTGAACTATAGGTGAAAAATTAGGAAATCACAAGCACTCTCTGTAACATAAATTTAAAAAAAACATTTCGAATCTTTGGTCACAATAAAAAATAACTATTCTATTAGGATCAGGCTATTCACACACACTGAAACGCCCCTCTTTGGCCAAAACAGGTCGCTTTGGTGTAAAGTCAACAGACAAGGACTGAGCCTGTCACAATAAAAAAACAATTCTATTAGGCTCAGGCTATTCACACACACCCCTTGGCTATTCACACACACTGAAACGCCCCGCTTTGGTCAAAGCAGGGCGCTTTGGTGTAAATTCAACAGACAAGGACTGAGCCTGTCAGTCCTCGTCTGTTGACATGGTACCAAAGTGCCCCACTTTAGCCAAAGCGGCGCGTTTAGGTCTGACTGTTTTTTTTGGGGGGGAAAGTGAGGTTTTGGTGGAAAAAATAGGGTGTTGGTTTGTTGTTTGATTGTATTTGGTTGTGTTTTTTGTTGAAAAGTTGTAGATTTTTGTTTTACTTTTATAAAACATATAATTTAAAGTTGATTTATAACGGTCGTTTAACGTGGGTGTACCAGTTATAGTTAATTTATAACATTCGTTTATAAGATACGTTTCATTATGACATTGTTTTTATAAATGTTAACCGATTTTATTTTGTTATATTACAGAACATGTTTAATTAAAACAACGTACAATAAGTTGCGAAAGAGACATATGAAGTAAATAAACACAAACAATCGAAACAAACATCGTGTAAATAAAAGATCTACCGCATAAATATATATAAAATCAGTTTGTATATACAAAACATAAGTACAACTGAATGTCTAATACAAAAGTGCAACTAAATGTCTAATACAAAATAAAGACTAAAGCTACTAATCCTCTGGCGGTGGGGACGGTGGCAGTGAATGGGGCGGCAATCCCAAATGATCCACGATTTGCATGAGTGTCTGTATGATCCACGTATGCTGTCGGTCAGCTCATCGGAGGAGCCGATCGAAGTCCCGAGCCACCGCCTGCTCAGCAGGAGGCAGGTTTGCAACGACGTGCTGTGGGTACTGCGGCGAGTGCGGAAGTGACGACGGCGGTGGTGGTAGGATCTCGTCTTCAACAACGTGATCAGCTGAAGGCGAACCAGGCAGAGGCGAAGGCTAAGCCTGATCCTGTTCTTCAGGCTCATCTAGAACCAGAGCCTGTCGCTGAGCCCGCCGAGCTGCCTCCTGAACAGCCGGAGGCGCTACTATCCTATCCCTAATCTCAATGACTACTGGGATCACCTCCAACAACACCTTGGGCTCCCAAACTTGGTAATCGCGCGTCCAAAAGCGCAGGCCGATTCCGGCAAACTGGTGCGTCAAACGCATGTTGGTTACTTACGCCCGACCTAATCTAGTCGACAGAATGGCCGGGGACAGCAACAGGTCACTCTCGAGCATGATCCCTAAATAGGGCGCGATCGTTGTAACAGAGGACTCGCCGAAGAGCGTACCGTGCTCCTGCCTGTGTTAAGCGGCAACAAAGTACTCTGCCAGGCACGCAACAAGCGCACACGGATGAGGCCTCAACAGGTAGTAGAGAAAGAAAAGTTCACCCATGTTGACCTTGTCCCGGCTGTGATACCAGGGCACGATCGATGATCCAATGATGCAGTGGAGGTATCTGTACAGGGGGTCTCTGATGGCGGTGGCCTTTTGCGAGGATTTCCCAAAGGGAACCCTCGTAATAGCCATCCAGAAACTAATAAGGGTCTGCCTGTCTAAGGCTCTAATCCCATGTGTATAAACATCTGTGTTAAGCTCAGCCTCTGTGTCCAAAACTGAATGGACGGTAAACTCCCGTAGGCTCATCCCAAACTCCTGGCCGGCCAGACGAAAAGTGATCTCGTGCACGACTGGTCCGGGTCCTCCACGTAATCCTCCGGATGCGGGGCGTATATAAATGTAGAAATGAATTCGACCATAATCTAACGATACGAGTCCTCCGACGCAGTCTGGAACAAACGTGTAAACGGGGTGTCCAACCCAATAATCCCCCTCGCCCTCGTGGCCTCCTCCACTGTCTCCAAAAGCTCCCAATCAATCCCGACATGCCCCCTATCACCATGGTGCGCAACTTCGCGCACCTCTCATGCCTGTCTGACCCCATCGGGAACGCCATGTACACGTGACCGTGTAGTGGATCAAGTGCGACCGACTTCTCATCAAGCACCGCGTCTGGGTCGAAATCCATATCTATATTGTGACAACTCGTAATCTCAAGCCCATTCTGTGTATTGATTCCTTTCGCATTTCATAATACGTTGTAACTTCTGAAATCGCTATATTAATTAGTTGAAGTATTTAATTGTATTTTAGTGTATGTGAGTATAGTGTGATACGTGAATGTCGTACGCATGTAATCTAAGCTCAGTCGCACAAGTATCTCGGATTTGTGTTTAGTTAGTAGCGCTACTTAGGTATGGCAACCTCACCCCGTACCTGGGAGGACAGGTGTTGAACTAATGACCTGGTCATGACCAATGCTTTGATAGGAGCATTGGAGAAAGGGCAATGTAAATCAGGAGCCGTCTTGTATCCGAGGGATTATCAACATTGAAATCAATGAACTGAACTAAACAATTGGTAACTAACGTTTTCGTAAAACTATGAACTCACCAGCGTTGTCTGATACACGTGTGTGCATGCTCGCTGGTTATTGTTATGTGTGGATGTGGAACTTGCTGTCTGGGATGCTAGAGTGGTCATGGGTCGAGATACACGGAAACTTGAAAAGAGACTAGCTGATTTTATACACTTGGGTTTTGGTTAAGCTTTGTATTATGCTTCCGCTGAACATAACGAGTTATAAATTATGATTTTCTTTTGTAACACTTATTTGAAATGAATGAAAGCTTTTTATTTGAAATCTTGTTATGAGTTCAATGTGATTAGTGGCTAGATCCTGGTATGTCACACGCCTCGCGGAGGTTCCCGCATGTGGTATTTTGGGGGTGTGACAGTTTGGTATCAGAGCCACTGGTTATAGTGAACTTGGTTTTAAAAAACGTTTTCATAAAACCTGACTATAACCGAACAGTTCTGAAAATGGGAATACGACCATGACACTCAGCTCCAGATTGCAAGGTTCCTCTCTTTTATCTGTTGTATACATTGCATGGATAGTGTACACTTGTTTATGATGTGGAATACGAACACACACTCGTCACTATACTATAATTTTATGAAATGCTTGCTTACTTTATGATGTGTAGTTGGTGTGTCGTAGTCCTTAGATTCCTGTGATCTTATTGTTTGATAACCTCTGTTTGGCACCGAGTTTGAGGAACCATTTGACATGAGTTAGGAGGAACTGAGATGAGCATGCAAATCGCAATATTATTGTGGGTGCACACATAATAATAATGTGGGGTGCATGTGAGTCCCAGTCAGGCTTAACAAGTGAAGAAGGGCTTCTGCTCTGTTATTCGATCAATGAGAAAAGTATCAAATTTATAGGAGTCATAGTAGTGATTGTCTCCTACTCGAATGTGTTCTTTTCATTTCCCTCTGAAACCTTTCGAATCTTGATGCTATCGAGTATTACCTGAACACCCATCTGAACGCCTAGCGAACTGGGTAGAATGTTAGGTGCTTGTACGAACGTCCCTGAGTTGGATGTTGCAACATCAATGATTGGTCTATACCTCTCCCACTCCTCTTTATTCGCTGGAACTCAATGTACTGACGCCTTAGATCCCAAAGTGCGATCACTTCTACAACTCTCTAGCAGCATACCGTGTATTACGCAATCGACAAGCAAAATCGAAGAACAGGAGGATGAGCATAGTAGCTTGCCGACCTCAGTATTAGGACGACCCTGATTGCCAGCAACGAACTCCAGCAAAGTGACTGTAATCGAATCTCTAACCCTAGTCAGTGATTGATGGGAGTCAACCTTTACGAATCAATCAGGACATAAGCGATGACAAGTGAATATAGTGTGAAATGTGTAATTGACAGCACAATGGGTAGCGCCTCATAACGTGACGTGGAAGGTAACAAGATGGACCTTGTCGGTGAAAGATCGTAGGGCTCCGTTTCAAGCAAATGACATTAGAGGCAGCAGTCATGGCAACATCAAGGTACTCGTAATCGTAGCCTTCAGTATGGAAATGAAGGTGCCTACTACATGGATTGGCCGTTGTTAAATCAAGACGACAACAACCAAGGAAATGACGCCAGTACTGGAGATCCTCGTAAAGACAACAACAACACTGGAAATGATACTCAAGGAAGGACATTTAGGATTGGTGTAAGCGACACCAGACAAAATTACACCACGGTAGCTTGTATGGGTAGCTAATCGCTTCGTCACTGTTCTGTTTGACCCTGATGCTTCTTGAAACCGAACCTGTTGTGGAATCGGCTGATGGACAGCCAATTGAAACCTTATATGTTCGCTGGGATGCAAACTCGACCTTGTGGGACAAGTGTTCGACATCGACCTTTCTTCTGCTATTCCTGATAGTTTCGATGTGGTAGTTAGTGGGGATTGGTATGCCTTACCATCTTGCACCAGGAGGGTTGCAAGAACTGTCAAATCTACTACAGGAAATTATTGGACAAAAGTTTTGTCGGACTTAGCTCTTTTCACATTGGGGAGCCCCATTTTTATCAGTGAAGATAAGCCTTTTCGTATGTGTACTGATTATCAAGAACTCGGCAAGGTGGCAGTCAAGAACCGCCCGCCTCGACCATGTATTGACAACCTGTTGACCAGTTGTGAGGGTCGAACTTCTATTCGAGGGTTAACTAACGAGCGAACTATCATCAGATGGAAGTCCAAAGGGAGAATGTTCCTAAAGCGGCATATCAAACGCAGTATCGCCATACGACTTTGTATTCCATGACCTTTGGGGTAATCAACACATCAACAGCTTTACGGATCACATGAATCGACCGTGTTTTGATGACGTTTTGAATCACTACCAGGGGAAAGGAACACCACGAACGACACCTGTATTTTTTCCTAGAGCTCCTAGGGGAGGAGCAACTTCACGCGAAGTCTACCTAAGTGTGACTTCAGGATTTGGGCGGTACACTTTCTTGGTCATGTAGACAACAAAGTGGGGATACATGCAGATCTCGCTAAAGGTCCATTTCGCTAGATATTGATCGGCACCAAATAGTCCATCGGGGATGCAGTAGTTTCTTGGTCTAGCTTGATACTATCGTAGATTCACCATAAGATTTTCGAGGATTTCGCATCTTAAACATCTTTAGCACAACAGGGGTGCTGTATGTTCTTGGGAGATAGAATAGGTGAACACCTTTTCAGTTATTGGAATCCAACTCCATAATGCACTAAGCATCGTCTTTACCCAGGGGTACGGGTGATCTAGCGGTATACCATGATGGTTCGAAATCAGAGTCCCAGTTACAGGCCGATGCAACACGAGAAGGTGATGACCTACGTAGTGGATTTACGAAGGGGAATTACACGAGTCACAACCTGCAGTGAGAAGCATGGCCTTTGGATTTAAGATGGAGGCATTACTTGGACGGTACCAAATACACTACTTAGACCGATCACAAGGGCCTCCCGCGTACCTTTGTTTCGGAAGAGCTAAAACGTGTAGTGACATCTCTGGATGGAACTTTTGAATGATTACGACTGTGAAACCTGAACGTGCACGAGCTTTGCAACTCACTATTAACTCTAACCTACCTGATCAGACTCGCTCTGTTCAAACCGAAAGCACTGAAGTAAGAGAATCTTCAAGTTGGGTCCATGCGGGGCATGGAGGAACAACTTTTGGCAAGCCAGATGATATTCGCTACTTCATGGAATGAACGTGGATCCCACTATACGGCAACGGTAGGGAACTTGTGTTAAGCAAAGCACACCGGCCGCAATATTCTAGTAGTCTGGATTTTGATAGGAGATATTAGGACTTATAAGTCTTGTACTGATGACTGGGCATGAAGGCCCACACAGCAATGTACGTGAGCGAAGTTTGACTTGTGCGGAAGTCAAGGTGGAGTACCAGAAACCCTCTAGGTTATGTCAGCAACCCGAAACACCCATTTGGAAATGAGAACAGACTGCCACGGATTTTGTCATTGGTCTACCTACAACTCAAAATGGAAACAATATCACCTGGGTGATCGTTGATTGTCTCATGTAACCAGTACACTCTATTGCAATCAAGGAAAACTGTCGAGTCTTTATATCCTGTGAGTAATTATCTGTGAAGGGCGGTTTCTAGGCACGAGGTGCCAACTCCTGTTATCCCTAATTTTGATCTACACCTAATTTATGATAGGCAATACACAACATCTTTGGCTCACGCCTAGACATGAGTATTGCTTATCACCGTAGGATAAACGGTCCGAGTAAATAAACCATCCTGACACTCGGAGTCATGCTGTGAGCATGGGTATGATTGACTCTAGTAAAATTGGGGGAACACTTATCTTTGGTTGAGTTCTACTGCGGCAGTTACCATTCTGGTATGCAGGCAACTCCGTTAGAGACATTGTTTGGACGACAGTACTGACCTCCTTGTTAGATTGAGATGGGTGACAACCTAGTCACGGGTCCAGGACTTGTACTCGAAATTCTTGAGAAGATTGTTGCTTCAGAAAAATTGTGTGGCGACAACATGTGATCGCCAGGAAACCTGATAAACATAGGAAACGCTGGGAGTTCGCTACAGGTGAACGTGTCATGTTGAAAGTCTCACCCTAGAAGGGTGCGGTACGCTTTGGGAAGTGTGGCGAGCTTGACTTACGTTATGCTGGGCCATTCAGATTTCTGGAAAGAATCGGTAAGGTGGCCAACTAACTCGAGTTAACTAACAGACTGGGTAATGCCCATGCTGTTGTTCGCATCTCTAATCCAAAAAGTGTCTGCCCGATGAAACACTTGCGGTCTCCTTATAAGAACCATAGATTGACGATAAGTTTTAATTTTGAGGAAACAAAGCACAGTTGAATTCCAATTATGAGAGTTCGCGGGAACTCAAGACTAAGTATCCGCAATCGTTCGAAACTACTGAAGCAATCCTGATGCAACCGATGAATTTCGGGACGAAATTCCCTTTCAAGTTGGGGATGATGTGACACCCGAGGAAAATCCACAATCATCCTCCTTTTCGCCGAGACTGCTTATCAAATTTCGGGACGAAATTTCTTTCAACTTGGGGATGATGTGACAACTCGTAATCTTAAGCCCATTCTGTGTATCGATTCCTTTCGCATTTCATAATACGTTGTAACTTCTGAAATCGCTATATTAATTAGTTGAAGTATTTAATTGTATTTTAGTGTATGTGAGTATAGTGTGATACGTGAATGTCGTACGCATGTAATCTAAGCTCAGTCGCACAGGTATCTCGGATTTGCGCATTCGTTCCCCAACCACACACTCTTGTTTCTGTTGTGTACTTAGCTCGGCCCAAACCCTTGTTACCCTTGTTATGATATACGGCCCAAGAGAAGCCCAACCGCCACCCCACTTCTTGAATTGTGTTCGGCCCAAACCAAATAAATCCCACTTCTTGTAGTAATCAGCCCAACCCAAAAACCGTTCCCCTTTGACTCCCTTATGTATACGTAGGTATGCATGAGGGTTGTTAAAAAAAATATAATAAACCCTACTTCTTGGTGTTGAGCGACGGCGGAAGAACCAGCAAACCCCCCGCCCCCCTCTTTCACCTTACGATGATTGTTAAACCAATAATGATGAAGGTCGACCGACGCCGACGCCGTTTGTAACACCTCGAAATTTCATGTCCAATATTATATCGACACATGTCATGAACTTTAAACGTGTAAAGGATTACTTTAGAAGGACTAACGTTGACAAACAAAGAAAGTACGTGAATAAAAGGAGTAAAAATGTCAACAGCGGATAATTATACTTTGCAGCAACCCTACACGATGTTTATACCCTTAAACTAATAAATAATAAATCATATGAAGCCGTTTGTGGAAGAAAGTGAGAAATTACAAACCGCATGGGTTAAATGTGTCAACATGTTTAATTTATACATCTAAGTGACCTTTTAGCAAATCCGAAGCTTTGTAACGATTAATTATGCTCACTAGAATAAGTGGTAAAAATTTCACAAGGTTTCGTTTCCGTATGAGAAAGTTATGCTATCATTCGTATGCGAGGGGTTAAAAGCGTCGACATTGATATTTAAGGCTTTTCAGGTGACCATAAACTTGACCGAGGACTACACAAAGATTGGTTATATCTTGGAGTCCTTAGGAATCAATTTAGATGGCTCATAGTGCAAAAAGAAAGGTTGAAACAACTTTTAAAAGGACCGGGGGCCAAAATGCAATTGTTGAAACTTGTTTGGCCAGTTCTGATCATCCACACGGGCTGCGTAAGACCAGGCAGGTCCCTTACGCGGGCCGCCTGAGTTCCCCAGCACCAGAAAAACATGACAGGTGTCTGTTCAGCCCGTTTAACCGACTTAGATTGCTTGTTTTCAATACCATGGGCTGCACAAACAAGTTTTTAGGCACTAGGGACACTTGTGTTGATCAGGGATCAATCCTAGACTTGTTTGGCATCATCTTGATCAATCAAGATCACTATATAAAGGCCCTCATTGTTGCAACTTTTGATCATTCATTCAAACTCAACTCCTGAAGATTTCTGGAGCTCAAGACCACTTCCTAAGCATCATTAGTCGTGCATAGGACCTTGGTAAGCTTCCTTAACCTTCCTTAATCATGTTTTACTTAGTTTATTAGCTTAAAGTCAAACCGTCGTCATTAAGGTTTGACTTAACGATTAATCACTAATGGTCCAGTGGTTAGTCAAACTAAAAGTAGTTATAAGTTGGTAATTATGTGGGCAATAAACCCTTGAAAGGGCACCCTCTGATTCCCGCTCTAACTAGGTCATTTGTCGGGTCAAAGTTAGTTATAAAAAGTCAACAGAAACATAATTTTTGAATTAACACATAATTTGCAATGTAGAAGCCATGCAACCTGTTTTATCACTCATATAACTTGGTAATTAGTACAAGAACATGTCTAAGCATGTTCAACCCGACAATTTTCAGTTTAGGCTCGGTTCGGAACCGAAAGTCGCATAATTTGACTTTCGCTTTGACTTTCAGTTCTGACCCGATTTAGATTGGTTTAGTCATGCCTTAAAGTTCCATTAGGACCGGGTTATATGATAGTATAACCCTCTATGACTATACTTCTTGGCTCGTTGTTTGTCCGACTCATTTGCATGTTTCCGTTAAATGCCTAATGTTGACCAATATGCCCATTTGACCTTAAAACGAGAATTTTGGAAATGTGAGAGGACAATAATCTTTGTTACTGATTTATAAACATGTCCCTAAAATTTCACATCAGTTGGAGGTCTAGATTCGGAGTTATGCTCAATAGCGTAATTAGAAGGTTTTTTATTAATTAAACGGCATAATTAGCGTAAAGCCTATCTAAACCTAATTTTTGACACCAAACCTTTTACCCACTGATGTAATATAATATTTTGAGATTTTTGAAGTTTTTTAGTTATTTTTAAACTGGTCATAACATAGGGTTATTACCTTGATTCGGTAATTACCGATTATACCCTTTTCGTTTATAAAATGAGTTTTACACGACATTTTGATACCAAATATTTTGATACTAATTTTATATGATAAATGAGGTAATTTGAACTTATAAACTGATCCGAAAATTCAGATTTCCTATTTTAACCCGGAAATCGCTTAAAACGACTTCTTACGGTTTTTAAACGTATAATATGGGTTAAAACCATTCTTATCATATAAGACTTATCACCAACTGATATAACCTATTAAATTAAGTATTTTTACTGATTATTTTAGACCCGAATCTCAGAATTTCATTGAATCTCTTTTATAATCTTTAAAATGACCAAAATACCCCTACGGGGCTTAAATTGAGATTAAACTCGTTTTGGGCATAATGGAAGGAATCCTACTGATATCACAACATATTTAAAGCATATTAACTTAGGAAACCTGTTCATGACTCATTTGGTTACCCGTTATGCGTTATTCGCGTCCGGTTCGGTTTATGTAACTAGTTTGCATAAATTGACCGAAACGGGTCAAACCTTATCATTTTCACCTCAAAATCCAGAATGTGTTTAGTTTACCCATATTATACAAGTATTCAAACTTGTCAGGACTAAATCACATTCTAATCCGGTCTTCGCTTAATCTTGCGTTTTGAACCGTATTCCTTCTTTAAAACTAACCGGTCTAAGTTTAAACTTAAGAAAGACCCGTTAGGAATCTAATAGGTTAATTAAAACCTTCGATCCAGATTAGGAGCCCGGTAAAAGCTACGTGCACTTGCTGTTGTGATTTATACTTTGCTCAGGTAAATACTTTTGACTTATTTTCCCTATACGGGCTTGGGGTACGGTATTATAATGATACCGCTTGGTCGGGTATGAAGTCGTACAATCAAATATTGATTAAAAAGATGCATAGCCCGTTTTATTCTGTCTTGTTTGATGCAATGCCTTTGGGGGGTTAATGACCGTGTCCTGGATATCCTCGGCTCATTCATTAGAAATGGCCACGACTTAAGCACGGGGTGTAGGCATACACCTGACAGTTGTGTATGTAAAAGGTAGTCCACAAGAAGGGAATCTTCTTGTGGGTATTATACCAAGTGGTGTGTCTATTAATCTTGTTAAACCGGATCTTCTAACCGGGTCCTAAATGGACGACAAACATGTAAAACTGTATACAAGATTATTTTTAAATAATTATCCCAAGTTATAAAAGATATTTTGTGCCATGTGCATTCAAACTAATTTTCTTAAACTCTTTTCAAAATGAGTTAGTTAATTGTATTTACCAGTCTAAACTGATGTATTTTCCAAAAAGGCTAAGTGCAGGTACTATACGAAATAGGTTGGCTACTCCAGGCATCAATAATCAAGTCTTGCAAGCTCTAGATGTTAAAGTCTGTTGAATAATGATCTTATTTATCTTTTGATCCGCCTGTGGATCCTTTACAGTCCGTCGTAATACTTTGATATTACTATTTATTCGGTTCGTAATGTGATTCATACATTTTGCTTCCGCTGTGCATTTAAATTTGTGTTGTTTGACTATGATGATATCAGCTACGTCACGATACTCCCCCACCGGGCCCACCGGTAATACGTGGAAATATTGGGGTGTGACATGTTGGTATCAGAGCCAACATTGAGTGAATTAAACACTAGCCTTTTGTGTTTACTCTCAATGACACATTTTGCACATTCCTCGACTTCCGAGTTTAGACAAAGAACATAGGACAAATCCTAATTCGTTTTATTTTGTCCTTTATTATTTTTTTTCTATGTTGTTTCTTTCATTTGTTTTGACAGGAAATATGCCACCAAGGTTCCGAAGAGGAGGACGAGGCAAAGGGCCAATCAACGCCCCCAATGATCACGAGGCCGGGCCTTCACACCGGTGAACTCCTTCTGCTACCATGAGTACCGGTCCTCAAGGAGACTGGAGGATCTATTCGGAGCCCGCTAGGCGATCTGCCTCGCTAAGCTCAACGCCTCCTTACCGCCATTCCTTTAGGCCGCAATCAGAGAACGAGCCCAAAGATTCACACCACTCCTTCTTGCCGTTGCGGCGGTCAACCTCACACCGGGCTTTCCAGGACCCGACTCTGTATTTTCAGAGCCGGTTCAACCCGGAAAACTACATTGAAGAACCAGTGGGTTTTAACCCATTGGGCCCTGAAGACCATTTCCCCGAAGCTCAGGGAATGGATATAGATGAAGACACGGATCCTGTTGAACCACCTTCTGGGACACCTACTCACCCCATCGAGGTTTCGGATGGGTCGTCCTTCCATGGATCACCTTACCGTGGCCCAGACAGCTATCAGGCGAGATTTAACCAGTATGAATGGTATTTTACACCCTCTCACCATTCATCGCCTCACCAGCAGCAGCAGCATCCCTCCGAGGATTCGCGTTTCGTGGCAGTCACGCCACCGCCACCACCACCACCACCGCCAGTACAACAAGCACCTCCAGAACCACCGAGGCGTAGAAGAACAGGCGCACGAATGTCCGTGCGAGAAAGGGGTTTTCACTTTAGCACCCCCCAACACTCAAGTGGCAGTCACTATCCGCAACTACATGAAGACCCACAAACGGGTGGGCCTTCAAATCCAGTTTCAGAGGTAGATTCTGCACCCATTGCGCCGCCACCATTGGGTTTTGGTAACCTGATTCCTACATACGCCGGTTCAACGGCGTACAATCCATTTGAGCAGCCGGCCCACACTAACTACAACTATGCTGAAGTCGACCCAAACCTTGTAGCGGCAAAATACAACGCCCTTCATCCTGAAGGACCATATGGAGCCCCCTGGGGAGTGGGATACCCAGCTCACGGGTATCAAATACCTACTCAACCTCCGTTTCAGCACCAGCCGTAGCCACCACGGTTTTCCCCACCGGAACAGGAGGAAATCCTCCAAAGGCTAAGCAGGGTGGAACGAGAATTTCAAGAAGAGCGTAGGAACAACCGGGGATTTCTCAAGGGCCTAGCAAGCTTGTTAAAAGGAAAGAAGAAGAGGGATCACTGAATCCCTATATGTATTGTTGTATTTCCTTATTTCAATCAAGTCCCTGCGCGGACATTTATCTATGTACTTAGTCCCTGCGTGGACTTGTCTTTCTTTAGTCCCTGGGTGGACTTGTCTTTCTTTAGTCCCTGCGTGGACTTGTCTTTCCTTAGTCCCTGCGTGGACTTGTCTTTTTAGTCCCTGCGTGGACATCTATCTTAGTAATCAGTCCCTGCGAGGACTTGTATTATCAGTTAGCCCCTGCGTGGGCAAGTTATTTCTGTTAAAAGTCCCGTTTAGGGCAATATGTACTCCTTTTAATGTTTAGTGGAATGTTAAACTTAAAAATTTCATTTTTGTCTTTATATGCATAAATATATTATACATGAAATAAATAAATAAAAAATCATTCCTTTTAAAAAAATAAAAAAATAATCTGCCTATTAAATATTAAATAAGAATCTTAAAGGTATAACCTAGCCTGCATGTCATTATAAGACGTGGCCAAGATGGTAAGACCTGTTTAAAAAGATTCAAATCCCTGTTAACATCTGAAAACACGTTAACGCTCCTGGCAGACGTGATTCGTTAAAATCACACACGTCATTCTTATAATTGGATTCTTCAAAAGATTCCTAACCTAACTTGATGATCTGTAAATCATGGGTTTAAATCATCAATTAAGATGATCATATATTAAACATCCATAGGTAATGTAGTGCCTACGGGCCATACTCATTGTCATATAAGACAAAAGACAGTAGTAGTCTACAACTCCCTGACAAGGAAAGGTAATGAACTATGTTCAAACCTTAATGCCTTGATTCTCTGAAATCATGGCTTATGATTTAAATGTCCCTGTAACTAGGCCTTTTGTGCCACTAATAATATTGTTGTTGTTTTATAATTAGGATTAATAATAATAAAAATCCTAAATAAATATGATCAACACATTAACCAAATATGGTCTATGTTTAGCATGGTTACTGAATTGCCATAAAAGACAATTCCATAATAAACTACCAAATAAATTGTTGTCAATATTTTAGGTAACAGTTCAAGCTACATGGCTGACTCGGATGAGATCAACAGTCACCCAAGGGAGAATCAGGATAATAGCCGAATTAACATAGCAGGTGCAGAACTGTAGGCGTTAATAGACAATGCCATTACTCGAGCTCTGGATAGATGGGACAATGAATCAAGTGGTAAACATGGCAAGACCTTATCTGCACCTCACTCTAAGGCACCATCCAAAGTTCATTCAGCTCGAAAGAGTGAATCTCATCACTCTTCAAATCAGAAAAGTGTCCCGTCTAAGCAGGTTGAGCTCAACCAGGAGCCTCGGGTCAAGACCTGTTCATATAAGTACTTTGTCTCCTGCAAGCCGAGAGACTTCACGGGAGAAAAAGGAGCCGTCAATTGTATGACCTAGCTCGACGAGATGGACACTGTAGTGGATATTAGTTGTTGTGCCGAGCAAGACATTGTGAAGTATGTGTCGCAGTCGTTTAAGGGAGAAGCTCTAGCATGGTGGAGATCGTTAATCCAAGCTACTGGAAAGATCCCGCTTTATAACATGACATGGGGTCAGTTTGTTACGTTAATCAAGGATACTTTCTGTCCTCAACATGAGGTCGAAAAGATTGAGACTGACTTCCTCACACTGGTTATGAGGAACCTGGACTGTCAGGCTTATCTCACGAGTTTCAATACCATGTCTAGGTTGGTTCCATACCTAGTTACACCGGAACCTAAGCGTATAGCTCGTTTCATAGGAGGTTTGGCTCCAGAGATTAAGGCGAGCGTGAAAGCGTCAAGACCTACTACCTTTAGGTCTGTAACTGATTTGTCATTATCCCTTACCCTCGACGCGGTCAGGCAGAGATCTCTTAAGAACTCAGATGAGGGAAAGAGAAAGCGTGAGGATGATAACTCACGTCGTTCAGACAAGAAACACAAAGGGAACCATGAGAACAAGAAGAGTTCAGGGTTCAACAAAGGTAACCAACAGTCGGGTGAGAAACCCATATGCAAAGTTTGTCAGAAACATCACTTTGGGAAGTGTAGATTGGAATCAAACTCGCAGACACAATCAAGGACTTTTGCATATGGGATATGCAAGTCCAAGGAACACAAGACCTTGGATTGCAAAAAGTTGAAGGATGCGACCTGCTACAACTGTAACGAGAAGGGGCACATCAAGTCAAATTGCCCAAAGTATGCAAAGAAACCGGAAGAAGTTAAGAAGACCAATGCTAGGGTCTTTAGAATGGATGCTAAGGAGGCAGTGCAGGATGATAACGTGATAACAGGTACCTTTCTTATAAATGATGTTTATGCAAGGGTATTATTTGATTCGGGAGCGGATAAGTCATTTGTGGATAATAAATTTTGTAAGTTATTAAATCTACCTGTTAGAACCCTAAGCATAAATTACGAAGTGGAGTTAGCTGATGGAACCATAGAATCTGCTTCAACCGTGTTAGATGGATGTTTCATATCCATTAGGAACCATTCTTTTCCATTGTCCTTACTTCCCTTGAAATCAGCCGGTTTCGATATAGTAATAGGCATTGATTGGTTGTCTCGCAACCAAGCCCAGATCGTTTGTGCTAAGAAGCAAGTAGTTGTCAGAACTCCTCATGGCGAGCCTTTGACAATTCAAGGAGATACTAAGTACGGAATGCCTGAGCAAGTGTCCATGCTCAAGGCATCAAGGTGTTTGACGAAGGGTTGTGTTATCTACATGGTGCAAGTAACTATTGATGAACCAAAGCCTAAGATCGAAGACATACCTATTATCTCTGAATATCCAGAAGTATTCCCTGAAGAACTACCTGGTTTACCCCCAGATAGGCAAGTGGAGTTCAGGATTGACATTATTCCTGGAGCAGCACCTGTTGCAAGAGCGCCTTACAGATTGGCACCAACGGAGATGAAAGAGTTGAGAACTCAACTGGATGATTTGTTAGCCAAAGGATTTATTAGACCTAGCTCATCTCCTTGGGGAGCACCAATCCTTTTTGTGAAGAAAAAAGATGGGTCGGTGCGTCTGTGCATCGATTATCGAGAACTTAACAAAGTTACTATCAAGAATCGGTATCCATTGCCCAGGATCGACGACTTGTTCGATCAACTTCAAGGAGCGAGTTACTTTTCCAAGATCGACTTAAGGTCAGGATATCATCAACTGAAGGTCAAGGATGAAGATGTACATAAGACTGCATTTAGGACTCGTTATGGTCATTACAAGTTCTTAGTGATGCCTTTTGGACTCACTAATGCACCAGCCGCATTCATGGATCTCATGAACCGCGTCTGCAAGCCCTATTTGGATAAATTTGTCATCGTCTTCATCGATGATATTCTTATTTACTCGAAGAATCAAGCTGACCATGAGAAGCACCTCCATTGCATTCTGAAACTGCTTCATCGAGAAAAGCTCTACGCCAAATTCTCTAAGTGTGAATTTTGGCTTCGTGAAGTCCAATTTCTTGGACATGTGGTTAGTGAACGCGGAATTCAAGTAGATCCCGCTAAGGTTGAAGTTGTCATGAATTGGCAAGAGCCGAAGACGCCCACAGAGATTAGCAGCTTCTTGGGATTGGCAGGATATTACAGGCGTTTTATTGAAAAAATTTCAAGGATTGCTGCACCCCTAACTTCTTTGACTAGGAAGAATATTAAGTTCGACTGGGGACAGAAGCAACAAGAATCCTTTGATATCCTTAAGCAGAAGCTAAGCAATGCACCAGTGTTGACATTACCTGAAGGGATTGAAGAATTCGTGGTATACTGTGATGCATCACACACCGGTATGGGGTGTGTGCTTATGCAGAAAGGCAAGGTTATTGCCTATGCTTCTCGACAGTTAAAGGTGCACAAGAAGAACTACACCACCCATGACTTGGAGTTGGGTGCCGTTGTATTTGCACTAAAACTGTGGAGGCATTATTTGTATGGAACCAAGTGTGTGATCTATTCTGATCACAAGAGCCTTCAACATCTGTTCAATCAGAAGGACTTGAATATGAGGCAGCGTCGATGGATGGAGACGCTGAATGATTATGATTGTGAGATCCGATACCATCCGGGCAAGACGTATGTAGTTGCCGATGCCTTGAGTAGAAAGGGAAGGGTTAAACCCATCAGGATCAATGCCAAGGGCATTGAATTAAAGAACGGCTTAAATGAAAGATTGTTAGCCGCTCAGAAAGAAGCAGTACTAGAAGCTAACTATCCTAATGAAAAATTAGGAGTAACTGCTGAGCAGTTATCATATGGAAAAGATGAAATCCTAAGATTGAATGGACGAATATGGGTTCCAATCTATGGAGGGCTTAGAGAGGTGATCCTCCAAGAAGCCCATAGTTTGAAATACTCAGTACATCCCGGTAGTGATAAGATGTACTAGGATTTGAAGGCAAATTACTGGTGGATAGGTTTGAAGAAATCTATAGCCACTTATGTGGCCAAATGTTTGACGTGCGCACAAGTTAAAGCAGAACACCAGAAGCCGTCAGGTTTACTACAACAGCCAGAACTTCCCACTTGGAAATGGGAAATGGTAACTATGGATTTTTTCACTAAGTTACCAAAGACAAAGCATGGGAATGATACTATTTGGGTTATAGTAGATAGACTGACCAAGTCAGCCCACTTCTTACCAATTAAGGAAACATACAGCTCAGATAAGTTAGCTCAACTGTACGTGGATGGGATTGTATCTCTCCATGGAGTGCCAGTGTCTATTATCTCCGATAGGGATACCAGATACACGTCATACTTTTGGAAAAGCTTTCAGCAATCGCTGGGCACTCGGTTAAACTTCAGCACTGCTTATCATCCGCAGACAGATGGTCAAAGCGAGCGTACTATTCAGACGCTGGAAGATATGTTAAGAGCTTGTGTGATTGATTTAGGAGGAAGTTGGGATGATCATCTTTCATTGATTGAGTTTTCATATAATAATAGCTATCATTCAAGCATCAAAGCCGCGCCTTTCGAGGCCTTGTACGGTAGAAAGTGCAGAACACCCGTATGTTGGACGGAAGTTGGAGATGTCCAACTGACAGGGCCTGAAATAGTCCTGGAGACGACAGATAAGATTGTGCAAATTCGCGATCGTCTCAAAGCTGCCAGGGATAGGCAGAAAAGCTATGCAGATTTAAGGCGTAAGCCTCTGAAGTTCGAGGTAGGTGACAAGGTGCTACTTAAAGTATCACCCTGGAAAGGGGTAATGCGTTTTGGCAAGAAAGGCAAGTTAAGCCCCAGATACATAGGACCATTCGAGATCATCGAATGTGTCGGATCAGTTGCTTATAAGTTAAACTTACCTGAAGAGCTCAGTGGTATTCACAATGTATTCAACATCTGCAATCTGAAGAAGTGTCTAGCTGATGAATCACTAGTCATACCACATACAGATGTGTACATAGAAGAGAGCTTGAAGTTTGTTGAAAAACCTGTGTCGATCGAGGATAAACAGGTTAAGAAGCTTCGAAGGAAGCATGTACCGATGGTAAAAGTAAAATGGGATGCCCGTAGGGGTCCTGAGTACACGTGGGAGGTAGAGTCCACAATGAAAGAAAAATACCCTCATTTATTTCAGTAAATCTCGAGGTCGAGATTTCTTTTAAGGGGGTGAGGATGTGACACCTCGAAATTTCATCTCCAATATTATATCGACACGTGTCATGAACTTTAAACGTGTAAAGGATTACTTTAGAAGGACTAACGTTGACAAACAAAGAAAGTACGTGAATAAAAGGAGTAAAAATGTCAAAAGCGGATAATTATACCTTGCAGCAACCCTACACGATGTTTATACCCTTAAACGAATAAATAATAAATCATATGAAGCCGTTTGTGGAAGAAAGTGAGAAATTACAAACCGCAGGGGTTAAATGTGTCAACATGTTTAATTTATACCTCTGAGTGACCTTTTAGCAAACCTGAAGCTTTGTAACGATTAATTATGCTCACTAGAATAAGTGGTAAAATTTTCACAAGGTTTCGTTTCCGTATGAGAAAGTTATGCTATCATTCGTATTCGAGGGGTTAAAAGCATCGACATTGATATTTAAGGCTTTTCGGGTGACCATAAACTTGACCGATGACTACACAAAGATTGGTTATGTCTTGGAGTCCTTAGGAATCAATTTAGATGGCTCATAGTGCAAAACGAAAGGTTGAAACAACTTTTAAAAGGACCGGGGGCCAACATGCAATTGTTGAAACTTGTTTGGCCAGTTCTGATCATCCACACGGGCCGCGTAAGACCAGGCAGGTCCCTTACGCGGGCCTCCTGAGTTCCTCAGCACCAGAAAAACATGACAGGTGTCTGTTCAGCCCATTTAACCGACTTAGATTGCTTGTTTTCAATACCATGGGCTGCACAAACAAGTTTTTAGGCACTATGGACACTTGTGTTGATCAGAGATCAATCCTAGACTTGTTTGGCATCATCTTGATCAATCAAGATAACTATATAAAGGCCCTCATTGTTGCAACTTTTGATCATTCATTCAAACTCAACTCCTGAAGATTTCTGGAGCTCAAGACCACTTCCTAAGCATCATTAGTCGTGCATAGGACCTTGGTAAGCTTCCTTAACCTTCCTTAATCATGTTTTACTTAGTTTATTAGCTTAAAGTCAAACCGTCGTAATTAAGGTTTGACTTAACGATTAATCACTAATGGTCCAGTGGTTAGTCAAACTAAAAGTAGTTATAAGTTGGTAATTATGTGGGCAATAAACACTTGAAAGGGCACCCTCTGATTCCCGCTCTAACTTGGTCATTTGTCGGGTCAAAGTTAGTTATAAAAAGTCAACAGAAACAAAATTTTTGAATTAACACATAATTTGAAATGTAGAAGCCATGCAACCTGTTTTATCACTCATATAACTTGGTAATTAGTACAAGAACATGTCTAAGCATGTTCAACCCGACAATTTTCAGTTTAGGCTCGGTTCGGAACCGAAAGTCGCCTAATTTGACTTTCGCTTTGACTTTCAGTTCTGACCCGATTTAGATTGGTTTAATCATGCCTTAAAGTTCCATTAGGACCGGGTTATATGATAGTATAACCCTCTGTGACTATACTTCTTGGCTCGTTGTTTGTCCGACTCATTTGCATGTTTCCGTTAAATGCCTAATGTTGACCAATATGCCCATTTGACCTCAAAACAAGAATTTTGGAAATGTGAGAGGACAATAATCTTTGTTACTGATTTATAAACATGTCCCTAAAATTTCACATCAGTTGGAGGTCTAGATTAGGAGTTATGCTCAATAGCGTAATTAGAAGGCCTTTTATTAATTAAACGGCATAATTAGCGTAAAGCCTATCTAAACCTAATTTTTGACACCAAACCTTTTATCCACTGATGTGATATAATATTTTGAGATATTTGAAGATTTTTAATTATTTTTAAACTGGTCATAACATAGGGTTATTACCTTGATTCGGTAATTACCGATCATACCCTTTTCATTTATAAAATGAGTTTTACAAGACATTTTGATACCAAATCTTTTGCTACTGATTTTATATGATAAATGAGGTAATTTGAACTTATAAACTGATCAGGAAATTCAGATTTCCTATTTTAACCCGGAAATCGCTTAAAACGACTTCTTACGCGTTTTAAACGTATAATATGGGTTAAAACCATTCTTGTCATATAAGACTTATCACCAACTGATATAACCTATTAAATTAAGTAGTTTTACTGATTATTTCAGACCCGAATCTCAGAATTTCATTGAATCTCTTTTATAATCTTTAAAATGACCAAAATACCCCTACGAGGCTTAAATTGAGATTAAACTCGTTTTGAGCATAATGGAAGGTATCCTACTGATATCACAACATATTTAAAGCATATTAACTTAGGAGACTTGTTCATGACTCATTTGGTTACCCGTTATGCGTTATTCGCGTCTGGTTCGGTTTATGTAACTAGTTTGCATAAATTGACCGAAACGGGTCAAACCTTATCATTTTCACCTCAAAATCCAGAATGTGTTTAGTTTACCCATATTATACAAGTCTTCAAACTTGTCGGGACAAAATCACATTCTAATCCGGTCTTCGCTTAATCTTGCGTTTTGAACCGTATTTCTTCTTTAAAACTAACCGGTCTAAGTTTAAACTTAAGAAAGACCCGTTAGGAATCTAATAGGTTAATTAAAACCTTCATTCCAGATTAGGAGCCCGGTAAAAGCTACGTGCACTTGCTGTTGTGATTTATACTTTGCTCAGGTAAATACTTTTGACTTATTTTCCCTATACGGGCTTGGGGTACGGTATTATAATGATACCGCTTGGTCGGGTATGAAGTCGTACAATCAAATATTGATTAAAAAGATGCATAACCCGTTTTATTCTTTCTTCTTTGATGCAATGCCTTTGGGGGTTAATGACCATGTCCTGGATATCCTCGGCTCATTCATTAGAAATGGCCACGACTTAAGCACGGGGTGTAGGCATACACTTGACAGTTGTGTATGTAAAAGGTAGTCCACAAGAAGGGAATCTTCTTGTGGGTATTATACCAAGTGGTGTGTCTATTAATCTTGTTAAACCGGCTTTTCTAACCGGGTCCTAAATGGACGACAAACATGTAAAACTGTATACAAGATTATTTTTAAATAATTATCCCAAGTTATAAAAGATATTTTGTGCCATGTGCATTCAAACTAATTTTCTTAAACTCTTTTCAAAATGAGTCAGTTAATTGTATTTACAGTGTAAACTGACGTATTTTCCAAAAAGGCTAACTGCAGGTACTATACGAAATAGGCTGGCTACTCCAGGCATCAATAATCAAGTCTTGCAAGCTCTAGATGTTAAAGTCTGTTGAACAATGATCTTAATTATCTTTTGATCCGCCTGTGGATCCTTTACAGTCCGTCGTAATACTTTGATATTACTATTTATTCGGTTTGTAATGTGATTCATACCTTTTGCTTCCGCTATGCATTTAAATTTGTGTTGTTTGACTATGATGATATCAACTACGTCACGATACTCCCCCACCGGGCCCACCGGTAATACGTGTAAATATCGGGGTGTGACACCGTTGCCTGTAGCACGAGTAGTTCAATATCGGGGTCAGAGCAGCGACAAGCCGACACCACAGTCCTTTGGTTAGTATACGTATATGTGTCTTTGATGATCTGTGTTCTTTATGGCTTTTAGTATGTACAAGTTTGCTAATTGTTTTGTGTATAGGGATTCGTTAAATGGGGATCAGGATGATGATTGAGTTGGGTGGGTAGGATGATTAGAATATGCCATGTTGAAAATTGATATTTGATAATTGATGAAACTGTTTGATAAATTAGATGAATATAGCATGGTATGAAACTGTTCGATAATTGGATGAATGTTGCATAGTGGGCCGCATGGTTTGGTTATGTGATAATATATGTTTGGTCAGTAGATGCTAATATGTATTTTAAATAAACTCTTGGTCAGTAGTGTATCAACCCCGAATACCTATGTTTGTTTTGATTCTTGAATTTGTATATGTTTGTTTATTTTGGAATAAATTAAAGAAGGTGAAAGTCTGATGTTGTGAGTTATCTTTGCACATTATATGGTTGTAAACTGATTCGGTAAATATTGCTGATAAACTACCAGTTTAGATTTACATATTGTGATGATGATTTAAATGAAGAAATGTTGTTAGATAATTATCACATGTTACTCGATCCAACTGGAAGTGTGTATGTGGATGCTAACTGATTGGTTGATAATTGAGAGATAACTAGGGTTTGCATGATATTGATAATTTAATCGCTATTGTATCGATGATTATTGTATAAATTGTGGTAGATGAACTGGTGTTCATAGGTTGATGTTCGGCGGTTATGTGTTATAACAGGCTCACGAATGTGTTAGCATGATCTACGGACCTTGAATTATAATTGTATTGATTGATTTGAGTCGAGAATAAATGATGATTTTCATGATGAACTCGTTTAAGCAATTGAATGATGATACCCGAAACTACCAATCTATGATTTTGTGTTTAAAGATATGTCTAAAGCTACTAGCTATGATTTAGAGAAATAACTGTTGATTTTATCTAGTGAAACATGGGTGGGTAATTGGTGAAACTAATTTGCTTAATTTACGGCAATGTATAACGAATCACACCCTTCTTTAGCAGGCCTGTAAACTGATTCTGTCGCACATTTAATTGGGCCTTACACGTTAACCGGGCTGCATAATTAATTAGACGTACATAGATATGATCGGGTCGCGCATTACCACCAATACGGTAATGGGCTGCCAAACTGTTAATAGGCAGGTGACATGAAATCGATTGTGACCCAGATGCATGTTGTGTATTAGGTGAACTTGCATGTGTACTAGAATGTGAACCGGACTGGTTGATGTGTACCATAGGGAAATACGAAATTGTGACGTGGTGTACTTATGACTTGAACACTTGTTGTAACTTGTGTGATAATACGTGCCATACTCGCTTACCACTTATGGAATTGTGCAAAGAATATGTGGTTTATGTGTAAGCGAAACTAACTGTCATTGGAACCATATTAGGGTGTGGGTTTCCAACGATAAACAAGTAAACTAATCTTACCGAGCAAAACTAAGGTGAGTTCATCTCTCTTGAGCATGCGTCCCGGTGGTTGGGACAGTCCTTGGGTATCCCTGGGAGGGATAGGTTTTGGGTAACTTGTTTGGGTATTCCTGAGAGGAATACGTCTTGTTGTAAATCGGTAATGTTGGATAATATACTCATCCTATCACCTTTAAAGTCCCTCCGTGTTGTTTGATTGCCTGAGAGGTAACAAGGTATTAGTTAGTAGCGCTACTTAGGTTTGGCAACCTCACCCCGTACCTGGGAGGACGGGTGTTGAACTAATGACCTGGTCATGACCAATGCTTTGATAGGAGCATTGGAGAAAGGGCAATGTAAATCAGGAGCCGTCTTGTATCCGAGGTATTATCAACATTGAAATCAATGAACTGAACTAAACACTTGGTAACTAACGTTTTCGTAAAACTATGAACTCACCAGCGTTGTCTGATACACGTGTGTGCATGCTCGCAGGTTATTGTTATGTGTGGATGTGGAACTTGCTGTCTGGGATGCTGGAGTGGTCATGGGTCGAGATACACTGAAACTTGAAAAGAGACTAGCTGATTTTATACACTTGGGTTTTGGTTAAGCTTTGTATTATGCTTCCGCGGAACATAACGAGTTATAAATTATGATTTTCTTTTGTAACACTTATTTGAAATGAATGAAAGCTTTTTATTTGAAATCTTGTTATGAGTTCACTGTGATTAGTGGCTAGATCTTGGTATATCACACGCCTCGCGGAGGTTCCCGCATGTGGTATTTTGGGGTGTGACATATATCCATATCTGTGTGTTAAAAAATACAAATTACAAAAAAAAAACTATTTTAAATACAATTTTCAAAAACAATTTAATAACAAATTTAATAACGATTTACGACTTGTTACGGACTACATCGACTAAATTATAAAAATATTATATATTTACGACGAGTTACGTTACGACGCTCGTTACGAACGACTTCAACTAAAAATAAAAATATTATATATTTAGAACTTGTTAGGGATTCGACACTCGTTACGCACCTACGTGCGTTACTTACGATTTCAACTAAATAATAAAAACATTTTATATTTACGACGAGTTACGTTTCGACGCTCGTTACGGATCTGTGCGCATTACGGACGACTTCGACTAAAAATAAAAATATTATATATTTTGAACTTGTTACGGATTCGACGCTCGTTACGGACCTACGTGCGTTACGGATGACATCGACTAAATAATAAAAATATTATATATTTACAATCGGTTACGTTTCGACGCTCGTTACGGACCTACGAGCGTTACAGACGACTTCGACTAAATAATAAAAATATTATATATTTACGACGAGTTACGTTTCGACGCTCGTTACGTACCTACGCGCGTTACGGACGACTTCGACTAAAGTAAAAATATTATATATTTAGAACTTGTTACGGATTCGACGCTCGTTACGGACCTACGCGCATTACGGAATGACATCGGCTAAATAATAAAAATATTATATATTTACGACCGATTACGTTTTCGACGCTCGTTACGGACCTACGCGCGTTACGGACGACTTCGACTAAATAATAAAAATAATATATATTTACGAAGAGTTACGTTCCGACGTTGGTTACGGACCTATGCGCGATACGGACGTCTTCGACTAAATGAAAAATATTATATATTTAGAACTTGTTACGGATTCGACGCTCGTTACGGACCTACACGCGTTACGGACGACATCGACTAAATAGTAAAAATATTATATATTTACGATCGTGATAGTTTGGCTGACCGTACGGATATTCAGCCTAAGGATATGGTTCCCCTCCGTATCCGTAATCCGAATAGCCGTGTTGTGAATACGAGTCTTCCACAGGGATATTCGACTCCAGCTGCACCATATTGTCACGATAACGAATGCCAGATACAACCTACTCCTCCCTCATGTTGGAAGGGATCGGTTTACCGTATGAGGCAGAAATAACGGTTCTCTCGTAAGAATCTGGAACAACGGACTCCTAGAGTATTCACCGAAAAGATAGTTGCTAAACCACGACATCGTATTTTGAAGAAACGCTACTAAAACAACAAAACACCCGAAAGAATGAAATGTAACAACCCGACTTTTCGGATTGTTATTCGTTGCTACTTGCTTCAATTTGTAACCGTTTTGTACACTAAGATTCGATATAAACAATGGGTTATGTTAGTCTAAATACATTTTCATCACACAGCACCGCTGCATGTTTAAACGCTTTATAGTTGCAAACGCTTAACGCTAACGCAACATGAATCATAGAAAATTATGCTATTTTAATTGTCGAGTGTGTTTGTTTGTTTGTTTGTTCGCTGTTAATAGTAGTAGTAATGTTACGCTGTGTGTTCTTATATGCTTTACTTGTGTGTGCTTTATATGTTTATGGATTATACTCGCAACTCGATTATCGCAAACGCAACGCAATACACGTTATCTCGTTGAAATACCTAACATACTGGTACTAACTAACGCCACAAAACACGTTAAATGAGCATTCTATACGCGAAAACGGGAATTTTCCACGCAAAACAGCACCTTTGAACGAAGCCAGACAGCCTCGTACGAAGGCAGCCGGTTTGAACAGAAGTATGCTGTGCGGTCCCACTCCTCTATAAATACCCAAGCCCTCCTCATTCACTCTCACTTGCTGCCTTTTGATCCAAAATACTGCCGAATTGCTGTCCGACCATTTTCAAGTAAGATTTACCAGTTTTATGTGATTACACAACGTTTTTCACTTCGATTTTCCACAAGTTTCACTACGAATTCATCAAAACTTCATCTTTTTCATAGAAAACCTTCATTCTTTTACAAATTCTTCATCTCTTTTTCATCATATCTTCTTATTTCACCATGGATCGACACTTAACCGAATGTATTGGGCCTAACTACGGCTTCCCAAGTTAGAAATCAATTGATTTCACACTCGCCAAGTGTTAGTTCTAGGTGAGAACCTTCTAAACTCTTTTTAAACTTGATTTCTACACTAAAAACGACACATATTTCGTTCACTGGATAGTGGAACGAGGTGGTGTCGAACCCGTCTTGAATGGACTCGAAAACATGTCCGATTTAGGCGAAAATGCAGCTCCAAACGTCAAGAACAGTCACGCTTGTGGACTGGACTGTTCTGTGCGAAGCCAGCTTCGTACGAAGGCCCTGCCTTCGTACGAGGTCACTGACTTCACACCTAACAGCCCAATCCTCACACGTGACTTAACCAAAGACCTCTCCGGCTCTATGTTTACTCAATAGCTTAAGGTTGGAGGGATGAACACTCAATTTTCCGAAAAAGACGTGAAGAACACGATTTTGGATAACGGAAGCAACATGTGTATGGAGACCCATCTTCGTACGAAGGCACAACTTCGTATGAAGCTTTTGTTTCCCACCCGACACGTCGATTTCGACCGTTTCAGCATTTTGGAAGACTTACGCATTCTGTCCCCGTACGTAGGCTGATCGGCGCTCCCTTCAATCCACTTCAAATCGTGTTTACTTGCCAGACACGCACTGTGAGTATACTCGAACCCTTTTTCGCTTAACGCACTTTTGGGTGTTACATACGTTCTCTATTAAAAACACACGCACAACGCTTAACACTTTTATAAACGCTAACCGCTCCCGCATGTTGTATGTGATTAGTTGAAATGTTGCTATGCTTACACAGTGATTAATTGCCCGACCGCCTTTAGCAACGATAGTACTATAGTTTGGACTTAGCACCTGTTTGCTCAGGGGTTTCTAAGGATCACACACTTTACTTCACGTGTTCTCTTCGGTGAACATGTGTCGCGCATACTCTACTCGCAGTCATGTGGTTAGGTTGTATCATTGTTGGTAGCTTACTTGATTCACCCGTTACGTGTTACATGCTAGTTATGCGTAAACGCTTGTCATACTATATCTATGCCAAATATGTGTACTCACCTTTACAATATTGTATTGACTTTATTTTAACGTATGTGACAGGTTGTTGGTCTGATTTGCTGCAAATGGATAGGAAGTCTAGAAACCCACCAAATAAAATCTGAGTTGTCAGAATAGTTTTTTTGAGAGTTTTTGATATCTGTTATGACTGTTTGTAGATTATTTATTTGATAGTATGGGATATTAAACGTGTTAAAAATATTGTCAGAAAATAGTTGTTATGGATTCTCTTGAACAATCTGTTTCGCTTAGTGCCACGCCCCGATGATTCCGCCATCGGTTTGGGTGTGACATGAAACACGGTTCGCGATTTTGAATTTTGAATACGTAAACAGAATGCATAGCCTGCCTCTTAAATGCACCAGAAATTGGGGGTCGAAGCGTCGCGCTTTTGGCCAAAAAGCGGCATTTAGGGTTACGCGTGACACATTTTCAATCTCGTACAGAATATAACCTCGTATCACTGTCACATCACCTTTTGTCTGTAGAAAGAACCTTAAACGCCGCACTTTGGGGTACATAATCTAACCTCGTATCACTGTCACGTCACCTTTTGTCTGAAAAACAACCTAAACGCCGCGCTTTGGGTGGTGTGGAAATAATGTCAGAGTGTGTGAATATCATGATCCTTCTATTAACTAATTTTTGCCAATGAGCTTGTGATGGAGCGGTAAGGGAGAGACTTAGGTTTATAAGATACCAAAGTTCAATTCCTGCTTCTCCCCATTAGTTTTCAGTGACACATGGTGATGATGAGAAACTAGGCGAGTTGGCGGCGATCGCTAGTTAGATCCTTGAACTGAATGTGTTTTACCTCACCATACTGTTGTGCCTTTGGGCGAGTGTTCACGGGCTTCTGCTTTAAGTGAGAGTGTGAATCCTAATATGATTAATTTCGTTAGTGGTTTATTTGAAGATTTTGTTGGCCGTTAAAAAAAATAAAATAAAGAAACAATTAGCTAGTTTAAACATGAATCTTTGCTCTTTGGTGACTGGTCAGTCAAACCAATAAATAACCTCGGCAACAGAGCTGAGAAACGAACCCACCCCTCCACCACCCTCCTCGGCATTCGCACCTCGACAGCTTGCTCACACTCATGTCCAATTCCGAACCGCTGCCGGCCGGCGGCGAACAATCAACACCGATTATACTCCTGTCGGAGTCCGATGAGGAGGTAGCTACACCTACACCCGACCCGCTTCTGGGATCCGGATCTTTCATCGACCCGAACAGTGGAAGACATCAGAAGAATGGTTTGAAAGAAGCAGAGATCGTAACAACTCCTGACCCTCTGCTTCAGAATAAAACCAGGCCTACGTGGCTTCCTGAAGGTTGGGATATGATTGTAAAAAAACGCACCTCTGGAGCCACCCAGGGCACTTTCGACAGGGTTAGTAATTTTATTTTATTTTTTGAATTTTATATTTATTATTTTTGTTTTTATTATTGCCGACAGGGTTAGTAATTTTATTTTATTTTTTGAATTTTTATAT